>CM053598.1:98313603-98333493 GCA_028646575.1 Pseudocheirus occidentalis | reverse complement strand
TTGTTAAATGTTAAATGTCACCTATCAGAGCCCAAACTGGATCTTTTTGGACCTTCTGGTGCTTATGCCTTTGCTTAGCCAGTTTTTCCTTTGTAGGGCAAAGCATATCACTGTTAGAATGAATAAGTGGCTTTATTTTGAGTTGGCAGCTCAAGAGTTGGAATGTCCTCTACCTTTGGTATGAAAAATAGAGCCAGATTTTGCTGATATGTTTTGAAAAGTAGATGGTCTATGAAATTATACTGACTAAGCTTTCAACACCTCCTCACCACCCCTACTCTGCTTTTTGGTAAAGGTGGGGGATTGCAGATGTGGCATATTGTATATGATGTCATACTTTTTAAAGTGTATTTTAATGAACTAGTTTTTTCCTCTTTTTTATATGGAATGACTCTCTGGGGGTATGTTGGTGGGGAGGTATACTTTGGATAATGTAGGTGATATAAAAATAAAGACTATCAATAAATAGTTATTTTAAAGGAAAAAAGAAAGAAAAATAGTTTGGGAAGAATTTGATTTCTCATTCCTACCATGAATTTTGTCAGGGTGTGTACGGGTAAGGAAGTGACTTTATTTTACCTGAATCACTTGCTTGTAGTAGCTAGGAGATCTTTTATACAGAAGTAGTATAAAGTTACTTCTCAACCATGGTCAGTTTGACTCTTTATATTATTAGGGAAAGGAGGAATGTGGCTTTGCTCTATTCCCAGACTTAATGATAAATCTATGTAAGTTGGGCCTTGTATACAATTAAGTGTCTCTACTAGATATAGCTTAAAATGAGGTTAGTCATTGTGATTTGCTTGAGACCTGGTGGAAACTTATCCTGTTCCTCAGTTGAGAAATGTGTGACCTCAAGATTAGGAGTTGGGGTTGTAGTCCTTAACCATCAACTTCTCTCTCTGCTCAGTGTCTCTTCTTTTCACTTGCAGGAAAGCCCCCGGTTTCTTCTTGGAGGTCCACAGCTCAGACTCTAATTCTTCTTATCTTTGACCCTTCTTTAGGTTCATTATATCCTGCAAGAGGTGGTGATGGGTGGCATGGTACTAGAAACGAACATGAATGAAATTGTGGCCCAGATTGAAGCTCAGAACAAATTGGAGAAGTCAGAGGTGAGTGTACCTTTGGGATTCCATTCCAGTGGGGGTGAGTGTGGTTTTGGTACAGAAGGACAGCCAGCAGAAGGGACATATAGATTTGTCACTTTGTGTTGCCTTTTGGCAGCTGTCCTTTTTTTCTTCCACGGGCATGGGCAGGGTATAGTAGGAAAAGCACCAGGTGAGGACGGAGAAACCCTGGATTGGAGTCTTGGCTCAGTCAGGATCACAGAATCTCAGAATTGGAAAGGATTTCAGAGTCTGTCCAGTTCAACTTGTACTTGAAGAATTCCTTACACATCACAGCCCTGATAGTGGATATCCAGTGTCTGCCTGAAAACATCCAGTGATGGAACTTGCTAAGCCTATCTCTTGAGATAATCCACTCCATTTGGGAATGGTTTGAATTATTCATTTTTTCCCCCTTTGTCAAATCTGTCTCTCTGCAGCTTCCGTCCCTCACTCCTAGGTCTGTGCTAAGTACATTCTCTTCTCTATGATAGCTCTTCATATGCTTGAAGATAATCATGTGCCCTTGCGGTATTCTCTTCCTCATCCTTGGAGGGTATGGTGTTAATGGGTATGATGTACAACCTTTTCAGTTGCCTTCCTAAGATATGGCATATAGAATTAAACACAGCCCTCTCAGAGTGATCTGACTGATTCAGGTGGGACTGTTTTCTCTCTTCTCTACTGTGTCTCTCTCAAAGCAGCCTAAGATTGCATTAGTTTTGTGTGGCTACTGAGCTTGCAGTTCAACAAAACACTCAGATCTTTTTCATAGGAATTGTTTCATCATAGTTTCCACATCCTGGGCTAGTAAAGCTGGGTTTTTTTAAACCAAGTTTAGGACTTTATGTATATCTCTATTATTAGATTATTTAAAAATGTGAACTATTTTTCTAATCATATATATATGTATATGTGTGTGTGTGTGTGTGTATAGTACTTGAAGATTTGCCAAGTACTTTATATACAGTATCTCACTTGATCTGTACAACACTGTGAGGGAGGTACTATTATTGTCTCCATTTTACAGATGAAGAATCTCAAGCTCAGAAAGATTGCGACTGGTCCAGGCTCTCACAGATAATAAATGGTATTAATCATAATTCAAACTCAGGTCTCCCTAATTTCAAACTTATGCTTTGGTTCTGCCTGATATATTTTTATAAATTTTCATTGACTTGTTTATTTACTTTTAGTTTACAAGATTCAGTTCCACAATCCCTTGAGTTTCAAATTTTCTACCCTCCCTTCTCCCTTACCCCCATGGTGTCTGCCTAATATTTTGAATTTTCATTCTAGACTGTTAAGACTTTTTGGATCCAGATTGTCATCCAGTCAATTAAATATACTTCCTAGTTTTGTGTCATCTGCAAATTTTATAAGCATATTATTTGTGCCTTCATTCACAGAATTATATGTTGTCAGAGTTGGGAGGGACTTCAGATACCATCTTCAGATATTCATACCTGATCGAGAATCTCCTCTATGTTGTCATCACATCCCCACAAAGTGTGCTTCTTTTTATATAACTTTTTATAGTCCTCTCTTCTCCCTCTGGTATTAGGTAGGACAAAGGGGTTATTGGGAGGAGAAGGGTAACCTCTCCAGCAGTTCTCAGTGCTTTTCCTTTTTGAGGGGACCTAAACCCTGGGGCATAACCTGAGGAGACAAAAACTTGACTGTGTTTGGAGGTGATTGCATGTTTTTTAGTATTCAATGTATTGTTAGCTTGGGAGCTTGCATGGATATTTACCCCATAAAGGCAAGATACCTTTTCTGTAAAGAACTAACCATAAGCTGAATCCTTATGCTTCTAGGAAAATCCTGGGTAGAAGCACAAATCAAATAGAAATTTTATTGAGAAGCTTCCAATTTGGAATTTATCCTTGTAAGCCCAGAACTTTATTTCTGGATTATGGATTATATATATGATCAAATTAACTATTCAAATCAGTAATAAAATATTTTATGGTACAACCGTGGACAAATTCCTGTAGCATTCCACCATATACCTCCCTCAGTCTTGGCAGCACTCCATTCACACTGAATTTAGTCATTCAGCCACTACCATATACACTTAATTGTCATCTAGCCTGCGTCTGTCTTATCCAGAAAGATAGGATATGAGATTATCAAATGTTTTGCTAAAATTATTTTCCTTGTCAGAATATTAGCCTTGTCAGAAAAGGAAATGAGGTTAATTTTGTTCTTGGTGAAGCCATGGTGACTTTTAAAAATCATCACTTCCCTATCTAAATATTTGCACATTTTCCTTTTGGTATGTCATGTTGTCAATCTGATTTAATCAGTTTGGGTAGTACTCTCCTAGATGGAGTTGTAACCCCTCTATCAATTAAATAGACCATCTTCAAGAATTTCTGTGGCTGAAAAATGAATCCCCTTGCAGCCAAATTACTTACTGCCTTGCTATACCTAGCAAGGCTGATCCGTGGAAGTAACCTCCATGTAGTCTATCACTAGGACTATAGTTCAAGTCTTTCCAACTTGATATTCCTGCTAGAGTTTATATCTTGTTGGCATAACCTTTAAGAACCCAACTTACATCCACACCGTAAGTTATCAAAGTAAGTCCTTAATCCCACATTATAAAATTTTACCAGGAATTGAAGTCAAGCTTAAGGCCTGTAATGGGAAGCACTATCTTTTTCTCTTCTTTGGGAATAGTAACAGTTTCTCAGCTCAGTCCTGTAGCACCTCTTATGTTCTCCATGATTCATCAGAGGTCACTGAAAACAGCTCAGCAGTCACGTCTACCGTTTCTTTTAATACTGGCATGTGATTCATCCAGACCTGATGAGGGGACAGAGAAGTACAGAGGGAAAAGCTCTGGTCCTGAGTCAGAGACACTAGACTCACATCTTGTGTGATGCTTATAACCTGTATGATCTTAGGAAAGTCATTTGACCTCTTTGGTTTTCTCATGTATAAAACGAGGGGGTTGGAATGGTCTCTGAGACCCCTTTCAACTACAGATAGACTTATTGATTGATGGAGCATTTATTAAGTGTTTATGGTACTGCACACCAGGAATTATGCTAAGTGTGGTTATACAAATACAGGCTTGCATTCTGTTTGAGGAAAACAGCACAAAAAAGGCCCTAGAAAGTGAAGGGGTTAGGGGAGGTAAAGGTGAAATGGTATAGGGAAGTGAAGAGGAAACCTCAAGGCTGACATTTCTCCAGGGTAGCAAAGTGGCAGGTAAGAAGTTTGGAGTGAAAATCTCGGCAGGAGCACTAGGTCCTTGAATGATTCTTAGGGTTTTACTTCTTGAAAGCAGCTAAGAGCTCTCTCTCTCTCTCTGTCCTTTTCTCTGTCTGTCTTTCTCTCCACTTTCCTTAGGTGAGGAGATACCTCCCAGTTAAGTGTTTTTACATAATTCTTCTTAATCTGAAAATCACTTGTCTTGCTGGAGAAAAGTAGAAGAAAAATTAGATTTGAATAGTTGTTCCTTCTCTGTGGAAGCTATTATCATCATCCTTCTTCCTTTTTCCCCAGCAGCCATCTTTCCTCCTTTAATCTTGTCTTTTTGTTGTTGTTCAGTCACCTTTTTAGTTATGTCTTACTCATTATGACCCCATTTAGGGTTTTCTTGGCAAAAATACTGGAGTGGTTTGCCATTTCCTTCTCCAGCTCCTTTGACAGTTGAGGAAATGGAGGCAGATAGGGTTAAGTGACTTTCCCATAGTCACATAGCTAGTAAGTATCTGAGGCCAGGTTTGAACTCAGGAAGATGAGTCTTTATGACTCCAGACCCACTGTGTCATCTAGTCACATTTTCTTGTCTCTTAATATAGCTTAAAAAAAAAGCTGTAGTTATTAACATTTATCCCCATTAGATTTTAAATTATATTAAAAAGCAATAATCTAAACAATTATATACTAAGAAATGGAACAGTGAATCAGTGGAATAGATTAGGTATGCAATATATAGAAGTAAATAAACTTGGTCATCTAATCTTTGATAAACCCAAAGATCCAAGCTTTTGGGGCAAGAACTTACCATTTGACAATAACTGCTGGGAAAACTGGAAAGCATCCTGGTAGAAATAAGATATAGACCAATATCTCACACCATATACTAACATAAAGTCAAAATGGGTACATGATTTAGACATATAGGATTATTTAAGCAAATTAAGGGAAGGTGGAAAGTTTTGGCTGTCAGATCTATAGATAAAGAAAGAAAGAGTTTTTGACCAAACAAGAGATAGAGAGGATCATGGGAATTAAAATGGATAATTTTGATTATATGAAATTAAAAAGGTTTTGCACAAACAAAACCAATGCAACCAAAATTAGAAGGAAAGCAGGAAACTGGGGGGGTGGTGGTGGTGGAACTTATAGCAAGTTTCTCTAAAAGGCCTTATTTCTTAAACATATAGGGGACTAAGTCAAATTTATAAAAATAAGAACCATTCCCCAGTTGTTATATGATAAAAGAATATTAACAGTTTTCAGAAGAAGAAATCAAAGTTATTAATAGTCATGTGAAAAATGCTCCAAATCACTATTTATTAGAGGAGTGCAAAATAAAACAACTCTGAGATACCAATTTATACTTATTAAATTGGTATATATGAGAGAAAAGGAAAATGACAAATGCAGGAAGGGCTATGGAAAAATAGGGACACTAATATACTGTAGGTGGAGTTGTTAACTGCTCTAACCATGTTTAGAGCAATGTGGAACTATGTCCAAAAGAATTGGAAATTGAGGGGGTGGCTAGGTGGTGCAGTGAATAGAGCACCGGCCCTGGAGTCAGGAGTACTTGAGTTCAAATCCGGCCTCAGACACTTAACACAAAAAACTAGCTGTGTGACATTAGGCAAGTCACTTAACCCCAACTGCCCTCCCCAAAAAAAAAAAAAAAAGGAAATTGAGGGGATTGTGGAATGACTAAACAAGTTGTGGTATATGATTGTGATAGAATGTTATAGTGCTATAAGATATGAGAGGGAGGAGCCAAGATGGAAGAAAGAAGCCAGGAAGTTGCCCCTTGTGCCCCAGAAGCAGAACTCAATTTTAAAAGTCACAAAATAGGTTTAAAAATGGGTAAGAAACAGAAAAGAGCCTTGACGATAGAAAGCTTCTGTGGTGACAGGGAAGATGAAAATACAAGCTCGGAAGAGGAAAACAATATCAAAGTGCCTACCTGTGAAGCCTCTCAAAGGGGAATATGAATTGGTTTCAAGCTCAAAAAGTCCTCTTGGAAGAGTTCTAAAAGGATTTTAAAAAATCAAGAAAGATAGAAGAGGGGCGGCTAGGTGGCGCAGTGAATAGAGCACCGGCCCTGAAGTCAGGAGTACCTGAGTTCAAATCCGGCCTCAGACACTTAACACAAAAACTAGCCGTGTGACATTGGGCAAGTCACTTAACCCCCACTGCCCTCCAAAAAAAAAAGCAAAAAAAAAAAAAAAAAGAAAGAAGAAAAGTTGGGAAAAGAAATGAGAATTATGCAGGAGAATTATGAAAAAAGTCAACAGCTTGGAAAAGGAAGCACAAAAATTGACTGAAGAAAGCAATTCCTTAAAAAATAGGATTGGCCAAAATGGGGAAAAAATCCACTGAATAAAACAGCTCCTTTAAAAGTAGAATTGGCCAAATGGAATAGGAGATACAAAAGCTGAGGGAAAGAATTCCTTAAAAATTAGAATTGGTCAAGTGGAAGCTAATGACTCTATGAGATATCAAGAATTAGTCAAACAGGGGCAGCTAGGTGGCACAATGAGTATAGTACCAGCCCCAGAGTCAGGAAGACCTGAGTTCAAATCCAGCCTCAGACACTTAACATAAAACTAGCTGTGTGACCTTGGGCAAATCACTTAACCCCAATTGCCCTACCTTCCGCCCTCCAAAAAGCAAAAAACAAAAAAACCCCAACACAATAATCAAACAAATCAAAAGGATGAAAAATAGAAGAAAACATAAACTGTCTCATTGGAAAAACAACTGACATGGAAAATTGATCCAGGAGCAATAATTTAACAATTATTGAACTACCTGAAGGCCATAATAAAACAAAAAAAGAATAAAAGATGGACTTTTTGAAGAAATTATCAGGGAAAACTGCCCTGATATCCTAGAACCAGAGGGTAAAATTGTCATTGAAAGAATCCACTGATTGTCTCCTGGAAGAGATCCCAGAATGAAAACTCCAAGGAATATTGTAGCCAAATTCCAGAATTATCAGGTCAAGGAGAAAATACTGCAAGCAACCAGAAATAATCAGTTCAAATATCAAGGAGCCACAATCAGGATTATGCAAGACTTAGCAGCTTCCACATTGAAAGGTCAGAGGGCTTGGAATATGATATTCTGGAAGGCAAAGGAACTTGGATTACAACCAAGAATCAACTACCCAGCAAAGTTGAGCATAATTTTTCAGGGAAAAAGATGGATATTGAATGAAATAGGAGATTTTCAAACTTCCCTGATGAAAAGAACAGAATTGCACAGAAAATTTGATTTTCAAATACAAGACTCAAGAGAAGCATAGAAAGGTGAATAAGAAAGGGAAAAAAAAAAGCATTATTCAATAAGATCAAACTTTTTACATCCATACATGGCAGGATGATACTTGTAACTCTTGAGAACTGTGTCTCTATTAGGGCAGTTAGAAGAAGTATACATAGATAGAGGGTATGGATATAAGATGACTTTGATGTAATGATATAAAAAAAATTAAGAGGTTAAAAAAAGGATTGTACTGGGAGAAGAGGAAAGGGGGAAGCAGAGTAGGGTAAATTATATCACATGAAGTGGTATGAAAGAGGGGAAGGGAGTCAGCATTGTTTAAACCTTATTCTCATATGATTTTCATTCTCATTTCATTCTCATATTCCCTCAAAGAGGGAATAACATATACACTCAGTTGGATATAAAAATTTATCTTACCCTATAGGGAAGTAGGAGGGAAAAGGGGAAAGAAAAGGGAAAGGGGAGCTGATAGAAGGGAGGATATATTGAGGGAGGTGGTGGTCAGAAATAAAACACTGGTGAGGAGGGACAGAGTGAAAGGAGAGAGAAAAGTATAAACAAGAAAAAATGGAGGGAAACACACAGTAATCATAACTGTTAATGTGAATGGGATGAACTGTCCCATAAAATGGAAGCAGGTAGTGGAGTGGATTAAAACCAGAATCCTACAATATGTTATGGACAAGAAATATATTTGAAGCAGAGAGATACACACAGAGTAAAGGTAAAAAGGCTGGAACAGAATCTGTTATGCTTTAGATGAAGTTTAAAAAAAAAGCAGAGGTATCAATCCTAATCTCAGATAAAGCAAAAGCAAAAATAGATCCAATAAAAAGAGATAAGAAAAGAAACTACATTTTGCTAAAAGGTTCCATAAACAATGAAGTAATATTTTTACTAAACACATATCAGCAAATGGCATAGCATCCAGATTCTTAGAGGAGAAGTTAAGTGAGTTAAAGGAAGAAATAAACAGCAAAACTTTACTAGTGGGGGACCTCAGCCTCCCCTTCTCAGATCTAGATAAATCTAAGCACAAAATAAACAAGAAGTTAAGGAGGAGAATAGGATTTTTAAAAAGTTAGGTATGATAGACCTCTGGAGAAAATTGAATGGGGATAGAAATGAATATACCTTTTTCTCAACTGTACATGGCACCTGTACAGAAATTGATCATGTATTAGGGCATAAAAACTTCATCATTGAATGCAAAACGCAGAAATATTAAATATATCCTTTTTTCAGATTATGATGCAGTTAAAAATTACATGTAATAAAGGGCCATGGAAAGATAGGATTTCCAAAAGAATGAGTGGGTCAGACAACAAATTGTTGAAACCATCAATTTCATCACAGAGAATGACAATAATGAGACAACACACCAAAAGTTATCGGATGCAGCTAGAGCAGTTTTTTTTTTTTTTTGGAGGGCATTTGGGGTTAAGTGACTTGCCCAAGGTCACACAGCTAGTTTTTGTGCTAAGTGTCTGAGGCCGGATTTGAACTCAGGTACTCCTGACTCCAGGGCCGGTGCTCTATTCACTGCGCCACCTAGCCGCCCCTAGAGCAGTTCTTATGGGAAATTTATATCTCTAAATGCTTACATGAGTAAAATAGAGAAAGAAGAGATCAGTTAATTGGGCGTGTGGCTAGAAAAGAACAAATTAAAAATCCCCAATTAAATACCAAATTAGGCATAATCAAAGGAGAGATTAATAAAATTGAAAATAAAGAAATTATTGAATTAATAAAAAGATAAAAACAATTACCAGTATCAAAAATGAAAAGGGTAAATTTACCACCAGTGAATTTGCCACCAATGAAGAAGAAATTAAAGCAATAATTAGGAACTGTTCTGCCCAAATGTATGTCAGTAAATAAATGGCAATCTAAGTGAAATGGATTAATATTTACAAAAATATAAATTGCCCAGATTAACAAAAGAGGACATAAAATGTTTAAATAACCTGATTAAAATAAAAAAGAAATTGAATGAGCCATCAATGAATTCCCTATGGAAAAATCTCCAGGACCAGATGGATTTACATGTGAATTCTATCAAACCTCTAATAAACTATATAAATTATTTGGGAAAAGTAGGCAGAGACCTACCAAATTCCTTTTATGACACAAATGTGCTGATACCTAAAGCAAGAAACACTAAAGCAGAGAAAGAAAATTATAAACCAATTTCCCTAATGAATGTTGATGCAAAAACTTTTAATAAAATATCAGCAAAGAGATTACACCAACTTACCACCAGGATAATATACTATGACCGAGTGGGATTTATACCCAGGAGGGCTGGTTCAGTATTAGGAAAACTATCAGCATAATTAACCATATCAGTAACAAAACTAACAAATCAAAAGATTATCTCAGTAGATGCAGAAAAAGCTTTTGAAAAAATATAGCACCCATTCTTATTAAAAACACTAGAGAGTGTAGGAATAAATGGAGTTTTCCTTAAAATGATAAGCAGTTGAGGCTGCTAGGTAGCACAGTAAACAGACTACTGGCCCTGGAGTCATGAGGACTTGAGTTTAAATCCAGCCTCAGACACTTAACTCTTACTAGCCATGTGACCTTGGGCAAGTTACTTAACCCCAATTGCCCTGCCTTCCTCCTTCCAAAAAGCAAAAAAAAAGTAAATGGTAAGCAATATCTATCCAAAGCCACTAACAAGCATTATATGTAATAGGGATACGCTTTTCGAAGCATTCACAGTAAGATCGGGGGTGAAGCAAGGATGCCCATTATCATCACTGTTATTCAGTATTGTACTAGAAATGCTAGCTTTAGCAATAAAAGAAGAAAAAGTAATTGAAGGAATTAGAATAGGCAGTGAAGAAACAAAATTAACAGTCGTTGCAGATATTATCATATACTTATAGAATAAACTAAAAACTACTTGAAACAACAACTTTAGCAAAGTTGCAGGATATAAAATAAACCCACATAAATCGTCAGCATTTCTGTATATTACCAACAAAGCCCAGCAAGAGATAGAAAGAGAAATTCCATTTAAAATAACTGTAGACAATATAAAATATTTGGGAGTCTACCTGCTAAGACAAACCCAGAAACAATATGAACACATTTACAAAAGACTTTTCACACAAAGTCATATCTAAACAATTGGAAAAATATCAGTTGCTTATGGATAAGCAGAGCTAATGAGTAAAATGATAATTCTGTCTAAGTTAATTTACTTAGTACCATCCCAGTCAGACTATCAAAAAATTATTTTGCAGAGCTAGAAGAAATAGTAACAAAATTCATCTGGAAGAACTAAAGGTCAAAAATATCATGGAAATTAATGAAAAAAAAATGCAAAGGAAGGTGACCTACATGTACCAGATCTAAAACTATGTTATAAAGTGTCAGTCATCAGAACTATTTGGTACTGGCTAAGAAATAGAGTGATATATCAGTGGAGTAGGTTAGGTCCACAAAACACTGCACTCAATGACTATACTAATCTAGTGTTTGATAAACCCAAAGACTACAACTTCTGGGATAAAAACCTCACTGACAAAAACTGCTGGGAAAACTGGAAAATTGTATGTCAGGAACTAGGAACAGACCAACATCTCATATCCTATACCAAGGTAAAGTTAAAATGGGTACATGATTTAAACATAAAGGGTGATACCTTAAGCAAATCAGTAGAGCAAAGAATAGTTTATCTGTCAGATCTAAACAAAACCAATGCAACCAAGATTAACGGAAGGCTGAGAAACAATTTGTGCAGCCAATGTTTCTGCTAAAGGCCTCATTTCTAAAATATATAGAGAACTGAATCAAATTTATAAGAATACAAGTAATTCTCCAATTGATAAATGATCAGAGGTTATAAACAGGCAGTTTTCAGATGAAGAAATTAAAACTGTCTATATTCTTGTGAAAAAATGCTCTAAATCACTATTGAATAGTGAAATGCAGATTAAAACAACTCTAAGGTACCACCTATCAGGTTGGATAATATGACCGAAAATAAAAATGATAAATGTTGGAGGTGATGTGGGAAAATTGGAACACTTATGCACTATTGGTGGAGTTGTGAACTGATTCAACCATTCTGGAGAGCAATTTGAAACTGCCCAAAAGGCTATGAAACAGCATAGCCTTTGATCCAGCTATACCACTACTAGGTCTGTATCCCAAAGAGATCATAAAAAATTAGAAGGACCCACATGCACAAAAATTTTAATTGCTCTTTTTGTGGTGGCAAAGAGTTGGAAATTGAGAGGATGTGCATCAGTTGGGGAATGGCTGAATAAGTTATAGTATATGAATGTAATGGAATAGTACTGTTCTATAAGAAATGATGAGCAGGTGAATTTCAGAAAAAAACTAGCAAGACTTACATGAAATGATGCTGAGTGAAGGGAACAAAACCCAGAGAACACTGAACACAATAACAGCAATATTGTATGATGATCAACTATGATAGACTCTGCTTTTCTCAGCAATGCAGTGGTGCAAGACAGTTCCAAGGGACTCATGATGGAAGATGCTGACCACAGAGAAAAAAACTGAAGTCTGAATGCAGATCGAAGCATATTATTTTCACTTTTTTTCTGTCTTGTAGTTTTCCCCTTTTGTTTTGATTCTTCGTTCACAACATAACTGATAAGGAAATATGTTCAACATGATTGTACATGTATAATCTATAACATTGCTGTCTTAGGGAGGGAGGGAGAAAAATTGGTGCTCAAAATTTTACAAAAATAAATGTTGAAAACTACATGTAATTGGAGAAAATAAAATACTATTAAGTAAAAAACATGAGGGAGATGGTTTCAGAAAAATCTGTGAAAGATTATATGAACTGATGCAACTTGAAGTGCGCAGAACCAGAAGATGTTTATGATGACCAGCCATGAAAGACCTAGCTACTCTGATCCAGACATGGATCCATGAGAAAGGACTTATGATGAAAAATGCTTCTACCTTCAGAGAAAGAACTGATGAACTTTGAGTAGAGATTGAAGCATATTGTTTTCACTTTATTTTCACTTTATTTCTTTTGCTTTTTGGGGGGGGGAACATGTAGAACATATGGCTAGTGTGGAAATGTATTTTACATGACTTCTTACATATACTGGGTACATTGCTTGTCTTTTCAGTGGGTTGGGGAGGAGTTAGGGAGAAAATTTGGAACTTCAAAAATATTTGGAGAGAAGATTCCTTAAGACAGAAAAGAAATAAAAAAATTTTTATCCCCATACTCTGCTTATTTTGAAAAAGCTTCAGTGCTCCTGAAGACATTGCTTTACAACACTGTGATTCATTTTCTTATTGAATATAAACTTCTTGAGAGCTTAGATGATTCCATTTGTGTGTTTGTGTTACCCCAGCACCTGGTCCTGTGCTTGCTTATATAGGAAGCACTTAATAAATGCTTATTAATTGTTGACTTTTATATTCATTTTAATTTGTTAGCTTTTGCTTCTATCCATCTATATTTCAGTAATAAGTAATAAGTTCTCTATTCATTCACATCATTTTCTTTAGGCAACTCCCTCTTTTTCTTCCTTATCAAAATTGTATGCTTTGCCTTCAGAATTTAATTCTAAGAATATTCTATTTCTCTTGGGTCAGCTTTCCCTGCAGAATTTTTTGGCCATGAGATCCTACTGTCAGAAGTCATCATGTCAGACCCTTCTTCCCTGTCCTTTTCTATCATAGATTTTAATATGAAATGATAACTTTCTCTCAAGGTTCTCATTTCTATTTTAGCAATCAATTCTTTCATATTTTTCAGAATCAGGTCCAGAATAGCAGTTTCATTTGCCATTTTCCCTACTTTTTGAACAATGAAATTCTCATTAAGGCAAGACCAGAATTATCAGCTGCTTTGCTTTTAGAATAGGGTTCCAGCAAATATATAGGTATCGGAAGTCCCCCATTACTTCCGTATTGTGTCTCTGTGCTGGGTTTGTGATTTGTTTCCCAAATTCCTCATCTGTTTTCTACTGGCTAGGTGGTCTTATCACAGTGTAGCTCCATTTCTTCTGTTAAAGAATCATTCTTGCTAACGTTATTTCCTTTTCTAATTCCCAGATTTCCTTATATGAAGATACGTTTATAATTTCCAGTATCACTCTGCACCTCTTTTATATGTACTATTCCTTTTGAATAAAGTATACATTTTTGGATGGCATTACTATATTCCAGTCATCAGTCTTCTCCCACCGATTCTCAGCACTTCCTATATTACTGGAAGGCCCAAATTTGCCCCTTTCATTAAGTTTGTGACAAAGATTTATTTCCAAAGTCACTTAGTCTCCCTGAGCCTCAGTTTCCTAATTTGTAAAATGGATAACTTAGATTATCTTCCTCTTAAAATTTTTATGAGGCTCTATGGGGTATAGTGTATACAAAGCACTCTGTAATCATAAAGCAGTGTTTAAGCATGGACAGTCATTGTTTCATTTAAGCCATTTATTTGTTGTTTAGTTGTTCATATACGTCCATATGCCTGGCTCTTCATGACCCTGTGGACCGTAGCACATCATGCTGTCCATGGGGTTTTCTTGGCAATGATACTGCAGTGGTTTGTCATTTCCTTCTTCAGTGGATTAAGCCCAACAGAGGTTAAGTGACTTGCCCATGGTCACACAGCTAAGAAGTGTCTGAGGTCACATTTGAACTCACATCTTCATGATTCCAGGCCTACTGAATTGTCCAGCTACCTCTTAAGCTACTTATGCCCGCAGCCAGACCTAAAAAACAAACAGGTAGGTATGAAATTGGAAGTGGTAGACTTTTCATGCTTGTAGTATGGATGGGAAAGCCAATTAGTATGTCAAGGAAAGTAGCCAGCCCCCAGGTGTTGGTGTTTTAGTCCATTATTTGGTTACTTGTTTAACTGTTCCAAGCCACAGGCCTTTGGGAGGAGCCCTGGATCAACTCTTATTCTGTTGAAATTTTCTGGTTTGTGTGTCTTCCACCCCTAATGGAGCATACTTTTGGAGTTAAAATAGTTCTGTTTCAGGGAAAAGTATCCTCCCTCTGGATGGATGAATGAACAAGCATTTATTAAGTGATAATTGTGCAAAACATTTTCCTAAGTGCTGAGGATACAAATGGAAAAGGAAGAGGATTCTTTATTTCAAGGTGCCTGAGCACATGTAGTAGGATTCAACTATGGGTCCACTGAGAAGCCCAGTGTTTCTTGGGGTACAGTGGTAAGGCAGATGGTAATGCCTCTTTTTGTTTCAGTGCCATGTTCACTGATAAAACCATAATTGTTTCTGCTGTTGAGGTATTTAACCATGCTAAGGTCTTTGGTGATGAGAACTTTTCTTGCTCTTCAATAGCTGTAGCTCCTAAAAAGGCAGGACGACCATTGATATCTCCATAGTAGGGGCTGGAAGGAGGGTGAATTGTCTGGAGGACATTTGGATTGTCTGACCTTCAGTGGTAGTCCGCATTGGTTCTTTTGGGATGGTGAAATTTTTCCAATGGGTTTGCACCCCTGAAAAATGGTTGTGGAGCTAGGCTGGAAGCAGAGCCTAGTGACTTTAAGGGAACTGGTTTTTATTCCTGGGACTGTTGTATACAGTGTCATGGGTTTCCACTGGGGCCTAATGGAAGATGTGGTCAAGGTCAGGGCAATGGTTTGATATGCCTGGCACACCCTGCCTTCTGGGTACTTTGCTGCTTTAGCTGCCTTGTTAGATGACATTGAAAAATCAGAGTTGCTTCTTTCTCCATTGTAAGAAGCTAGATTTGGGTTAATGTTAATGTTTGAATCTAACATACTAAATTTCCTCTCAAATTCTCTCAGTTTCTTGAAACAATTAAAATACTCTATTTGACTGAATTACAAGAAATTCCCTCTTCCATGAAGCCTGGAAACTTGTGATGTGGAAGTCTTTCTAGACTACTGCCATAGTGGCAGTTGTGGTTTCTTTAAGAGTATTGGCTAGAAGGCTGCTAGAAATAGCGAATGAATCAAGATCAAGTGGTTTTGTAGCGGATGGAAAAATAGACTTGCTGGGTGAGGGTAGGCTCTATGTTAATATACAGGAAATGGATAGTTAGAAAAAAGGAGATCTTGAGAAACATCCTTTACAACCAACCTCTTTCCCTGTCCTCCTAATCTCCCCTTCCCCCTCTCCCACGCCTATTGTAGATGATGGGGAGTTTTTGGCTACCAGCTGCCTTCATCTGCCTTTCATTACAAGTACTGCCAGTTGTACTGCACATTGGGGCCCTCCAGCTTCACGTGCATGTCATTGGTTCCCACATTATATCCATGTGAAATTTCTAAAAGCCAACTCTTTCCTGTGTCTTGCAATCCCGTTGGCAAATGACTGAAAATAAAGCAATACAGTTTCATTTCCCTTCCAAAAAAGGTTTCTCTATGACTGTTAGTTTTCTATGAAAGTCTAGTTGCTAAGATATCTGGCCTAGGAGAAAGTGTGTGATCTTTCTCCAAATGTAATAACACATCTGCATGTCCTTAAGGCATGGAGAAACCATATCAAATAAAGTACAGAATTTAGTTCCCTTCACTGGGCTTTGAGACTATTATATGAAGAATTGCTTGTTATACTTGAAGAATGAGATGAAGAAAATCTCAACTGGGAAGTACCATGGTGCTATGGGAAGTTTTGGATTTGAAATTGAAAGACTTAGGTTTGAATCTTGACTCTGGTACTTAATACTCATGTGACTTAGGGCACTTGAGCCTCTCTTCTCAGTTTCCCTTGCACCATAATTTGTTTAGGATTGGCCATAAGCATTTGTTTGTCTTCTAGTTTTTAACATTAAACATGAACTCAAGAGCCTATGAAGATGTAGTCTTTTTGTCTCACCTTTGTATCTCTTTTCTCCCATTAGGGTGGCCTTTCAGCAGCCCCTGCTCGGGCTGTATCTGCAGTGAAGAACATTAATCTCCCTGAGATCCCTCGGAACATCAATATTGGGGATATCAACATCAAAGTTCCCAACCTCTCTCAGTTTGTCTGAGGACTAAAGTAGCATCAGATGGATCAAGCAAAACTGAATCCTTTGAAAACCCAAGACCAGGTTGATCATGAATCTCAGCAAAATTTGAGTCTTAATAGCATTAAAGACCTAATGCCTGGTCTCTTTTTGTTTGGGCAGACTCATGGGTGTGGGATTAGAGAAAAGTCAATGTTATATCACAACCTCTGTGCACATGTCCAACATGAAGTTCTTCATTGCCTACAGGAACAGCATTCATGTGGGGGATGCATATCTCACTTAAGTAAATCAACTAGCATTTTCAAATCTCCCGCCCCATTTTCTTCTGCATGCTGAATCTCCCTAAGGGTAGTGGTTGTTTGAGTTAGCCCCCACAGATTCTAGGGGGGCAGATATCTAGAGGGTCATTATTCTCAGTGCCACAAGATTCTTGTGGTTATTATACCTTTCTGCTAGGTGCCAAGGATTGGCTCTTTAAATTCTGATTCAGGAAAGCTGGCTTTCCTCTGAAGATTATCAGAAAATGATAGGGGTGGGATACTAATTTTCATAGAAGTCCGAATCACCTGCTGGATTGATTAAGGTGATTGTAGACAATATTCTTCTGTCTGACCATGTCTTTTTATAGCAAATAACATTTCTTCCCCTAAGAAAATATCTTACCTGTCAAGAATCCAAGATCTGTTTTCTTTGGTATTTTATGAAAAGTCCATAGTCAGAAACATGACAGCAACTGCTTGCTTATCAGTGGATTGACAGCAGATCTGCAAGCACCCACCTTCTCAGCAGATGATAAATCTAGTAAGCTCCCTACCTAAGGCAGCCCTGGGTGAAGGAGTATTTTGGGAGCTGAGAGACTTACTTTTGTAGCAATTGATGTGAGAGGAGATTTGGATTTTCTACTTAGAGTTCTATTGTGGTCTTTTCTGAGGAATCTTCCCTTGGCTTATTTTCAGGTGGGAGTTCTAAGTTCAGGGCTGAATGTTGCTTCTACCTCTTTTGTATCATAAAACCACTGCAGTTTCCATATAAAAGACTAGGACAGGGATCCTGGAGGAGTGAACGAGCCATGTGTTTGTGGGGGCTCAGGGTGAGAAGAGGAATTGTTCAAGGACTGTAGTGAGGAGTGTCAGCTGTATCTCTGGTTGAGGATAATGTGTTAATGAGTTTAAAGAGGCCCTTCCTGAATTCCTAGACAGGGTGTGTACCTTTCCTCCCCAGTAATAAATACTCCTTCATGACTTGCATATCTCTTTTTTGTGTCGTAAATTTATAGCTAAACTGCTCATAGTAATATTCAAATTATTATCTTTCCCTCCTGCCTTTCCACTGAACCTGATCAGAGACTGCAAAGCAATTATTTCAATAGCACACTGTGTTACTTGTGTGGTCAAATGCTTCCTTTAATTGTAGTAATAAATCTTTCAACCGAAGTGGAACCTCTGTTTTGTACAAAACTCTGTGTGCTGTTCTCTTCCCTTCCAGGGGACAGTTTGGGGAACTGAGCTGTTATTTTGTTTCTTAGACTTCCTGGGAAGGTAAGTTTACTCAATTCATAGAACCATGGTTGAAGAATATTTTTGTTCATATTTGAATTGTGGAACTCATGACTCTTGGTCTTTTCACCCTACCATATTTTTCTTCGAAAGAAAATCACTTGTCATTTCTCATCGACTTTCCCCAACCTCTCCCCAGAACTCTCCCTAGTAATAAATAGATATAATTGTGCAAATCAAATTAACACGTTGGCAGTGTCTGAAAAATGTGTGCTTCATTCCATACCTACTGTTTGCCACCTCTTTGCCAGTGTGTCTCCCTGGAACATACCTTGACTCCAGACCTGGAAATAACCTAGGTTCCTGTAGATCAGGTTATTTCTAAACCAGTCTTGGACTTAGGCCTCCTCAGAGGACAGATTGAAGTTAACAAAAACATTTTTGTTGTTGGGTGCTGCTGATAGATATATTTAAAGCTGAAAAGGACTTTAGATACCATCTGGTTCAATCCCCTTATTTCACAATTAAGGAAACTGAAGCCCCCACGAGTATATAGGTAGTGATGGCAGAGACTGGATTTGATTGAACTCAGTTCATCTGACTTGGATTATAAAGTCAGTGTTCTTCCTATTGCAGACATGTAGGAATCATGCAAAAAAAAAAGCCCAAGCTAGTATTTTAAAATCATCTCTCATTTATCAGATAACGTAGCAAATTTGCTGGATGTAAAGGCAGGTGACACCTCTCGAGATACATTTATGTCACAGGGAAATTTCTTTAAATATTAAATTTTAAAATATAAGCAGAAATATTGAGTGATGTGAATTTTCACATAGATTATGCAATATGAGGTAGGAAAAAATGTTATTTGGTTGAGAATGGCCACAGAGAAATGGATATGGCTAGTTAGAGGTCAGTAGCTGGCTTGTTCTCGCAAGCCATGTGAAGTTTTACTTTATGTGCTACATTTGTGGCAGGGCATTCTGGGACATATATATGTTCAGTCATGCAATAAAACCCAATAGTTATATAATAGTTCAATGGAGCTCCACTAGCTGTTCTGTCATTTGTATGCTGGGTGTCATTTCATAAACATTGTTTCCTCTAATCCTTTTTCATCAAGGGTTTTTTGTACTTTGTAAATGCATCATGTACTTAAATTCTCAGTATTCCACCAATGTATGTCATCCATTTGAATAATCTGTTAGTATACGTGCGTTAATTTTTAAGTATTCAATATAGAATGTTCCTCGGTAGTTAAGAATATGAAAAACTCTTTTTGTTACAATTAGTGTGAGGCTTGAAAATGAATGAATGAAAGGAAGGAAGGAGGAAAAAGCATTTATTAAGTGCTTAGTATGTGTTAGGCATTTTGCTAAGCATTGGGAATACAAATGCAAGCCAGCAAACCAGTTCCTGTCACCAGCTTACATTTTAACATTGGAAGATAGTTCAAATAGGGAAGTGTTTTGGGCAGGGAAGTCAAATGGAATCAGATGATTGATTAATATATTCTTTCTCAGAATACTAATGTTGATTTGATTACTGTTTTGAGGAGTTGGAAAGGGGGCATATACAGATACAGCAGCATGGCATGAAGATGGCTAGGAGGTGACATGCTGGGTCTGAGTAAGAGCATTTGAATCTCATCAATCAAAAGTGCATAGTCTCAAGGTGGGAGCTCGAGTGCCAGGCTGACATTGAAATCTGGCATGTAAGAGCTTGGCACCTTGGAGATAGCTAAGATTCTTTGGACCTTCATTTGTGCTGATTCACTTTTGTTAGACTAGACAAAGGTTTAGTCATGAATTTTCTGTAGCTCCTGC
>CM053598.1:98287176-98313103 GCA_028646575.1 Pseudocheirus occidentalis | reverse complement strand
TATTTGAACTCAAGTCTTCCTGACTTGAGGCACAGTGCTCTATCCACTGCACCACCTAGCTCTGTACATTTGTGTGACATGCACACATGTAGGTATATACATAAAATATAAATGCATATATAACACACATACATGCACACGTGCGTGTTTGTTGCTGTGTATACACATGTATGTGAACATAGAGGTACACGTGTATGCATGCATGTAGGCCATGTGCTGTAGGTAGATAATGAAATGGGCCCAGAACTAATAAAGAGGAAATGAAGCTGGATCACATCTGGCTAACTGGGTAATGTTTTCAATGGTCCTGGCTACTTGCTACAGCAAAATGTATGACCAATACTTTCCTGGTCATCTCAAATGGCTATATATCATGGAATGTTATATAATCAGAAAAAGAGGGGAACCAGTCATATACTGTGAGCAGATATACTGGGTAGATTTCTCTATGGCAGATTTCCAGAACTGCACACACACACAAATTATACAAAATATACTGTGTAAAGGAGTTATAATCTGCATTAAAATTTATTATTCTGCTGAACTCAACCTCCCCTTTCACCTCTCCAAGCATTTACACAGGTCATTTCCTATGCATTGCTCCCTGAAACTATGATATAAAATGACTAAGTTGCTGCCTCTATTCCCTTGGCCCTAGCACCTGACCCCAAGTCATTCTCCCCCAGGATGTCACCTACCCCCTTCTGAAAATTGTCTTCCTCTACTTCTGTACCCTCCTCAATCTACCACCTTTTCCTCAGTCTCTTAGGGATTAAAGGGATCAAGGATAAGGAGTCATTGCTGTATCAGAAACCAGAGTCTCTGGATGACAAAACACTCTTCTCTGGGTATGTCTATACCATGCTGCCACAGGGCCTGGAGATGCATGACTTTCACATGGGATGCTTGAGCAGTAATGTGGACATGCAATGACCCAGATAGGATTCTGAGGTCTTCCCATATCTCAGACGAGCATCTCCCCACTCCAAATGAAATTGCCCTAGGAATTATAATGCCTACTTGTATCTTTGGAAGGAGGGTTGAACATGGTCACTACTCTCCACTGCTGCTTTTATGCCATCCAAATACCACCATCCCTCAATGGTATTGCTTCTTTTGAGGTACATCTAGTCTTCAAAATTTATCAAAATCTATTACCATTAACTCCCTCCTTCTCTAGATACAAATATTCCTCATAATGGAATTTTTACCTATATTTTTTTCTTTTTGGCAAGGCAATTGGGGTTAAGTAACTTGCCCAGAGTCACACAACTAGTAAGTGTCAAATGTCTGAGGTCAGATTGGAACTCAGGTCCTCCTGACTCCAACGCTGGTGCTCTATCCTAGCTGTCTATATTCTTGATCCCATGCTCTCTTACCTCTTTCAGAACCTTGCTGCAAAAGTCATCAGCTTTCTATAACATGTTTATTCATTAAAAACAATTTATTGTGCACTGAACTTCAGACAACCACAAAACTTAACATATATTTAGAACTATTTACACTGCAACACAAATTTCTACACATAGCATATCCAAAGCTTCTTCTGACCTTCTCTGTTCATTTTAACTCTATTTTATTTGTATTTAAATTTCTCTATAGATCCCACTCTGGCCTTCACAAGCATAACAGAAATCCTTCCTTTGACCCTTCTCTCCCCCTTCCTATTTCCTAGTAAATGTCTTGAAAAAGCTGCCTGTATCAATCTTCACTCCAGAGGACTGATGAGCAATCAGTAACACAAGCAGTTATTAAACTCCTTATGTGCTAGGCACTGGGGATACAAATATAAAAAAGTGAGATGGTCTCTTGCCTCAAAAACTTACATTCTCCTAAAGGAAAACAACACGTTCACAGGTGAATAAATGCAGGTTATAGACAAAATAAATACACAGAGATGTGGCAACAAATGGTGGAACAGGAAAAAGGCTTCTTGAAGGAACCAGTATTTGAGCTGAATATTGATTTACCTGGATGAGAGCTAGAGATTCTAAGCAAGAGAAACAATTCCTGGGATACAGTTAGCTCTTAGCAAGCTTGTTGACTGGCTCCTTTCAGCAGAGAAGTGGTAGAATAAGGAGTACAGAAGGATACATGTATGATGGCTAGACATTGTCGGTGTATACATTTATTTTCTTTCTCTTTTTTGAGCAGATGCGGAAAATCCCTGCCCCTCCACTTAATAACATTATATTTTTTCTAATTACATGTAAATACAGTTTTCAATATTCACTTTTATAAGATTGTGAATTCAAAACTTTTTTCTCCTTCCACTCCTTCCCCAAGATAGCATGCAATCTGACAAAGGCTATAGATGTATAATCATATTAAACATAGTTCCACATTTGTCACGTTACTTATGAAAGGCGAATCAGAACAAAAGGGAAAAAAACCACAAGAAAGAAAAAACACACACAAAAAAAGCTGGAAACAGAATGCTTCAATGTGCATTTAGACTCCACAGTTCTTTCTCTGGATACAGACAGCATTTTCCATCCCCTTCCCCCCTACTCTCCTTCAGGGTAAGATACCCAATTTAGTGTGTATGTCATTCCCTCCCTAAGCCAAATTCAATGAGAGTAAAGTTGACCCATTCTCTTTCGCCTTCCTGTTCTTCCCCTCCATTGTAACAGTTATCACTTGCCTCTTTTATACGAGATAATTTACCCCATTTTGTCTTTTTCCATCTCCTCTCATTATACTCCTCTCTCACCTTTCAATTTCACCTTTTAAATATCATCCCTTCCTATTCAATTGATCCTGTGCCCTCTATGTATATCTGTACACATACCTATATACACTCACATATGTATTCATATGCACATATACCCTTCTATATAGACATATATGTATGTATACATACACACACACATTTATATTTCCTTCAACTATCCTCATACTGAGAAAAGTTTCATAGGTTACAATTATTGTTTTTCCATGTATGAAAATAGTTCAGCTTTGATAAGTTCCTCATGATTTCTTTTGCCTGCTTACATTCTCATGCCTCTCTTGCTTCTTATAGCTGAATATCAAATTTTCAATTGTTGAATAACAAATTTTCAATATCAAACTATTCAACTGTGGTTTTTTCATCAAGAATGCTTGTAATGGGCGGCTAGATGGCGCAGTGAATAAAGCATCAGCCCTGAGTTCAAATCTAGCCTCAGACACTTTTACCTTGGCTGTAGCTCAGAACTCTGAATATTGGAAACACAATCAGGATAACACAGGATCTAGCAGCTTACATTAAGGGATTGAAGGGCTTGCAATATGAAACTTTTGTCATAACCTTATAGAACAGTGATGAGAAAACCATCCCATCTCAGAGTTCTGAGCTACAGCCAAGGTAAAAGGAAATATTTTTTTAAACTCCTGTTGTTAACCAGGAAGGATGAACCTCAAATAACCACTTTTAGGATGTCATCATGTGCTCCCTGACAGGGTGGTGGCCTGAGTTCCAGGTGCAGGGTTTGTGTACAGTCTGCAGATCCTCACAGCCTGGGAATCATTGTGCATCCATACCACAGAGGTAGGTAGGTGCCTGAGTCTCCAGGCTGGGAGGCTGTGACGTACAGGGTGCTGAGACACTCTTTCCTGTTGATTGTGGATCTTAACTTTCCTCTCTCCTCCTCAAAAGACATGAAAAAAGGAGAGGTGAGGTCTTTCCCAAGATCCTGCTTGAACCACTGAAGCCCTTGGGAAGCACTGTCTGAGTAAGTGCAATTGAAAGCAGTGTTCTCTCCCTCCTGGACTTTCAAAGACTGAGGACTCTGCTCCACCGTCTGTTTGCTGCTTACCTCTTTCTATGTCTCTCCTGGGTCTTGTAATTGGAGGTTGAATTTTCCATTGAGCTCTGGCTTTTCCATCAGGAAAGTCTGGAATTCTGTTTTGTCACTAAATGTCCATCTCCTTGCCTGGTAGATTATGGTCAGTCTCGCTGGATAGGTGATCCTTGGTTGTAGCCTGAGCTCTTTTGCCTTGTGAAAAATCATATTCCAGTTCCTCAGATCTTTCAACATTGAGGCTGCCAGATCCTGTGTGACCCTTACTGCGGTTCTGCAATATCTGAATTGTTTCCTTCTGGCTGCTTGTAGTATTTTCTCCTTTACCTAACAGTTCTGGAGTTTGGCCATGATGTTTCACAGACTTTTCGATTTGGGATCTCTTTCAGGAGGTGTCCAATGGATTTTCCCGATTTCTACTTTTTATCCTCTGGTTGTAGGATCTCAGGGCAGTTTTCCTTGATGAGCTCTTGGAAGATATTGTCCAGATTCATTTTTTCATTATTATTTTCCGGTAGACCAATGATTCTCAGACTGTCTCTCCTGGATCTGTTTCCAAGGTCAGTTAGTTTTCCATTGAGATATGTTACCTCTTTTTCTAATTTTTCAGTCTCGATGTTTTGTTTGACTGAATCTTGGTTCCTCATAGAGTCATTGGCTTCAATTTGGTTGATTCTAGTTTTTAGCCATTAATTCTCCTCAGTTAGTTTTTGAAGCTCTTTTTCTATATGTTCAGATTTCATTTTTAGTTCACACATTTTACTTTTTAAGGAGTTGTTCTCTTCATTGTAATGTTTTTCTAATTGTGCAATTTTGTTTTTATAAGAGGTGTTGATTTTATCTTCTACCTCTCAAAGTCAAATTTCAAAATTCTTTTTGAGCTCATCTAGGAATGCTTTCTGCACCTGAGACCAGGTCATAGTCCCTATTAAGGCTTCACCTGCGGGTATGGAGTCAATACTCTCTCCTTCTGAGTTTGATTCTTCCCTCTCACCATAATAGGATTCCAGAGTCTTTGTCTTTGTAGCCTGCTTTCTTCCCATTTTGAGGCAGGACCTTAGCCATGCCCTTCTTCAGGGGTTGCTAAGCTTTTACTGCTTAAAATTTTCCTCTGGGGCAATAATTACTGGGTTTTTTTGGGTCAGAGGTGGGGATTGGAGCAGCCAGATTCACTTTGTCATCTTGGTCCCTGAAAGTTCAAAATAGAGGCGTTTTAAATTTCCAGGCTGTGGATGGGTAGTCCTGGGAGTAGCTGCTGCCCCTGCTGCAAGCCCTGCATTGTCTCTTACCCAGCTCAGTCTGATCCCCACCCTGTGGTGATAGGCATGGGAATGGTCTTTGTGGTTAGTGGATCAGCAGGCCTTGTCTGGTGGCCTCTCAGAGCGCCGCTGGACTGCACTGGTGGGCCCTGTCTCTGAGACACTGGGCTGCACTGGTGGGGCCTGTCTCCACAGTGCCAGGCTGTGTTGGTGGGGTCTGTCTGTCGACTCTCTTTTCATGATTTTCTTGCATCATTCTCATTTCTCTTCCCAATTTTCCCTCCACTTCTCTTACTTGACTTTCAAAATCCCTTTTGAGCTCCTCCATGGCTTGTAACCAGTTCATATTTTTTTTGGAAGTTTTTGGTGCAGGAGTTCTGACTTCATTGTCTTCCTCCTGTTCCATGCTTTGATCCTTTTTGTCCCCAAAAAAGGAATCTGAAGTTGGATTGCTGTGCTTCCTTTGCTTGCTCATGTTGCCACTCAATTATTTGACTTTTGAGCTCTTTGCCACAGTAGAACTCTGCTTCCAGAGGGGAGAGCTTTATCCCAAATTGCTGAGGTTTTCGCAGCTGCCAGAGCTATTAGGGGGGCACTGTCTCTACAGCCCCCACCAGCTCTGACTCACTGGTCACACACCTCAAAACTACCACCCAAAACTGCAATCCAGGTCCAGGCAGGTTAAAGCAAGAGCGCTTGGCCTCTGAACAGTCGCTTGGCCCCGCTATGATCTGCAGGCCAGGAGCTCTAAAGCAGCCATGTGGAGGTGGCTACATAGCCACTGCTTCCACAGCTTCTTGCTCTGGGGGTAGAAGCTGGACCACACTCCATACCCCCCAGATCCAACAGAGTTCCAGTGAACTCTCACTTTTTCTTCAGCATCTATGGGTTGATAATTCTGGAAACTGTCACAGCTGCTGGTAATACACTCTCCCAAAGTCCTGCTCCAGCCACGGCTGATTAGGGCCACCCTGGGGCTAAAACCATGGGCTCACATGGGGCTGGGCTCCCCTCCCAGCGCACTGCGATGGACCCTTCCTGCCGGCCTACTGGGCTGCCTTCCACAGGAGATTTGTTTCTCTCTGTCACTTTGTGGGTTCTGTAGCTCTAAAATTTGTTTAGAGTCATATTTTATAGGTATTTGAGGTGGTTATAGGGGGAGTCACGGAGTTTTCCTGCTTCTACACTGCCATCTTGACTCCACTCCCAATTTGTAGCTTTCTAAGCCAAAATGTGGTCTAAAGAATCTGTTCCTATTTGACTTTGACACCACTGTTCTAGATATATTGCCAGAAAGCTGGATTCCTGATAAGTAGATATAATAATAAAGTATTATATTGCATAATAAAGTATTATATAGTACAATAAAGTATAATAACGTATTGTGTTGATGTCACCTAACTAAATAAAAAGCTAGAAACTATAAAACTAAACAGTAATGTATAGAGTGCTAATTAACTATTCTTATTAAATCAAGAGAGTTACAATATTACAGCATATAAACTTTTCAAAAAGCCTAAGATGAAAGGTAACTATGGGTTCCTTTCTGTCATTCAGCATGGACTCAAGTAACCTATGACAACAAAATTAAAACATAAAGCATTTCACAAAAGAGCATTTGCAAGGGCCCTGACTTCCTGGCTCCTTCATGGTTTTATTAGGTTTTAATGGTCAAATGAGCTACTTACAATGGACTTACTAGCACAGTGCCTGGCACAAAATAGATACTTAATAAATACTTGTTCCCTTCCCTTCCTCTTTTCCCTTTTAAAGTAAGTGCCTTCTGAGAGAAGAACAGTAAATGTTCTCTGCTTGAGGATGCGTTAAATTTCAGTTCCTCTAGGAAGCTCAGCTACTCAGCTTAGACTAGGGTACTCAAAGCAGAATCAGGAGTAAGGTTCACAGAACCAGTCAAACATAATCTCTAGCTCCCATATTTCAATGAATGTCTAATTATGCATCTTTAATATGAAGTGAAAAAAGAAAAAAGGATCCAGAAATATTATATGATCCTCCCAGAGCCCCTTGAATACCTTCCTCCTCTACAGTTTATCCAACCAAGAATTACTTCTTTTTATAGAGTGTTTTATAGTTTTCTCTCTCTCTTCCTGCTGTTATTACTTAGGAAGGGAAGGCTCATTCCCACCAGAGGGAGAGAGCCAAATCTCTAGTAATCCTGAATGTTTTACCTTTTTTGAGGGAATCTAAAACCTAGTAGAGGGTAGCTAGGTGGCACAGTAGATAAAGTGTTGGCCTTGGAATCATGAAGATTCCTCTTCCTGAGTTCAAATCTGCCTTCAGACTCTTACTAGATGTTTGATCCCAATAAAGTCACATAAACATTGGTTGCCTCAGTTTCCTCATTTGTAAAATGAGCTGGAGAAGGAAATGGAAACCCATTCCTATATATTTGTCAAGAAAACACCAGATGGGGTCATGAAAAGTCAGCCATGAATGAAACAACTGAACAACAAACCTAGCACTGTGTCTAGGGAGAGATGAAGAGTTATCTTGGTTATTTAAAGGCCCAAGGGGTCCTTTATGCCTTGAATTTTCAGTTAAGTGAAATAAAACTTGTCCTATAGTCAATGTGCTGTTAGCCAGAGTGCTTGTAGGCTGATGAAGGCAAGATCTTTACCCTTTCCATAGAGACCTAGATAAGAGGCAAATTCTGATGTTTCCAAGGGAAATCCTGGATAGAAGTACAAGTCATAAAGATATATCAGTGAGAAGCCCCAAAGCCTGGAAAATGGTTTGTGTAAATGTTAAGTTTTAATTCTGGGTTATGAATTATACAAATAATCAAGTAAATTAGTAGAAAGGACAAAGAAGAGTTGACTAGAGGTCAGAATAATTAGGGAAATTTATGAAAGAAGTGGTATTTGAGTTGAACTTTGAAAAAAAATACGCAGTATTTGTTTAAGTGGCAATAAGAAGGGAAAGCAGTCTAGAGTTGCAAAGGCACAGATTAATTAATCAACAAGCATTTATTAAGCGTCCACTATGTGTTAGGCACTATGTTAGGCATTGGGAATACAAAGACAAAAGTAACAGTCCCTGTTCCCACAGAATATTTTATTAGCAAGACAATATGAACATCAACAACAACAAAATAAATACCACAAAGCTGAGGAGGGGGAAGGGGGTTGCCAAAAGCAGTTGGGAGGGAAGGGTACCAAGAAAGACTTCTACAGAAGATATAACTAGACTACTGGTGGAGTTGTGAGTTGATTCAACCATTTTGTAGAGCAATTTGGAACAATGCCCAAAGGGCTATAAAACCATGCATATCCTTTGACTTAGCAATACCACTACTAGGTCTGTATCCCAAAAGATATAAAAAACAAAAAGGAAAAGGACCTATATGTGCAAAAATATTTATAGCAGCTCTTTTGTGGGGAAACTGAGGAAAGGCCATCAAATGAGGAATGGCCGAACAAGCTGTGGTATGTGAGTATTATGGAATACTGTTTGTACTATAAGAAATGAAGAGCAGGATGCTCACAAAAGAACCTGGAAAGACTTGCATGAGCAGATATAAACTGAAACATAGTGTGTACAAAGTAACAGCAATAATGTAGGATGATCAGCTGTGAATGACTTAGTTACACTGGACAATACAATGATCCAAGATAACTCTGAAGGACTTAAGAAAATGCTATCCATCCCCAGAGAAAGAACTGTTGGTGTCTGAATACAGACTGAAGCATACTTTAGAAAGGGGAAGGGGGAGCAGTGTTAGCTTGAGCAGAGTTTTTAAAGGGAAAAAGAGAGTCAGAGGTAGTGGTGGGGTGAGAATACACCCTGAACAAGGGTAAAAGACAATGCAAAGGTACAGAGCTGGGAAATGGAGTTCCATGTGTTAAAAACATGAAGAATTAGTTTGGCTGGAAATGATGTAGTGTTTACATGGCATGCATGGAGAATGAGGAAGAACTTAACGCAATTGGCACAAAGAGTTTGTGCTAAAGAACAATAAACAATAAAATTAAATGATTAAGTTGGGGCCAAGCTATGGAGGATTCTTTTTTTTTAATTAACTTATTTAATTTCAGTTTTCAACATTCACTTTCACAAGATTCTGAGTTTTAAATTTTCTCTGCCTCCCTCCTCTCCCCTCCCCTCCCGCTGACGGCATGCAATCTGATAAAGGCTCTACATATACATTCTTATTAAACATATGTTTAATGTTTATGTTTAGTCATGTTGTAAAGAAGAATTAGAATGGGAGAAACCACAAGAAAGAAAAAACAAAACAAAACAAAAAAGAGAGCGAACAAATAGTACACTTTGATCTGCTTCCCTGGATGTGGACAGCATTTTTCACTATAAGTCTTCTGGAGTAGTCTTAGATGTTTGCATTGCTGAAAAGAGCTAAGTCTCTCAAAGTCAGTCATCACACAATGTGGCTGTAACTGTGTACAATGTTCTCTTGTTTCTGCTTGTTTTACTCAGTATCAGTTCATATATGTCTTTCCAGATTTTTATGAAGTCCACTTGCTCATTATTTCTTATAGCGCAATAGTATTCCATTACACTCATATACTACAACTTGTTCAGTCATTCCACAATTGATGGGTATCCCCTCAATGTCCAATTCTTGGTCACCACAAAAAGAGCTGCTGTCCATGTGGGTCCTTTTCCCATTTTTGTTATCTCTTTGGGATACGGTCCTAGAAATTATATTGCTGGATCAAAGGCTATACACATATTTATAGCCCTCTGGGCCCAGTTCCAAACTGTTCTCCAGAATGGTTGAATCAGTTCACAACTCCACCAACAATCCATGAGTGTTCCAATTTTCCCACATCTTCTAAAGCATTTATCATTTTCCTGTTTTGTCATGTTAGCCAATCTGATAGGCATGATGTGGTACCTAAGAGTGGTTTTAATTTGTATTTCTCTAATCAACAGTGATTTAGAGCATTTTTTTCATATGACTATAAATCTTTAATTTCTTCATCTGAAAACTGCCTGTTCATATCCTTTGACCATTTATCAACCAGGGAATGAGTTGTACTCTTATAAATTTGACTCAACTCTCTATATGTTTTAGAAATGAGGCCTTTATCAGAGACACTGTTTGTAAAAATTCTTTCCCAATTCTCTGCTTTTCCCTTATGGAGAATTCTAAACAGAAGCAGAGTTGAATCTTGATACAAGAGGTAACAAGAGTCCCTACAAGTCTTTAGCAGAGGAATGATATACCACTAAAGAGAAAGTAGTCTGGCAACAGTGTTTAATATAGTTTAGAGAGAAGAGAGATAGAAATATATTGTAGTAATCCACAAATAAAGTTATCAGCATCTAAATCACAGTTAATGTGATAGAAGAAGAACAAGTGAAAAATCTATCAGTATAAGTTGATGAATTTGAACAAAAGAGACAAAGGAAGAATAAAAGTCAAAGATCATTCCAGAATTTCTGGGTATAAGTATGTCATTGACAGTTATAAGAATATTAGGAAGAGCAAGTATTTGGAAGACAAATGTGGGGAAGTTTTATTAACCATGCTAAATACTGATTCTACCATTTGTTTTTCAGGACAAGTTATATTCTCTCTTCTTCAATTTCCTGAGCTATAAAAAGGACTAGTATTCTCATTTCACCTCTGAAGGTTTTAAAGGACAACTTAAAATAGACATAATTGTAAAACTATTCGTGAATAGAATATGCTGTGGAAATATGAAATATTATGAAAATCCATAGGGCAGCTAGGTGGCGCAGTAGATAAACCACTGGCCCCGGAGTCAGGAGGCCCTGAGTTTAAATCCTGCTTCAGATACTTCCTAGCTATGGAATAGCCTGGGCAAGTCACTTAACCCTCTTTCCCTCAATTCCTCATCTGTAAAACAAACTGGAGAAGGAAATGGGAAACCACTCTAGTATCTTTGCCAAGAAAACCCCAAATAGGGTCACAAAATCAGACACAACTGAAATGACTCAACGACAACAAATGAAGATCTATGTTGAAAAGTGATGCTTCAGAAACTATTCATTATAAAACCTAAAGCAAATAAACTAGAGAAGGGAGTAAATGAGAGTAAATGGGAGTAAAAGGACCAGGTAACACAGGTAGGAGGGATAGTAAAAGGGCTTTTCATACACCAGCCCCAAAACTGAAATATTTAAATCCTCAAACATTTGGAATCAATGGAAATCAAAGCTTTCCTACCATTCTCACTGAGTCTTTTATAGTCAACTAACTACTGTGCAAAGTCTCTTTGCCATTCAACAGAGATAAGGCCCCACCAAGTTTTATGAGTGCCTATTTTCCTATCTAAGATACAAATAAAGCATATCATCATTTGATCCCAATTCTACCAGGTACATAAAAATACCCAGAGCAAGCTATGTGTTTACAGGTTCATAAAAGTGTCTTACATAATATTATAAATTGATTAATCTTTTTAATTGGTTCTGTGAGAACTATTATACATACTCCCCATTGTAAACAACCCAGGAAACTGCAATTGGGTAACCAAGGTTCTCTATATCCTATACTATAGGTAAATAAACAACTCACATACCAATTTACTTTGTAAAAAATATTTATTTTTTGTTATTCTGAACTTAACAAACTCTAATAAATATTAGCATATCGCTATTCAAAACACTGAAGGAGTGTACTGTATAAAAAATCATGAATCTCCCTTATATACAGCTTGGTTTTTTAAAGTACACATAACACATTCGGCATGTTAGTTCCAAAGCTGTCCTACTTGTCTAGGTTTCCCTCTAAACTTCCTTCTGTTCTGTCCTGTGCTCTCATTATTCTTTTGTTTCCCCTTACTGCACCATCATAACCCAGAGTTCAGCCCTTCAGCCTCAGAGCAGTAGGCAGAACTTACTGTATCTCATTGGATCCTCAGAATAATTCTGTAATGTAGGTGCTATAGATATTATCATCTCCATTTTATAATGCAGGAAACTAAAGCTCAGAGATGTTAATTGTCTTGCCCTTGACCATACTTCAAGTAAATGTCTGAGGTGGGATGCTAACCAAGGTGGAATGATAAAAGATTACAATCAAATAAAGCAGTTTGGGATTTCATGACATGAAACACTTATTGGTAATAAGATCATGCCCATGTCTATCTCTATGTGTAGATGAAGTGGAATAGGGGAGTGGAAAGTCAGAGGAATTGAGTAAACCAAGGAATTAAGAAATTAGGTTATTTAGGAGAGCAAGAAGATGCATCCTTAAAGACCCCTTGCAATGAAGGCAGGGGTTGAGGTGGAAAAAAAGACTAAGCCACTTCAATGCTTCAACAATCGGTGATTTCACTGACATAGGTATTCTCCTCCATCAACTCAAATCATAATCCTCAGATGCCTTAGCTGATAGTCTTTGGGAGTTGCTGGGGCAAAATAACTCATCACTGTAGGTCGACCTGGCAATGAGTTTTTCCTAGAATGTTTATCTTACCTAGAATGTTTCTCAGATGACACAATCTATCACTAGGTCTATATCTTCCAGATTGGCAGGGCTTTCAACCCCACAGAAGGCATAATTCAAGGTTAAAGCCTTACCTGAAATGCTTTTCTCTCACTACATAGCTCTCCAAGAACTAATTTACTCACATAATTCCAACTATCACATCTATAAAAACATTCCCAAAAGTTTATCTGCTATCTTAACCTATTCCTGAGCTCCCAACCAGCACCTCTAATTCAACTAGATGTCTTATCTTCATCTCAAGTTCAACACGTCTAGAATCAAACACATTAAAAACTAAAAGTAGGGGTAGGTAGGTGCACAGTGAATAGAGCACTAGCTCTGGAGTGAGGAGGACCTGAGTTCAAATCCAGCATCAAACACTTGACACACTTACTAGTTGTATGACTTTGGGCAAGTCACTTAACCCCAACTGCCTTGCCTTCCCCCCTCAAAAAAAAAAACTGAAACTAAACTAAAATACAATCATAGCTAAAAGAAATCTTCATAGAATTAGAGAATTTGACAGAAGGGACCTCAGCAGTTATTAAGTCTGATTCATACACAAATAACATATACCCAAAAAATGGTTATTCAGCCTCTGCTTGAAGACCTACAAGGAGAGGGTGAGGTCACTTTTGGTGGCTCTAATTGTTATGGAATTTTTCTTGATACTGAACCTAAATTTGCTTCTTCATAATCTCTTCTAGGTTCTGCCCTCTGGAACTACACTGAATAAATCTGGTCCCTCCTTCACATGACAGTCCTTTAAATACCTGAAGACAACTATCACGTCCCCCTGAGTCTTCTCATCTTCAGACTAAACATTTCTGGTTCCTTCAACTGACAACAGTGGAAGTCACTTAGTCTTTAATTCACTTTACAGATGAGGAAACTAACACCGGAGATGAAGTAACTTGTCAAAATTTGCACAGTTGGTAAGTGGTGGTGCTGAGAGTAGACTCAAGTTCTCCTGTCATCTTTCCCCAAAATCCACCTCATCCCTTGGACATCTCCATTTTTAGCCAATAGTACAAAGAAGGAAATCAAATTAATAACAAGTTATGGGGGAAAGAAAGAGAATAAATTCAGTTTTGAACATACTCATTTTGAATTTGAGATGACAGTAAGATCTAGGTAGAGATGTCCAGAAGACAACCAGCAGAGACGGCTAATGTTCAGGGATGTAAATTCAGGAGTCTTCAGTATAGAGATGACAGGTAATGATATGGGCATATGTGATCATCTATACTTCTTTGATATAGGGTCAGAATCAGAGTTGGGGGTTAAAGAGATAAAAATGGTTCAAATGGTTGCTATGGAGAATGTGATAAGGAACTCAGGAAGAGGTGACTAAAAGGATCGAGAAACAGTAATGAGAGCCTATCTGAAGTTAAGCGGCATAAATTTGTAATGGATAGAATTAAACATTTTGTATTTTTCTTTAGCAATATTGAGTAGCTTCAGGACACAGAAGGGAAATCAGGTGGTGGAAGTTACCCAGGGTTAAAGATTAACAATAGAGGAATGGTAGAAGATAATTTCCCCAAAATACTGCTTCAAATTAGCAATTTTGGTCAAAAAGAACAGATAATCAAACAAACTTCCCCCTTCTTGATAAAGAAACAGAGAACTATGAAAAAGGAATAGTCTATGTGCTATTTAGTCATAGTCAATTTTTTTTGTCAGTTCTGCTTAATCTTTTTGATTGTAACTCACTGTTAGCAGGTGGGGGGTGAGAAAGAAAATAAATGTGGCATAAAAAAATAAAAAGAATCAATAAAAAAAATTTTAATGCTGTTGTACACATATCATTTCCCTATTCAAATATGTTCAATGGCTTTCTATTTGCTTTCATATACTCAAATGGATCTAACAACTCATAGATGTGGATGTTTCCTCTAATAACCCAAGTTGTAGTCCATTCATATCTGCCCTGGAAGATTCTTGTCAACATGTTTTCATAAATTTAACACTGTCCTCCCAACATGTTGGAAGACCTCCACCATTTCTCCTGATGTCTAGAGGATACCAGTGGAGAACTCGGGCTGTCTCCCTGTCATCCTTCACCCTCACCACATAACCAAGCCACCTTTTCTTCCTGTCATACACTGTCCTGATGACATCTGTTTTCCGTTCTTCAAAATAACTGACTGGTTATCTGTTGTAAGCTGCTCATACCTACCATGCAATTCCCCACTGCCTCTGTGTGACATTCCTTTCCAATCCTTTAGAGACTATTATGTTCCATGTCTCACAGTCCTACAACAGTGCTGGTAGAATGTTAATATTACAAAGATGGGTCTTTCTTTGTTCCTGGAAAAAGTTGAGCATCATTAATAGAGTTTTGCAATTCCTGAAGCCAAAGTGATCCTGCTCTCCTCCTGTTTAATTCTGGGCCCAACTTTGTCCATTTGCATCATCTGTTCCAGATACACATGATGGACAAATTCTTTAGGTTTTCTGTCCAAATACATGTTATAACCTAGACAAAATATCTTCATCTACTTAATGTTTCCTACATGGACGGTCAGGACTTACGAATTGCTTCCAGGAGGCTCTGTGGTGTTCTGGAATCTGAAGCCACATACTCCATAAGGTATACCTAACTGCCACAATATAAAGAAAATCCAAATTCTTGGCACTTAAGGCCCTCCAGAAGTTGGTCCCAAACTATCTCTTTCTCATCTTACATAAATTCAATTGGGCCACCTCATTGTTGCTAAGCAATCCTTTTATATGTCCCTAATTGATATACTATCCTACTCACCACAGTGGCTTTTCTAAACTTCAAACCTTCCATGGTTAAAACTCTTTCCCCATCCTCTCAGCTGAGAAGCTTGTCTCATATTTCACTAGAAAAAGTGAAGTCATTCACTGAGAGCTTCTTCTCCCTTCCTCATGTCATATCATTTAAATGCCTTCCTCTGTTACTCTTGTCTCACACAAGGAGGTGGCCCTTCTCCTTGCCAAGGCAAACCCCTCTACATGCACAAGTGATGCCCTTTCATCCCATGTTCTTCAACAAATGCCCCTCCACCCCCCTTGTCCCCACTGTCTTACTCTTCTTCAAACTCTGTCTACTGGCTGTTTCCCTGTTGACAAAAACATTCACATCTTCTCCATCCTCAAAAAACCCTCGACCGATCTGTTAGTTATCATGCTTTATTTCCGCTTCCTTTCATAGCAGCCTTCTCCTGGAGAAGACTGTCTAGAGGTGGTACTCCACTTCTACCCTATACAACTTTCCTGGAAACTGTTTAAAGAAAATTAAGGAGAATTTTATGTGCCAGGTTACTCTACAGACCTATTTTATCATTTCTATCTCCATCTGGAAACGTGTATACTGAAAACATCACCTAGGGACTTTTGTTTAAAATCAGTCCTGGAAGATCCCAGCTCTCCACATAAACTCTGGCAAAGAACCAAAATGGACACCAGATCAAATAATGATCAAGAAATCCAAAGTGAAACAGAAGTAAACTTCTTCATACAACTCCAAACTAAAAATAAAAATAAACTAAATGGTCTGAAGTCTGTGGGCTTTTGAAAAGAGGTCCTAGCTAGCCTTAATAAAGGTAAGCAAGCCAGAAACTTGCCAGTGTTCTGACAGGTGAAACTCCAGAGGGCCCTGAAGCCTTCAGTGCTGGAGGAGAGGACCTGCAATGTTTGGAAAGGGAAGCTGCTGGGGTGAGGGCTACTGAAAACCCACAGTGCTTTGTGGAAAAAAGACCAGACATCAGTACTACTCTGACCTAATTTGCTCCTAAGGACCCTGTAGACCACAGAGCTCTAAGCCTGAATGATCCAGGTCGTCCTGCCAGTACTATGCATGTAGACATATAAGAGGAAGTGGAAGTCAGTCCCAGGAGAACAAAAAATTGAGGGTCAGAATCAAATGAGAATTAAGAGTGTGGGAGTGGAAGAGAAAGAAGTCTGACTCTGGCACTAAATCACAAATAAGGAACTGAGGCAGGAAAAAATGACTAAACAGAAGATACTAAACATTATAAAGAAATAGTATGGGTTAAAATATACTCAAGATTTAAACCCAGAGGAAGTGAATAATTCCACAATAACTATACACAGAGCCTCAGGAAAAAAAAACAGCTTGGCCACAAGGAAAATGAAAGTACATAGAAGAAATGAAGCAAGAGATAAAAGAAGAAATTGTAAGTGAATTAAAAGTTCTGGTAGAAATAATCATAAGGAGAAAAAAAATTACCTCAACAGAAGGTGAAAAATCCCACCTAAATAACAAACTGAAAATTAGAATGGAGCAAAGAGGACTCAATGACTACATGAAACAAAAAGAAATAATCAAACAAAATCAAAATATTTAAAATAGCAACCTTTCCCATAAGATCAGGAGTAAAACAAGAATGTTTGGTACCACTACTATTATTTGAAATAGTGCTAAAATGCTAGTTAAAACAATAAAAAATGAAATTGAGGAAATAAGCACAGGTAAAGAAAAAAACAAAATTATTAGCTTTCGTAGATGATATGATAGTTTATATAGAGAACCCTAGGGAGATAACTAAATATTAACTGAAATATAACATTAGCAAAGTAGCAGAATATACAATAAACCCCCTGGAATCAGCAACCTTTCTATATATTATTAATAAAAGACTGGAAGAAAAAGATAGGAAGAGAAATTCTGTTCTAAATAATTAGAAAATTTATAAATATTTAGGGGTTCAACTACCAAGATATGTATAGGAACTGTATAAATACAACTACAAAACACTTTTTTTTTACAAAAATAAAGATAAACCTAAATAAATGTTAAGTTACTGATAGGTCATAGCAATATAAGAGAAACGACGATACTTTCTAAACTAATTTGTTTATTCAAGGTCATAACAATCATCAACTACCAAAGGATTACTTTACAGAGAAGAAAAATAACAAAATTCATTTGGAAGAACAAAATGTCAGAATTCTTTAGGAAAATAATGGTGCCCTTTGGTATAGAGACTTAGAGGAAATTTTCTTGGACCTTCACATGGATCACTTAAGATACCAAGGTCCCTAAAGAAATTTCATGTGTCTCATGTAGAACGAAACACCTAGAAATTTTGTCTTGACCTCAGTCAGACTTCAGTCAGACTGAATCAGAGAAGACTTTTACCTAGAACAGTTTGATTCCTCACCTAATTGTGCAGAGATGATTTCTAGCCAATCCCAGTTTGGGTTTTGTTGACCTAGCTCAGAGTATAGAGGCCTCTCCACAGGAGAGAAAGGGTAAGGACCTGATCCCACTGGAACCAATGAACCAATGTTGCTACATAAGCACCAAGTCAAATTCATTCATTTTCTCACCAGAAGGGTAAAGGGCTGACTTCTAGTGAACCTAGTCCCTGCGGGAAGAGGCCCATACTCTCAGAATAACACTGCCAGAAGAAAGCCAGGCTTTCTTCTGAGAAAGTTGACTTGATTTTCTTTCCCTTTTCTTTATTATTGTTGGGTTGGGTAAGGATCTTTAGAAAGTACCAAGATCAGAATAAACCTATTATAACTTTAAATTGTTTTAAATTGTATTTGAAAGTGTGTTAATGATCATGCTTTGATTAAGAACTGTGATATAAAGATTTTTCCAGAGGCATGGGGGAAGGCATTCAAAGAAGAAATGAAGAACGTTCCCAAGCACTAAAAGAGATTTGCCAAACACACTCCAGTAGATTTTCTGAGAACAGTAAATATCAAAATGGGAAAGAGTGTAAGAGTGGAAGTGATTGTACCCACCCCACTTAAAGCGATAAAATGCCTTAATATTTTAAAAAGGAGAAAACAAGTCTCAATCAATCTCAGGTATAAGCTTTCATTTCAATAAAAAACAAGACTTGAGACTAAGCAGTAAATTTCTTGGAAATGGAAATGACAACAGCAATCATGTCTGGATTGGCTAAGGAAACCCAGTCACATGCTGAGGTCATTTGTAAAATATCTAGCTAGGTTAGAACCAGGGTTATTACAGAGATTGAAGGTATACAGCATTCCAATTTTTAATGGAGAAGGTTTTACCCTGAGAAGGAACCAATGGAGGAAGTAGAGTAGAGAGAGGAGGAGAGGCTCCTTATAGGGCTAACTTTAGTCAGACAAACCTGGGAATAGAGCCATTATCCACAGTTACTAAATTTAAAGCAATAAAATACTTAAATCAAGAATGAGGGCAACATTTCTAAAGTCTTATTTTTTTCCTTTATCATCTGTATTTGAAGACATTAGGTCTGTCTCAGAAACAGAGAGATAAAGGCAAAGATGGGTTTGAAGTCCTGCCTAACCAAAAAATATATTAGGCAAGATACCTTTCTGATACTCAAAGAAGTCTGTGGTTTCTGATTTATTCTACACTATTTGTTGCCAAACAATCTCAGGGGCGACAATCCTTTTTGATGACACATGAATAAAATATAGTAAACAATCTAATAAGTTATAAAAAGAACTTGTGACATCAGTAATATCCTGAGTGGAACCTACATGAAGATAAGCAATGTAAGGAAGAACTACGCTGTTCTCTTCAAGAACAAGTCTTATGATATGCCAATGTATTTTAAGTGCTTTATTACTTTATGAGAATTATTACAGATGTTCAAAAAATTATATCAGAATGATAATGTCAGTAATCACAAAGGAAAGGAACCATTATGTTCAATGACATTCTTAAAACCATTTATTCTTGGCATTGTCTCTTCAGTAATTCGACAAGGAAGCAGATTTTCACTTTAGATCCCCTTGCTAAATAGGAGAACAGACACTTTAACAATGAGCTTACTGAGCACACAACAGAAAGCATTGCACAAAGTATACTAATCACCCTTTGAGACTTTTAGCATCTTTTCCCATGAAGAAAGGGGAGAGTGGCTACTGAAAAGCTTCCCTAAAGGCTCTGAAAGTTGGTATAACTGTCCGAAAGCCCAGAGGGAACAGAAAGCCATGATTTTCCTGAACATGTTCTAGGTTCTCTTCTACAATTACAGGAACCATATTTTTCATAGGCTCCAAGAACAAAGTCATGTAAGAATACCTAGTTCCATTACACAGTTCTTCACTGGGGGCAATAATGCTGAGACAAAGGAACTTATTCAGAATCAAAAGAAAATTTCTCCAAAAACCATACTATCAATGATTTGCCTGGGAACATTTAATCTCATCACAAGAAAAGTCTTTTAGTGGACTCTAAGTTATCTCAAAGAAAAAACTCTCTAGTAGTCTTATGTAAGCAGACCTCCAAAAGAGTGAGTTCATACTTGAGATACCATGTACAGGTCTTTGTACTGGTACTACAATATTGGCTCAAAGTTTCATACTGTCTTCCAGGTTCCACCTTTAAACATATACTTATATCAGGGAGGCTGCCTTCGCAACACTGAAGGGAGAGTTAGACTATGTCCCACAGTTGTAGTGGTAAGATGAATATAAGAACAAATTCTCTGACCTACCCTTACCTTCCTTTCATTCCACATCTGATCTTGATCAGTCTACTCCTCTATTGGAATACAGCACAACCTTGAATTATGTCACTGTCATTTTAGTAACTAAACTCTCCATGACAAATTAATACTTTGAAAACTATAGCAAATGCCCCTGTGGTAACACTAAGCTTCAATTAGCCCCAGGCCAAAACAAAGCATAACATTGTATAATCTGCCTAAATCTTACCCTGGTATCCAATTACTCTGAGTTCACTGAAGGTCCAATTCTCTCTGCACCGATGAGTAGAGGCTACACAGAGTTTAAAAATAAAACATCAACTAAATATATTAAAGACAGCTCTGGGAACATTCCTGAAGTAGGAGATGGACAAAAGAAGAATGGGTAGAGGGGGTAGAAATAGCCTGGAGCTCCTAACTTACTGAGAACCTAGTTCTGGGACAGGATGTACCTTATCCATGTGGAAGATCAAGTCCAACTCACAGACGTTTTCAAAACATTTGTCCAGTGTCTCCACAAAAACCTAGAGAAAGAAGAGAAATAGATTTAGATCAAATTGCATCATTCAACATAAACTTGTTGGGGAGTGGGGCAACTGGAACTTAAGCTTACCCCTTCCTCTCAAAGGAATTCCAACAAATGATCTTATGCACTAGGCCTTTAATACAGTATTAACTGAACATCATCTAACCCAGTACAGGGAATGCAAAAAGCTTCTGGGGGAAAAAATCTTCTATTTTAATATGGCCTCATTATGTACAGTCACAGGTAGCAAGCATACTTTCTCCTTTCACAGGGTACCCAAAAGTTTTTCAATAACAAGGGATTTCCCCTTTACTTACTTGATCACCAGTTCCTTAATATAAGTTTTTGTTTGCCTGCCTCCCAAATTTTACCCAGAGGGTTGTTCAGAAGGACTTGACTCAGAGCACCACCTGCTGGTCATCTGACAATTCTGTCTCAGGTATCAAAGACCAACCAGACCAGTGACTCCAAGGCAAATGATCTGTGTGTGGAATGCTCCACAAAGTGCCTAGGAGGCCAAAGGGGCAAAGGAGATGAGCAGTACTAGTATGGGGCAGGCAACTTACAAGATTAATCACTACTGGCTAAGGCTTGTAGCCATTTTACTATCACCTCACCCTAGGATCTCAGAATCTAGAGCTGGGAGGGAACTCAGAGGCCCATCTAGTCCATTAACCACTGGTTTACCAATAAAAAAATTAAGGTCATGGGGTGGCTAGGTGGTGCCCTGGAAAGGAGGACCCGGGTTCAAATTAGGCCTCAATACTGAACTAAGCATGTGACCTTGGGCAAGTTACTTAACCCCAATCGCCTTCCCTCCTCCAAAAAGAAAAAAAAATTTAAGGAAAGAAAACTAAGGTTCCAGGAAGTTAAGTATATATTCTGCTTTTTTAAAAATTCCACTAGACTAGACATACCTGAATGAGGTCCAAGATCCCCAGTTCACTTTCTGAAGAATCCACACAAAACACAAAATACAAAGTGGCATAGTGCCGGTAAATCAACTTGTAGTCAGAGCCGCCAATCAGACTGCAGGAACAAAAGAGACAGCTGAAATACTGTGCTAGAGTAAGTATGATTTCCACTCTACTACATGACCTAAAAATGCACAGCACAATTCACCAGACTCACATTCAAATTGGGCAAGTGACGCGTAGCTCCTCCTCACAGTAAGAAAAAAAGGGGACCACACAAGAGAACTGAATTTACAAGCACAGGCAAGCCCTAGAAAAAGTCAACAGCCTCTTCACGAACATCTCTGTCAAGGTTAAAGCCAAGGTATGTCCTGGATCCAACCTGACACTTAAAAGAGCACCAGGCTGAAGTCACAGGACCCATCAGATAACCAGACCTTGAAATAAGTGGACAAAAAAACTGCTGGCTTACCTCCCCCCCTCTAGGAAGTTACAGATGTTGTCATCCCTCTTGAGGACAAGGTGGAAAGTCTCCCGGACAATCTGCTGTTGAATCTCTTCTGGCTATAGGAAAAAAAAAAGTCAGACAAATCGGTGGGTTTGTTTGAGACCCAAAGGGGCCATGGTTATGAGTAGAGTGAAACGCTACCAAAATCTGTACAGCACACTACTCTGCTATTCCATAACACTGGAAATGGGAAGTTTCCACTCTTTACCATACACCTTCTTCTCTACCATGTCCTTTCCCCTTCCTCTTTAATATTATCAGGGACTCCCATGACCAGCCTTAGACCAGCAGTTCTCAAACTTCTTTGTATCAGGACAGGACCCATTTACATTCTTAAAAATTGAGGATCCCAAAGAACTTCTGCTTATGTGGGTTATATTTGTTGGCATTTAACCTTTTAGAAATTACAGCTAATAAATTTTTAAATATTTAGTTACTACACTTAAAATAAGAAATTCATTACACATTAATACAAATTTTTATGAAGAATAACTATTTTTCCAATCAAAAAGAATTAGTGAGAAGAGTGGCATTATTTTACAAATTTTTGCAAATCTTTTTAATGTCTAGCTTAACAGAAGATAGTTGGATTCTTATATAAATGTTCTGTGAAATGTTGTTTCGGTCAGTATGTATAAATATAATCTGACCTCACACAGATATGTAGTTGGAAGAGGGAGGAGTACTTTAATAGGCAAATAATGTATTGGTAATGTTATTATGAAAAGTTTTGACCTTGAAGGCACCCTTAAAGGATCTTGGGGACCTCCAAGAGACTCACAATTGCTATGAGAGCTGTTGCCCTAAAACATCAAGTAGTTGATGATCAACTACCATCAAATGTTGTTTGTTGCCATTTCTCGCATCACCATGATGAACTATAAATGAACATAATGAGACACAGGTCTCGCAACACAATTACTTTCAACTCTATCTCTTGATTAATCTTTTCTGGGACCTTGAACTATACCCTCCCATATACAGTTACAATAACACTTCATTGTCCTGGTCACTTAACAGCGGGAGGATAATCTCAAAATTATACCATTAATACAAAGAGAAAGTTGAGGACATAACATTCTATACTAGGGATCCAGAAAAAACTTCTTTAAATATGGCCATCACTTCTGGTTGAAAGTAATTTATTAGATCATGTCACTCTTCCCTTAATTGAAACTTGCAATTACTGGGTAGGATAAACATGGACATTTGCTAATATTCCAACAATGTAATTCCAGACCTAATTTCCCAAATCCTTCTTTAGAAGAACTATCTGCTGAGCAAAAATATACTTGCTCTTATCACCCTGTCCCCATCTTCTATCTATTGCCAAAAATACAAATCTCTATATTTCAGAAAAATCCAATTAGACATTTCAGTGTCAGGAACCCACTGTCTCCTCCAGCCTTACACTGTCTCTCTGCCCTATCCATCACATGTGTAATTTTGACACATGGGTAAGGTTAAGCTTTTGCTGTCTTTCAGAACAATGTGTACTCTTAGATAAGCTACACTGATTTCAAGTTCTGATTTAACCTTTTAAGACTCTTCTGTGGAGAAAAGTCTATGTGTTTGAACTCTCAGTAACAATCTCTTCTGTACAGCTGAAGTCTTTTGGTTCTCTACCATTCTTCCCAGCTGAATAGCGGCAGCAATGAATGAGACCTTGAGACCTACTGAGCAAACGTCAAGGTGGCATTCATTTCCAGTATGAGCTTAGTGGATAGACAGTTAAAACTCAGCCTGAAGAGTTATCACCATGGGAACTAACCAAAGTATCAGAAGATTTCAATATTTTGTTTTTTCCAGGAACTCTGATCTGTTCTCAATTTACCTTTAAGATATACCTACCTAAGTATATTTCTTTTTCTATATAACAGTTGACATTTATGTAGCATCTTAAAGGAAATTAACTGTGTAATATAGGCATATCAAATATTATTATCCTCATTTTGTATATGGGGAAAAACGAAGGCTCACAGAGGTTAAGAGAATTGTCTAAGCTTACATAAGTAGTAAGTGTCAGACTTGGGATTTGATCCTAGACTCTTCCTAACTCCAAGTCTATCTAGCTGCTCTTGGATGGTTTTGATTAGAAAAGCAGAGTAAATATCCTACACTTTCAAAGCAGAAGGATCCACACTGCAGCCCAGTGGTATTGCTGTCTAGGGATCTTTAATACTACCAGAAGGTTACTCCCCTTTACTTATCATCACCTTCCCATGGATTCTGAATGGCTTTTATTCTGTACTAGCATATGGGGATAATAAGGGATCTAAGCCAGTGATGATGACTAGATGAGGAATATGAGAAAAATAAATAATGGAAGAAAATAATACCATTTTAACCTGAACCTCGTCTAACTGACAAAAGCTCAGATGGATCAGTGATCTTGTGGACTGGATGTTTCTCCAAAGCTGCATATTGTGAACCACCCATATCTGTCAATTTTGAGCAATTCTTTTCAATAACCTCCATAATTTGCAACAGAAGGTTCACTCAAAATGTCAGAGGCCTTTCTGACCTTCTGATACCTCAAAATTCTAGGGCGGCACCCAGTCTGTCCATCTGTAGCCATTCGTCCATCTTCCTGTTATCTTCAACCTCAATAACCTTTTACTCCTGTTTTTGTTTTTTGTTTTTTTTGCTTTTTGGAGGGAAATTGGCGTTAAGTGACTTGCCCAAAGTCACACGGCTAGTGTGTCATGTGTCTGAGGCTGGATTTAAACTCAGGTCCTCCTGATTTCAGGGCCAGTGCTCTACTCACTGCGCCACCTAGCCGCCCTCCTGTTTTTCTTTGAAGTTATTCATTACTTACAGTTTCAGCCTGCTCATACCCACCATATACCTTACCACTTATCTCTGCCTTAAGGAAACTGAAAAGTCCCTCTAACGACTTGAAGCTTCTCCCAAAAATAAAAGCATATCTTTTAAATACCAATATTCTACCAGTGTTCGTGTATGAATTAAAGAATTTTAAATGATTATTAGAGGGCAGTGGAGAGACATATGCTGGTTTCAAGTCTATAGGCAACAGATATAATTTAAATATTTCCACAAAGGCTATCCACACACTGTTACCTTTCTACTTCTTTGTGAACCAACAATGAAGTAATATTACTGAGGTAAACAGCTTTTCATATGGCACACAACCCATCCCAGAAGCTGGCTAGATTTGGGAGGTGCTCTAGGGGTGTGGGTCAAAACTCAGGCTCTTCTACATCCCAGGACAAATACCTGACTCTGGCTTGGTAGCAGAACAGTAAATCTCATGCTATAAAGCTCTCACCTACCATGTTATCACTTCACCTTCAGATGGGAATCTATTTCAAGCTAAATCCTGTGGGGTTAAGTCTAGCCTGGTAAAGTACAGAATCTCACTGGTTGATAGACCTTGTTTTTGAGGGCCAAAAAAAAAAAAAAAGATGCATCAGCAGGGGTAGGGTGGAGAAGTGGGAGGTGCTATAGGTTGGGTAAAGCATGGGGCATCTCCACTAAGTGGTCATAAGATGGTCACCTGCTCATGTTGGACAAGAGGGAATGGTCCAAAGGTACAAAAATAAATCGGGAGACTTTCCAAGGCATCAAGGCCCATGCTGGGTTTGGACATGGAATCTGAATACAACAGGATGGAGGTAACTTTGATAGCATTTTCAAGGCTGTGCAAGTAAGCCTTATAACTTGGTAAACAGTGAACACTACATTAAAGTCTGAAACCCACTATAAGAACCTATCCATCTCTATCTGATTTATATAGAATATCAAACCAATTAATATTGATTAGAACAGAGTAGGGGTCCAAACGTATTATTTCTCACACTACCACTTAGATCAGGCCTGCACAACCATACGTCCTCTAAAGCCGCCTGAAATCCTTTGGTGGGCTGCAGATTGTGCAGGGCTGCTTTAGAACAAGGATTCTTGGGGGGGGCGGAGCCAAGATGGCGGCGTAGAAGCAGCAAAGCACCGCAGCTCCCACACAAACACGTTAAAAAACTCATAAAATGGGACGCTAAACAGATTTTCAAGCTCCAAAACTCTCCACAAGACAGAAAGCACTA
>CM053598.1:98269719-98286676 GCA_028646575.1 Pseudocheirus occidentalis | reverse complement strand
GTTTGCTTTTGTAATGACCGTTTGTTAAAAGAAAAAAATGCTCGTGCCCTTTAACTGGTACAGAGTACTACAACACTGAGCCTTGTTGTCGCCTGAATTTTGTTGCCGTTTGAGTTTGTCTTCATTTGCGTAGTTGTAGTCTGTATGAATAGGGTCCTTTGCCGCTCCTTACTGCATAATTTCATAGAAGTGTTCCCACATTTCTCTGAATTCTTCATATTTGTCATTCCAAGAATATCCCATTTCATTCATACACCACAATGTATTCATTTACTCTCTCTATGCTGGGTGCACGGTTTATCCCTGGCTTTCTGCTCTTATGAATAGAGCTTCTTTGGAAATGTGTATAAAGATAATGTCTTTTCTTGTTGTCATTGACCTCCCTGTAGTCAAAACCTCTTAATGAATAACTGGGTTGAAAGATATGAACAATTTTGAAACTTTTGTCATTTAATATTGCTTTTGGAAATAGACCATTTCATGCCCCTACTGTTAGTGACAGCCTTGAATATTTCAGCCTTTGCCATTTGGATGGATTTAAGGGGTCCCCTGCAGTTTTTGATTCTTCTGAGATCATGATATTCCACAATTCGCTGCCATATTGACGTCATCATCATCATCATCGTCGTCACTAACATTTATATAGTGCCTACTGTATATTAAGCTAAGTAATTTACAGATATCTCGTTTGGTCCTCACAACAACCCTGGGTGGTAGGTGCTATTATGATCCCCATTTTGAAGGTGAGGAGAGTGAGGCAAACAGAGGTTAAGTGACTTTGCCCAGGATCATACTAGAAGGTATGCATAGCTAGGAAGTGTCTGAGACTGGGTTTGAACTTGGGTCTTCTTGCCTCTGATCCTGTTACTCTGTCTGTTGTACCACCTAGCTGCCCCATCACCAGAAGAATTATGATGTTGCCTAGATGGATGGATTTTTGTGCGATGACTGACTTTGATAGACTTAGCCCTTCTCAGTAATGCAAAGTCCTAAAACAAAGGGCTCATGATGGAAAATGCCATTGATACTCAGAGAAAGAACTATGGAGTCTGAATGCAGGGCAAAGCAGACTGTTTTCTTTTTTTGGTTGTTTTGTTTTTTTCTTTCTCATGGTTTCTCCCATTTGTTCTAATTCTTCTATACAACATGACTACTGTGAAAATATGATTAATAGGAATTTATATGTAGAATCTATGTCAGATTGCATGCCATCTTGGGGAGGGGGAAGGGAAGGAGAGGGAGAAGATTTAAAACTAATGGAAGTGAATGTTGAAAATTAAAAATAAACTATAAAAAAAATTAAAAATTAAAGGGGAACTTTTCCTTAAAAAAAAATCAAATGAGACGTTTGAAATAATTGAAAGTACAGTATGATTTCCCAAATTAATTCCAACGTGATATTCTTCTGTTCAGTTGTGGACCTGTCTCATTGTCTAACTAGTGCTTATCCAACATATACATACCCATGGGACTAGAGGCCCAACAGTGTACTACCAGTCCAACTGAAAGTCATAAATCTGGATAATCTGTATTTTTCCTCTACTTTATTTCTGGGGCATATGGTTAAGCTACTTTTTTTTTTTTAAAGCATCTCTAGGCCTCATTTAGAAAATTCTAGGTAGGGGCAGCTAGGTGGTGTAGTGAATAGAGCATTAGCCCTAGAGTCAGAAGGACCTGAGTTCAAATCCAGCCTCAGACACTGGACACATTTACCAGCTATATTGGGCAACTCACTTAACCCCAATTGCCTTGTCTTCCCCCCTCCAGGGGAAAAAAAAAAGAAAAGAAAATCCTCAGTTTGGGTGCAGATTAACACAATGTTTTGTACAAAAAGGAGCACCTGGAGAAATTTGCCCTAAATAGCCTCCTTCATGATGATAATAACTAATTTTTAATGTAGTGCCTGAAAGCTTATATGTTACACATATCATGTTACGTGATCTTCACAAAATCCCTCTAAAGTATACAGATTAATACCCACATTTTGAAGGTGAGAAAACCACCGTTTGGAAAAAACCATGCTAACACAGCTAGTTGGTGTTAGAAGCAGGATTTGAACTTGTATTTTCCTGACTTCATGTAGCGTTCTTTCCAGTAGCCCATGCGGACTGTCTAATTCCACAGCCCTAGCTGAGGCTTTTATCGGGCATATGTCTGTTTTATGTCTCACTTCATGTTGATTGCCAGCAGATCACTGAAAGTTCTATCCATGTGTGATATTAATGCGTGTGGGAGACGCCTCTTTTGAAGAGAGGGTTTGAGGCTCTATTTTGTGCTGTTCATTCAATAGCTTTTTGTAACAGACAGTAGACAGAGTAGGCATAGTCCCTCCACCTCTCGGTATGACTTTGACCATGTGTGTGCCCTAGAAAGTCATCTGTGAAAACCTGGCTCTTTCCTGCTCATGTTTTCATGAAGGGTGCCATCACTGTGTCCATAGGCGCCTCTGGAAGCGTTCACAAAGCACATATGGGTCGGGAGTGGTTCATTTCTCCTAGTCATCCTTTGTTGGGCCGCAGTACTAAATGTGATCTTTTCTACTCTTTTGGAATCTTTCCCTCTTTGAAATATCTTGGCAGTTGATCCCTGACTTTTAAAAATTGTGCCCCCTCCAGCAGGGATTTCTTTGGTATGTATTTGATTAGGCTCAGTTTTTGTGGATTTTACATATGGATTGAACCAGATAACAACTGAAGTCCCTTCCAGTTCTCAAAGTGTGTGATTTTTCAGATTTCATATCTTTTAGGGAGCTTTTAGTGTGTGTGCATACATGTATGGGCATGTGCATGTGTGTATGTGTAGATATACATACATGTGTATATAGGTACATGTATATGTGCATGTACTCATGTATATGTGTGTGTATGTGTGAATGTATCTATCTTTATCTATCTATCTATCTATCTAGGTATTTATGTCTATAACTGTCTATATTACCACTGCTCCTACCACCACTACCACTACTGCTACTACTACTGCTGTTAGAGTAGTTTCCTTTTTTCTATTATATTAGGTCTGTGTGTGTGTGTATATACACACGTACACACATGCATATATTTATACTTATACATGTATTTATCTTTTATGTTAGGTATATGCACATACATGCACATATACACACATGTATTTATACTTATACATGTATTTATCTTTTATGTTAGGTATATGTACACATACACACACATACACACATATTTATACTTATACATGTATTTATCTTTTATGTTAGGTGCATGTACACATACATACACATATACACACATATTTATACTTATACATGTATTTATCTTTTATGTTAGGTATATACACATATACACACATATATTTATACTCGTACATGTACTTATCTTTTATGTTAGGTATATACACATACATACACATATACACACATATATTTATACTCGTACATGTACTTATCTTTTATGTTAGGTATATATACATACATAGACATATACACACATATGTTTATACTTGTACATGTACTTATCTTTTATGTTATGTATATGTACACATACATACACATATATACACATATATTTATACTTATATATGTATTTATCTTTTATGTTAGGTATATACACATACATGTTTATACTTATGCATGTATTTATCTTTTATGTTAGGTATATACACACACATACACATATACACACATATATTTATACTCGTACAGGTATTTATCTTTTATGTTAGGTATATATACGTTCATAGACATATACACACATATATTTATGCTTGTACATGTATTTATCTTTTATGTTAGGTATATGTACACATACATACACACATATATTTATGCTTATATATGTATTTATATTTTATGTTAGGTATATGTACACACACACACACACACACACACACCTATTCACACACACATCCCCCCTCCATGGAGTTTCATTGTTTCGTGTGTTTTGTTTCACCAAATAGATTATAAGCTCCTTGAGGGCAGAGACCATGTCCTGCACTGTTTCCATAACCCCATTGTCTTTGACATAGCAATGAGTACCTAGTTGATATTCAGTGAGCGTTTGTGGATGGCCCAGAATATTTGGGGTGTCCCCCACTCCGCCCTCCTGAATACTTGCCTCACTTACATTTTCTTTCGTTCCCACCCTAGTGCAGACGTTGATCGCCTCACACCTGAGTGTGGGCAGCAGCCCCTTAGCCGGCTCTCTTGGACTCCAGAGTCTTCTCTCTCTAAAATACGCTGCTGTGGCTCCTCCTCCTCCTTCTATTGCTGCTGCTGCTATTGTTCAGTCATTTTTTCAGTCGTGTTCTACGCTTTGTGACCCATTTGGGTTTTTTGTGGATACTGGAGCATTTTGCCACGTTCTTCTCCAGCTCATTTTATAGGTGAGGAACCGGAGCCAACGGGGTCACATAGTTAATAGGCGTCTGAGGTTGGGCTTGAGCTCAGAGAGCCTTCCTGGTTTTAGGTCCGGTGCTCTGTCTACTGCGCCACCTCACCGCCGCCGCCACCTCCTCCTCTCATTTATATAACATTTTAAGGTTCGCCGAGTACTTTATAAATATTATCTTGTTTGATCCTTACAACAGCCTTGGAAGGTGGGTGCTATTATTATCCATATACAGATGAGAAAACGAAAGTAGACAGAAATTAAGCGCCTTGCCCAGGATCACACAGCTAGGAAGCGGTTGAGGCAGGGTTAGATCTTCCTGACTCCAGATCCATTGCTTTAATGATTGTACCACACTCCTGCATATCATTGTTAAATGACATACATGTAAACTGAGAGAAGTATAATGTGATATCAAATATGATGTTCATAAATATTGTTTTCATCTGCTTATGCCCAGACCAAATGAGACAGTGTATGAAAATATAAAAGCTCTAGATCAGCAGTTCTCAACCTGTGGGTCACAACCCCTTTGGGGGTCGAACAACCCTTTCACAGGGGTCACAGGGGTTGCTTAAGACCATCGGAAAACATATATTTTCGATGGTCTTAGGAACCGAGACACTGCTCCTCTATCTGTCTCCAGGCAGGTCCGCCCACATGCAGACACACTCACATACAAGTATTAAAGGGTCGCAGCATTAGGAAGGTTGAGAACTGCTGCTCTAGATAAATGGAAGCTTCTATTCCTCCTACCATTATCAGTGCTATAATTGCTATTATGGTTCCTTTTTTTCACATGTACATTTATGTAAAACATTTCCATATTAGTCATTTTGTCCCAGAAGACTCAAATAAAAGAAAAAGAAAGTGAAAAGTAACATGCTTTAATCTTTATTCACATAATATCAGTTCTTTCTCTAGAGGCAGATAGTATATTTCATCAGTAGTCCTTTGGGATTGTCTTGGATCATTGTATTACTGAAAATAGCCAAGTCATTCACAGTTCTTCATCAAACAATATTTTTGTTACTGTGTACAATGTTCTCTTGGTTCTGTTCACATCACCATGCATCAGTTCACGTAAGTCTTTCTAGGTTTTTCTGAAATCATCCTGCTTGTCATTTCTTATAGGACAAGAATATTCCAATACAATCATATACCACAGTTTGTTTAGCCATTTCCCCAATTGATGGGCATCTGTGGTTCCCTTTTGTCTGTTTTTTAGGTCTAAGCTTCTCAGTCTGCTTAAAAAATCTCCCATAATCTGGTCCCACCATTCCTGGTCAGTTACTCAATAAGCATTTGATGCAACTAGGTTGTATAGTCATTAGAGCGCCCGGAGTCAGGAGGACATGAGTTCAAATCTGGTCTCAGATACTTACTAGCTATGTGACCTTGGGAAAGTCACATAATTTCTTTCTGCTTCAATTTTGCAACTGTAAAATGAGGATAATCGTAGTACCTACCTCTCAGGGTTATTGTGAGTATTAAATGAGAAAGCAATTAACACAGTGCATGGAACACAGTAAATGTGAACTATTAATGTTATTGTTAAGTACTTAGCATGTTCCAGGCACTGTACTGAGCACTAGAGATCTCCAAGGGAGGCAGCATAGATGGGACTGTTTACATATAAGACATATGGAGAGGCCCTAGCAGTGGGGGAGTTAGGGAATAGGGGAAGAGAGAAAAACCAGGAAGGGCCTCTTTTACAAGGTGAGTCTTAAAGGAAGCCAGGGAAGCTGGGAGGCAGAGGTAGGGAGCTAGAGTATTCCAGACCTGGGGGACAACCATTGCAACCATGCTATCAACTATGCTACTGTATTGCAAGGAACAGCCAGTATAAGGCCGGGTGGAGCATAGAGTATGTGGAGGAGAGGAGTGTAAGAAGAATGGAAAGGTAGGAAGGGACCAGGTTGTAAAAGGTTTTCCATTTTGGCTGTGGGGATCAGCACCCAAAATAGGGAGAACCTGAGGCTGAGATAGAAATATGTGGGACTGCAGCCATATTTGGCATCCGTGGGGTCCAGCTGTCTCATAAGAATACATTCAGTATCAGAATAGGTCTTTGCTCCTCCAACATCTGAGAGTTTCCGATAACACAGGCAAGATGTAATCCCTAGGGTTTCAGGGTTTAAGATCCTAACAATAAAAAGAAGCTGTCAGATTACTCCTGGAAAGACATCCAAACAGAAAGCAGTATCAGGTTAGATCGTTAGGTGAGCAGGAAGGGCTTCTGTTTGCTCCTGGATTCCACAGGGATCTTGTTCTTACCCAAGAGACCTGTGGGGGCAAAAAGACTCTTTTCCTGGCAGTTTCAGGCCTCTAATGGAATCTTGTTTGGTTTGGTGGTCAGAGGTGGAGGCCAAAGGTGACACAGACAGACTCTTGCCCATGGAGTTGAAGGGGCTTGTGGAAAAGCCAGAGCTGCTTGCGATGACGGGAAGCCACACTCCAGACCAGACACTGGCATTTTGGATTCCAGAGACTGAGATGGAGAAGATTGAACTAGAGCTAGGTGCAGAAATTCGTCTGAAAACCCAGGGTGATAGTCCTTTCATAGGTGAGTGGTAATTACCTTTCTCAAAGACCCCTTCGATTACTAATTTTCTCACTGCTCATCTTCCCTCATAACTTGGTTACATAAATGGAGGGGCTCTCATGGCTCTCACTTCTTAGATCATTCCATCTTGTCTAGGTACTCACAGAAGCCCAGCACATCTTTTTCTGTGCATGGGTAGTATTACCATGGGACATTTTTAAGTTTCATGACAAACCCCTTGGGTGCCATTAATCCCCAGTGGTTTCTCACAAGCTCTTTTGGGTGAGGGGAGCCATAATATTATGGATTTTTTGTCATGGATGTAAGAACTATCATCAGGTACCCAAGTTGGTATTTACACACTGAACATAACCATGGTCGTAGACTTGAGGACTTGCTTAACGCTATTTTGATTGACTTCTTGAGAATGGAACCAGCTGTCATAGATGGAAAAGAATCTTTTTTTTCCTCCCCGTTGATAGTACTTATTCTAAAGCTCTTTTTTATTTTAGGCTCTCTAGCAAAACTTGAGGCTGGAACAGTGACCAAGTGTAATTTTGCTGGTGATGGACAGACAGGAGCATCATGGACAGACAATATCATGGCACAGAAATCCTCAGAAGGAGCTGCATCAGAGGTCCGAGGCCAAGGGGACGGTGCAGAAGATGACGAGTGGGTAAGTTGGGAGTGTTTCTTGAACACTTGGGGTGAGAGATGGGGTAGAGACAAGGAAGACTGTTGTCCATTTAAATCCTAGCTTTGTTAGCTCCTCTGTGAAGTTTTGGAGAGATTAGCAACTGACAGAATCCAAATTGAATTTAACAAACATTGATTTATTAGTCACAGCATAACATACAAAGCACCTCTAATTTCTTCAAATTATAGTGAGGTTGGTGAATAGGGACTTTACTAATTTTTAGTTTGAACTGTGATTACAGTATCCAGTGGAATTGATCACTTTATAGTTGATCCATCCCTAAGAGAGGCAGTATCTAGGAGTAGATAGAGGGAAGTCCTTGGAGTCCCAGTGACCTGAGCTCAGGCTTTGTGACCCTGGACAAGTCCCTTAACTTCTTAGTACTCTGACCACTTCTTTTAGACTACACGTTTCAGAACAGTAGTTGATCTTTGATGGTGGATCTTTTGTTGGAATTTCCTTATTTGGAATTCTATACACCAAGGCAGTGAACACACACACACACACACACACACACACACACACACACACACACACGCTTGCTAGTATATGAAACTCATTCAATAATATATTGAACAATACTGCTTCAGCTTTTTGTAAAGTGAACCAAAACAGTTAACCTTAAGGTTAACTACCCTAAACCCTCTGGTTTGTTCCCTTTTCTCCTTCTCCTTTACCTACCTCAACTCCACAGCTTACTCAAAACCCAGAGATTTGGGAGTGAAATCAGAGTCTGCAAAGTTTTCAGCCTTGTCTGTCAACAAAAATAATTTTTTATTCTGTTTCTGTTTTTGTTGTTGCATTTTTGTTGCATGTTGTTTAATTGGTTAGTCAATCAGCAAGCATTTATTAGGCACCAGCTACAAGTTAGGCAGTTTGCTAGGTGCTAGGGTTTAGATGAGTTTCAGTAATTTAAAAAATCGACTAAAATATTTCACAGAATCATAGATGCTAGGATTTGGAAGGGACATGAGAAATTATCCTTTTAAGTCTCAACTAAAATCCCACCTCTTACAGGGAGTCCTCCCCCAACTTCCTTTAATTCTAGTGCCTTCCCTCTATTGATTAATTCCTATTTGTCTTCCATATAGCTTGCTTTGCATATATTTGTTTGCATGTTGTCCTCACTGTTAGACTTTAAACTCCTTGAAGGCAGGGACTGTCTTTGACCTCTTTTTGCATCTCTGTTGCTTAGCACAGTGCCTAGTACATAAGTAGTACTTAATAAATGTTGATTGAATTGAATTGAATCTCATTGAATCTGTATCTAGGCAGGGATCTTCTCCGTTTCCCTCCTTTCACAGGACACTGTCTGTAGACTCTGCTCAAGCATCTTCAATGATGAAGTCACGGCCCTCTGGACACATCTCTCACTCAGTCCTAACCTTTATCAGTCAAGATAGCAGATGCAGAAACCCATAACAGGAGGGAAAACATACCTCATCAAGTAGATTTGGCAGTTCTAACCAGGCTGAAGTCTCTGCTTTTAATGCGAATGTTAATCACCCAACAAGAAGTTCTACTTTTCCCCCCTTTTAGACTATATTGGGGCAGTTATATAGAAATAGCACCTGTGGACCATGAGAGGCAGGTAGCAGAATGAAAAGAGGAGGTATATAGAGTGGAAATGTGGTAGCTGGATGGCCCAGTGGAGTCAGGAAGACCTAAAATCAAATCAGCCTCAGATGCTTACTACCTTGTGTGACCCTGGGCAAGTCACTTAATGTCTGTTTGCCTGAGTTTCATCTGTAAAATGAGGGTAATAATAGTATCTACTTCCTAGGGATGTCATTGAGGATCAGATGAGGTAATAAATACAAAGTATTTAGCACAGTGCCTGGCACAATAGCTGTTAACGGTTTTCTATTTTATGAGGACGTAAGCAACCTTCCCAGAATGCATTTCTTTTCATCATATTGCCCTGGGAGATCCTCTGGCTGTCTGCTTGTAGCATTATAGAATTTAGAAAGGAACTTGAGAGGTTATTTAATCCAAAACAGTCGTTTAAACATGTATTTATTTAGGTTTTTTTTAAGGTCATTGATGTCTTTTGTTTTTATCTGTCATTTCCCCATTTTATCTGTCATATTCCTCTCTTACCCTGTGCCATTGAGTCTTCCCTTGTAATAAAGAAAAAACAGTTAAGCAAAATCGATCTATAATGATCCTGTCTGATATCACATATAAGAATTTAAAACTCATAGGTCCTTCCTGGAGAAAGGAGAGAGGGACATTTCTTCAGGGCCAAGGGCAAGACTAGTCATTGTAGTTGTATGACTTTAAATCTTGTTTTTGTGTTATTTTTACTTATATTATTGTATATACTGTTATCCTTCTTGCATTGTTTTATGTCAGTTCATACAAGAGTGTGCTCTATTGCAATTCCCACTTGTAGAGTTCGGTCTCTAGTCTACTGCTCTCATCAAGGGTAGCCCTGTGGATTTGGAGGGTGTCTTTCTATTTCCACATAGCACACAAGCCCCACCAGTGTGCTCTCCATGGTAATTATAGTTTCATACTAGTCAGTTGTCGTTCAGTCCTTTCTGATTTTTCATGACCCCATTTAGGGGGTTTTCTTGGCAAAGATACTAGAGTGGTTTGCCATTTCCTTCTTCAGTTCATTTTCCAGATGAGGAAACTGAAGCAAAGAAGGTTAAGTGACTTGTCCAGTCACACAGCTAGTAAGTCTCTGAGTCTGGATTTGAACTTGGGGCTTCTTGACTCCAGACCTAGAGCTCTATCCATTGTTCCACCTAGCTGCCATTTATACCAATCAATATGACTTAATTAACTTTTAGAAAGAGGGTGTTTACTGAAGTGGTATGGTAAGAACAGTGGGTGTAAAACACCCACTTCCTCCCAAAATAAAACAAGTCTGTGGCACACTCTCTTTCCAGTATACACAGAATACAGGGAACATGTTCTCAAGCTTAGAGTGCATATGGTAAATGGGTTACACAGTGCCTGGAATCTTTTTGCTAGAGACTTCAGGGTGGTAACATTGGATATGTTATAGTTTTTCTACTGGGCTTTTGGGAGAGTCTTGAATCTGGTTTGTCCTTGCCTCCTGATGCAAATAATGTCATCAGCTGTTCCATCCACACCATTAAGACTCAGTAGAAAGACGGGAAGAAATTTATGAGGTCCCTTGGTTGTAAAAGAGAGAGCAGATGGAGACTGAAGCTGTAAGGCTCTGTTCCTCCACTCCAATTGATTCTAGAAGGTTTAGATCAGATGTTCCCAAACTTATTTGGCCTACTGCCCCCTTTGAAAAAAAAAATTACTCAGCACCCCCTTGGAAATCTACTTTCTTTAACCCTTTAATGTTAAAAAAATTGCATCACTTCAAAAATTAATTTAAAAAAATTTGCATCATAGATTTAATAGTTTATTATAAATTTGTGGGGTTTTTCCTGCACTGAAATTTTGATGATGCGATATGTCAGGTGACCATATAGTATTGTATCATAAACAAGTCATTACACACACATATTACAGTTGGTGAATTCTGGACTTCCTGACAATGCATATAGCAAACGCTTGCCTACCAACACTTGCTTGTTAATTTGTGTTGGCTGACTTGACCACTGATCCATTATAACTTAGATTTTGTGTGTTTATTTGGAAAATAATGTAATCACTGAGACTTTAAGTCTGTTACACAACAGATGAAACACGGATGATAGGTTTTTAAAATTTTTCTTCTATACTCTCCTTATGCTTCCACCACTACCTTATTTTTATTCACTGTCCCTCAATTGTACCCAAGGCTACTAGAACCCCTCTGGATGGTTCTTAGAGTCACCAGGGGGCAGTACAGACCACTTTGGGAACCTGTGGTAGATAGAGAACTCTCCTTTCTGTTCAAATATCTGATGTTCTCAGTTAGATCCCTGGTTTTATATAAACCCCAAAGGGCATTACCAAGTTTCCTCAGCTAATCAGAAAACAGTTCCTGTGTAACCCAATTGATCAAGGAATTTTTTTTCTCTTTAGTCTGCAGCTTATGATTATTTGTTTTTGATCTGTTCTTATTTGGCTAAGATAATAAGACATTTTATCATTTATTTTAAATGGTATGTGGTAACTTAATTTACTTATTCAGTGAACCTCTCCCCCAACTCTTTCCATTTTTCTTTGAATTCCTCATATTTATTCAAAAGACCAATTTTAATTGGTCTGCAAGGCATACTTACAGATGTTTCTTTTTTTAATGTGCATTTCCCACTGAAGATTTGCGTTTACATTTTTTAAAGTTCTCAGTTGGATATTTAAAGAAAAATAACCACAATAATGGATTATTTTTATAGGCAGATGAATCACAAAATTATTATTTATTTTTGTAATGGCAGTCAGGTTAGATGGTCTTCATTGTATTTTGTCCTAGTGAATTGGTTTAGAAGAGGAAACTTTGGAGTTAGATCTGAGTCCAGGGCTTGCTTCTGAGGCATAATGGTTATGTGACTTTGGGCAAGTCATTTCTTACCTTTCTAATGTGGTATGTTATAGTTGATGGAGTTTCCATACTGAGAATTTTCCAGCTGATGAAACTATTAAAAAACAAACAAGTTACGGGTTTTAAAAAGGTGAGAACCACTGGACCAATTCCTAGGGCCAGATGTTCTATGGATTGAAAGGATAAACAAACATTTTTTAGGTTATTACTATAGAAAAGCAATACAGTCTCTGCTCTCATTCAGCTCCCATTGTAATAGGAGAATACAGTATATGTAGGAGGTTTCAACTTCAAGTCAGATAGAAAGGCACTGTGGTCCTTAGGGAGCATAGCAGGGTGGGTGGTAATGCCACGGCCTTTGGTGATGAAAACATTTTCTTCTGGGTCTTTGGTAGCTAGTTGCTAAACAGGCATGGAATGCAGTCACTATAGAGATGGTTTCTAGATTGTATCTCCTCAAGGGTTACTCCCTTGGATGATGACTATTGAGAGTTGGATAGAACCAAAGCCAGTAGGGTCTGGGTGGCTTTGGTATCCCAGGGTTCTTGGGTTTACCTGCCCAGTGGAGGCAGTTGGTCAGTACTTGGTGGCTGCAGGGGTCAGGGTGAAAGCAGGGCCAATGACCTCGGCAAAGGGATGCTCCAATCCTAGAGTTCTTAGACTGTCTTCCCCTGGGCCTGAGTGGCTTCTGAATCTTTTTGTAGCTCTTCTGAGATGGTGGTCTGATCCCTGACCAGTTTGAGCATTTCACATAATGCTCTATGTTAATAACTGTTCTTTTTTATTTTTAATGTTTCTCCAGGATGACTGAGAGTAGCAGGAAGTGGAGCATCTCTCTGGTGGCCGCTATCAGCGTGAAACTTCTTTTGAATCCCTTCACCCTAAGTTCATCTTTGATGCTTCTTATGGAGCAGCGGCAGTAGGAGGGGAGGAAGCTATCACCTCATCTTAGAAGATGGAGTGCACTTCAGGCCGGCCCACCTCTGCTAAAATCCTATTGGGTCTGGGCAAATCCATTCATTGTGGCTCCTGGAGGACCTGGGCTCAAGGCCCGTTCTTCTTGGAGTTTCCCCATGTTTAGTTCTTGTCCTCATTCAGGTGGCTTAAGAGTTTTCTTGGGGTGTGACAAGATATCTCCAAGATGAATTGGAATTATTTATAACTACACTTGGAGGAAACAAAAGTGATTCACTCAGCTGAGACACAGTGGCTTATGGGAACAAGTTGGTGAATTCCCAGTTCTTCTGTCCTTCCTCTTTGTGCTCCTTTCCTGTGGCCTCACACAGACTCATATACTCTCTCCCACAGCCTCATACTTCTCTTACTTCTCTTGGCAGTGCAGCCATATTTCCATTTACACCATAGCTTTCATCCCCAATTTCACCTTATCTCTCTGATAATTATCCCCTCATGGGGGCTGGCAATTTTAATCTCCATCTCCTGATTCCAAGATGCCTTCGGTTCGGCCAGCACTAATTGGGCAATTGTTAGGGAAGAGTCAAAGGGGTCCACTGGTGTACTTATTTATTCCACAGCTCTAAAACTAACCCAACCAGTCCAAAATGTTTTGTTTTTTAATGTAAATTATGCCTCTTTTATACCATAAGCTAATTTTATCAACAGTTTTTGTTAATTAGTAAACTTCTGGGGTGGGAGAACACAAAATAACCCTCTGATTTAAGTGTGTGAGTCTTCATTTGAGTCAGGTCAACATTTATTCAGTGCTTCCTATGTGCCAGTAAATGTCCTAATCTTTCTTGTTAAAGTGATTTCTAATCTAGCACTACTGATTAGTCAGTTAATATGCTACGAAAAACAGAATCTGGACTAGGTTGGAATCTTCTCTTCCTGAAAAAGGAGCAGGGCCCAGGTGGGGCCTTGGAGATCTCCATGACTTAACCTCTATCTGGAACATCCTGAGAATATCAGTCAGTGAGCATTTACTGAATATCTACAATATGCCAGGAATTACATTCGGTAGAGAGATACTAAGACATCCTTTGGAATTGGAGGTGACTCTATGGGCCTTCCCTAAACTGGGCTGGACATAAAATTGGGTAGTAACTGGCCCTTTGCTTCACAGCTCAGTTCTGTCAGTCAGTAAGCAATTATTAGATGCCTGCTATTTTTCAGGCACTGTGTTAAGTACTAGGGATATAAAGAAAGGCAAGTCCTGAAGGAAAAGAAAGTTCTGAAAAATAATGTTATTTGTCAGAAGGTTTCCTGGTCAATATCATTTGTCAGATGGGCAAGTAGAAAACATCTAGTCACCCAGGATGCAACCCTATTTTTCCACATTCTAGAGTCTTTGAAATAGTGCTGCTGATGGATTAAACTCTCCCATATTATCTTCTTCCAAAGAGGGAAGAGATAAGCATCATAAAGCCCTTACTATTTGTCAGACATTGTGCTAATTGTGCTCATTGGATCATCACAACTCTGCAAGGTTAATGCTGTGAATATCCTTATTTAACAGTTGAGGGAACTAAGGCAAACAGAGGTTGTATCTTGCCCAGTTTCACACAGCTGGTAAGTGTTCAAGGCTGGATTTGAATTTGGGTCTTTCTGATTCCAGGCCCACCTCATGCCCTTTCCACTGCCTAAAAGGCATGTTGCATCACATGTATTTTAAAATTTTTATTTTGTTTTTTGTTGATGGGAGACTGATAGCTTATATTTTTGGCACCTTACTTAGATTTTATCCCTTCCAGGGAGCTATTCTTTGTACCAAAGATTAGGAAAGAAAATAGAAGTAGGTGAACAAAACCAGCAAGTTTGCTGTGTCCCATAGTATATACAGTATTCCAAGCCAAAAGCAAGAAGGTGAATTTTCTGTTTTTATGAGACTAGTGCACAATAGATGAAAAAAAAAATAAAAACCTGTACGGTTAGGGTAAGAGTTAGGGTTAAAGGATAGTTAGAGACCATCCCCCCATTATGGAAGCTACATATTCCCACCTGTCTTTGAGGAGGGCTTGATCCTGGGGCTTATGGCTTTGAGTCTAAATAAACTGTGTCTTCCTGGGGCCCAGTGACACTATTGCCAAGTCAGTCTAGTCTGGTGGAATTGAGCATGCATGAAGATCTGAGGGTCATAGCATTAGACTGTCAGCGCTCTCCTTTTGCAGAAGAGGGAACAGGCCCAGAGAAGTTAAGGGATTTGTCTGAGATGTACAGCTAGTTCCTAGCTTAGGTGAGATTTGAACATCGATTTTATATCCTCTTTTAAGTCTGGTTCTGCATATACACCACCCTGGCTTTGTTGCTGATGCAACAAATACTTTTAAGGCATTTCACTGCCCACTACACTTACAAGATCATTTTGTAGATAAACTTATGGGAGCTAAGGATACATAATAGCACTTACATAATATTACCATGTGCCAGGCTCTTTACAGTTATATGGTCCTCACAACCATCCCAGGAGGTGCTATTATTATCCCTATTTTATAGCTAAGGAAACTGAGGTAGGTAGAGGTTAAGTGATTTTCCCAGGACCCTGTAACTAGTGAGTATCTGAGGCTGGCTTTGAACTCGGGTCCTCGACTCCCACCCCTGCACTCTGTGTACTCCGACGAAGACAGGGTATATTATTCTTCATAATGATGATGACAGCTAACATATAGCACGAAAATGCCCCCAGGCCCTGGGCATCGGTCCGGAGGGCCCTATACTTTTGGTGCCGTAAAGGTTAGTGATGGGCTCCAGGGGATTACAAAATAGCTGGTGAGAAAATTGAGTCCCAAACAAGGAGAACGCCACCCTACAGAGGTTTGGGGAGAAAGGGGAGGGGGCCCTTAGGCGCCGTCTCTTTATTTTCCGTGGGGGACACTATTGGCAGAGGGACGGGCCGGAAATAAGCATCAGTCCTGGCGGAAGGAGCCGGAAGCAGTGCCTGGGAATCGGTAGCGGCGTCGGACCCCCAGAAAGATGATCCAGGCTATTCTGGTGTTTAACAACCATGGGAAGCCGCGGCTGGTCCGCTTCTACCAGCGCTTCGTGAGTGCGGCCCCCTTCGCGCCGCGGCAACACCTCCTCCTCTTCCTTGACCCCTGCCGCCGGTCGCGTCTATGTCGCTACTCGGGCGTCTACACCTGCCGAGCCAGCCCTCCCGTGATGCTGGGAAACGGCGGGTGTGGTGGAAAGAGGGCTGGGTTGGAGGTGTATAATCTTGGAATAGTGAGATTACCCTGGCGCTCAGCCCTCATTTTACGTAGGTGGAGACTGAGGCCCAGAGAGACTGGCTCGGAGACGCGTTGGTCGGCATTAGCAGGGTCGGGGTTGGAACCCTGGGCCCTTGATTGCCAGCGTTCGGGTCCTAACCCCGACGCCTCCAGTGCAACCTTGGCCTCTCGGATACTCCGTTTCCTTGTCTGTAAAAGAGGCGTGCGGGGGAGGGGGTTGGACGAGAAGACTTGGGATAAGAATCGTTTCAGGTTTCAGTGGTCATCCTGCTGCCATGCACTGTAACCAACAATATATATTTTTTTTTAATTTATTTTCTTGGTTACATCATTCATTTCCACAAGGTTTTGAGTTACAAATTTTCTCCCCTTTTTGCCCCTACCCCCCAGCCCAGAACATTGATCCCGCTGTAAGGCCCCTCGCACAATCTGTTCCCTTTTATGCCCTCCTCCAACACCCCTCTAGCTTTCTAGCAGGGCAGGGGGTGGGGCTCCCTGCCCCTGTCCTGTATATATTATTTCCCAGTTGCATTTGATTGTATAGCTTTAAATACTAGATTCTTGCAATTCCTCCCCTGTCACCCACTCCCACTGGGAGGAGCAGCAATTCAATACAGGCTGTACCTGTGTAATTACACAGGACATCTCCATGGTGGGCAAATAGTGAGAGGCTAATTGTATGCCCCTCCTTCCTATTCTGCACCCCCCACCTTGTTT
>CM053598.1:98251612-98269219 GCA_028646575.1 Pseudocheirus occidentalis | reverse complement strand
GATGCAGGCCATGAAGGACAGATGAGATTTCAATAGGGGAATGAGAGTGAGAATGGTATCCAAGGCCAGGACAGATAATATGAATGAAATCACAGAGACAGGAGTGACTGTGGTGCGTCTATGAGAGGCCAGCCGCACTAAAGCTCACAGCAGAAGCTAAAAATACTCAGAAACATTGTAAAGTTGGATTGAAAGGGCAGGGACATGTTTCATTTTTATCTTCTTTTCAAAGCAAACTTGACATATCTTCTCATTGTGCTGCTTACATTTATTAGTACATTTTAACTCTGTATAGGATTGTGACCATCCCTTAGCTTCTAGAGAACGGTAATCTTCCTTAGCATCCAGTGAGATAAGAACTATAAAGAGCTTAACATAGGGCCTGGCACACAGTAGGTCACCATCATTGTCATCATTATTATCACTAGGATACTCCATGGGTCAGGGGCTAGCCCTGGAAGAAAGCCTAGTTTAGTGTTGTCCCAACTTATGGTTAATCCAATGAGCCACACTCCCTATTCCCTTATTTTTATACCTATTAGGCAGTAAAATTAACCTAACCAGGTCTATACTTTTATCATCCATGAGAGATCAGGGCCAGAAGGGCTAAAGACTGATTGGCTGACCTAGCCCATTCAGGTTCATCACTGTAGGGGAGAATGAAAAAAAAAAACAATCGAGGGGATCAAGGATAGCCAGAAAGGTGACAGTTGTCGTACTGTTAGAAGCCACCACGTCTGACATCGCATTAGATAGATGTCTCTTGTATTGGGAGGTTATCCCTGCCTCAGAGATGGAAACACTAGATATCCTAAAGGAAGAGCAGGGGTAGGAGGTGGCAAAAGGAGATGAATCCTCCCCCTCTCAGGAGCTTGGCTGGAACCCCTTCACAAACTAAACTGGTCTGCCACCTGGCTAACTGGCTTGCTCTTTTATTCATAGACCTAAAGGTGTTTCTGATTCTCTCAGCCAGTCACAATTATTTCCTGTGTGGCATCATTGTTTTAATCCCAATGATGAAAGCGCTTTATTCCTCCCAAACTGATTAAGCAATTAAAAGTTGACACTTTTAATTGATTCAATTAGATTGGCTGAAATTTCTTTTTTTTGTTGTTCAGTCCTGTCTGAGTCTTCTTCACCTCATTTGGGGTTTTCTTGGGAAAGATACTGGAGTGGTTTGCCATTTCCTTCTCCAGCTCATTTTACAGACGAGGAAACTGGGGCAAACAGGGTTAAATGACTTGCCCAGGGTCACAAAGCTACTGAGAGTCTAGGGCTAGATTTGAACTCAGGATGATGAGTCTTTCTGACTTTGGGTCTGCTGCTCTATCCACTTTGCCACCTATTCCGCCCCCACTCCGTGTTATTTGGATTAATCTAATCAACCCCCATTCTTACAATTATATTTCCCCATCCTCAAATAACTCATACACTTATACATATATGCACAGTCACATACAAACACACACACTCACATAAACACTCCAGGGGAGAGATCTGTGATTTCATCACTGTATGAGACTTTCAGGAAACTTTTCATACCAGTGGAGGTCAGTATTAGTTCTGCAACTCATACAGTCTTTGAGGGTTGCTTGGGCTCTCAGAGGTTAAATAATTGCCTCAGGGTCACATACAACCAGTCTATATTTGAGAGAGACTTGAACCCAAGTCCTGAAGGCCTGACTTTGAGGCTTGTTATTTATCTACTACAATACACAGTGGCCTCTTTCTTATTTTGAGAAGAAAATGGAAAGGGGAAAAAAACAGCTTCTCCCACTTAATTTTGTGTCTCCCTTCTTTTCCCTGTGAAGAGCACTGACTGAAGACTCTTCTCTAAATGGAACTCATTTTGCTTCTGCCGACATGTATAAAGAGTGATGTTATTGAATCAGCCAACCTGCTCAATAGCATCTAAAACAGAAAAAGGGGATAGATAGTCAGTATCTATGCTACTCTGTGCTACCCATCCATCTGCTTCTCTTATCTTTCTCTCTTATTTATCTCTTTGGACTTGGAGGAAATGATTAGCAGGTTAACCAACGTGCCCCCAACCAAGTTATATTTTAGGCTGCAAAAGCTTTCAGATGGTGTTCAGTCGTGTCCAACTCTTTGAGACTCAGTTTGCAGTTTTCTCGGCAAAGATAAGGGAGCAATTAGCCATTTCTTTCTCCAATTCATTTGCTTTTTTTTTTTTAGAGGGCAATTGGGGTTAAGTGACTTGCCCAAGGTCACACGGCTAGTTTGTGTGTGTGTGTGTGTGTGTGTGTGTGTGTGTGTGTGTGTGTGTGTGTGTTAAGTGTCTGAGGCCGGATTTGAACTCAGGTCCTCCTGACTCCAGGGCCGGTGCTCTACTCACTGTGCAACCTAGCTGCCCCTCTCCAATTCATTTTACAGATGAGGAAACTGAGACAAACAAGGTTAAGTGACTTGCCCAAGGTCACACAGCCAGTAAGTATGAGTCTGTATTTGAACTCAGGTCTTCCTGACTCCATGCCTGGCACTCTATCCACTGAGCCTTAGTTTTTCAAGACTGATTTAAAACTAAGATGAAACTTCCAAGATGTGAAGAAATCTGGAAGCAAGGGGAAAGAAAGACAGGGCTGGCAGAAGGGACAATCATAAAGAAAGTCTTGGGGGTAGAAGGAAAGGAGAGCTACAGAGAACAAGGCAGAAGAGACGCAGATGACTGACAGCCTGGAATCGTGCAAGGGATACCTACTATACGAGGACATGAGGAAGCCCGTGTTCACCTTCCTGGTGTTGCTGAAGTTTGGCTCGATCTCATTCCCCTTGGAATCGAATTTGCGGCGATGGATGCGGCTGGGTCTGACGTACAGCACATAGTAACGCTCCTAGAATCAAGCACAGAAGAAGTAAAACAGGTTTCCTGCTTCTGGCGGCTGCCCCCATCAACATTCCCCATCTGCTCTCTGGTAAATCAGTCAATTACAACTGCCCACCCAGTATTAGGTGCCACACCTAGTACCCAATTCTAATGATCAGAGCCAGGAGGAAACAGTCTATTAGGCTCTGGAACTCTAACCCTATAAACTCTGATCCTCCTGTTGCCATAATTCTGATAAACAGGGTTAGACTGGATATTAGCCAGAGCGGGAACTAACCTGGGGTGATCAGGGCAATGCCCCAGATGGTGACGTGGGAAGGGAGACTGTAGATATTCTACCTGTAGAATATCTGCCATCAACAGGTCTCACTCCCTTACCTGGCCCAGGATGCCACCCTCCAACCCCAAGATCCCATGACTTTCACACGCCTTCTCCTAGGGCTGCATCCTGAAGTTGTATGTGCTGCCTAGCGGACCCTGTATCCAGACGCTAGAACACCGTATACCAGCACAGAATCAGAGTCAGGAGAGGGATCAGCAAACTGAGGGTCAGGAATAAACTGGAACCTGATGCACAGTACAGGCTTAATAAATGCTTATTCACCGAGTGACGGGCTAGTTAATGTTATGCTGCCACCCTCACCCCATAGTAAACCGTTACTCCTCTGTAAAATGGTAGTCATACAAAAATAGTTCATGAAAAAAAAAAGATTTTTTTAATTGTTGTTGGAACAAAGAACTGGAAATAAAAAGGATGCTTGTCTATTGGGGAATGGCTGGAAAAATATATAGAATATTACTGCACCATGAAAGAGACAGACTTACAAAAAATCTGAAAACTTATGAACTGATTCAGGGTAAAGTGAATAGATTCAGAAAAACAATTTTGACAGTGACTTGAATGACGTAAAGGAAAACAACTTTGAAAGATTTCAGAACTCTGATTAAAGGCACGACCAATCACAACTCCAGAAAACCGATGATGATGCATACTTGCCTCCTCTTAATAATAATAGCTAATATTTATATAGCACTTAATACCTGACAGGCACTGTGCTAAGCGCTTTACAATTACTATCATATTTCATTCTCTCAACAACTTTGTGAGGTAGCTGCTTTATCTGCACTTTACAGATGAAGAAACAGGCAAACAAAGGTTAAGTAACTTGTCCAAAGTCATACTGGTAGTTAGTGTCTGAGGTCATATTTGAACTCAGGTCTTCTTAACTCCAAGCTCAGTGCTCTACCCCACCATACCAGGCGATAGACTGGAGGTGTGGAATGGGACATTTGTTTTCAGAAACAGTCTTAAAAAAAAAAAAACGGAGGTAATGATACTTATACTACCTACCTCAAAGGGTGGTTGGTAAGAAAGAGCTTTGCAAATTGCAAAATATTACAGAATTCAAGGTTAATGTATCATGCCTTCAACTGGCACCCAAAGTACTGTTACAGTTATAGGTAATAGCACAAGGAAAAAAGATATACAACATGTGGGTTACTAGAAAAGGGATTCCCGCTTTCATCAATGACAATAAATGTTCCTGTAGTTTATAGATGGACCTTAGAGATTACCTAATCTATCTTCATTCATTTGAGAAATTAGAAAACTGAAGCCCAGGGTGGTGGCCTGATTTGCCTAATATCACATAGCTGGTTAGGACATTTAGGTGTTACCCCTGAAGCTGCCATTCATAATGATACTGGCCCCAAGCTGAAGACCTTGGGAGACTCCTATCACAGGCTCCCTTCCTTCCCCTTTGGTTGTTTTCTGTGTTCTTTGTGCTACTGAACTGTAAGCCTATAACTGAACATATCGGAGAGTAAATAAAGATTTTTTTTTAAACGAATGAAAATAGAAAATTAGGAAGCCATGGAGTTATTTTTTACAATGTTTGTAACAAGTCTGAAATAAAGAATCTTAACCACCTGTTACCTGAGGAATTTAAGAGAGAAGTGACTAGCACTAAGCACCCACTGTAAGAGGAGAGAATGAGAAACTCCTTACTGAGGATCGGCAAATCATCGGAATGCAGGCTCATTAAAGAGACAGGCAGGAGGAAGCACATTCTCTTTCAAGTTTAGGGTTGGTCAGAGTCTCCTTTTATCAAACTTTGATTTCTTCTTTTTCATTACTTCAATGTGTTCATCACTAAGGCCCTGAGACACAGGAACAGAAAACTACATCTGTCAGTAGATAATAGGAAACGATGACAGATTTATTAGAAGGGACATTTACTATAATGACAAAAGGATCTGTGATTTCATCAAGGAGGGTACTTCCTCCACCAACTTTAATCATAACTTTTCTGCAGCATACTTTATGATTTTTGAGGACCGGTGCGACCCCAAAACTAAGGAACTTGCTATCAAGGCACAAGTAAGTTTCTCTGAACTTTGTTGGTCCTCAGACAAGAGATCTATGCAGCTACACTAAAGACCTATTCTGATGCCTTTTTGTAGGGTGGAGGTAATCCTACTACTGCATAAAGGAACTTGCTTCAGGTGTCAAAATTTCTAGTTACTGTTGTGATCTGACTTCAGTTTCATCATCACCTACCCCCAGATTGGTACATGGTGTATGTAGGCTCACTAGCCCATCCCAAACTAATACAAATACCACATACTACAATGACAACAAAAGAGGAGAAATCCAAAGGTCAAAAAGCGGAGGCATGATGGCCTTAAAGTCACACTGGACCATTCAGCCTCAAATGAACTCTTTACAAACACTCAATTAATTGCCCCCCCCCAGTCTATCAGAGCCAAGCAGTCTCTGTTACACTCTATATCACCAAAAAATGGCCTATTGATATATCCCAAATAACTTATAAACCAGGGATCATCTACTTTCCATTTTTTTTTTGAGGGGAGAAGGCAACTGGAGTTAAGTGACTTGCCCAAGGTCACACAGCTAGCTAAGTGTCAAGTCTCTTAAGGTGGATTTGAACTCAGGTCCTCCTGACTCCAGGGCCAGTGCTCTATTCACTGCACCACCTAGCCACCCCAATCATCTACTTTCTAGTACCTTTATTTATATTTAATTTTTATTTATTAAGTACTTAATTTAATATTTATACTGAGATATTTATGGTTACCTAAGTTACTTAGTTTAAGTAACTTTAGATATCCTAGAATAAATTATCATATATGTGTACATGTATGTGTGTATATGTATGTATATGAGGGAATATATACATGCATGTGTATGAAATTCTGTAATATAATGCATTACATATAAAATGCATCGTTATATATTATATACCATAATTACATATGATTACATTATAATATATAATTATACAGAAAGAGAATCGGTTATAATTTTTATCTGCCAGCCAGTTCCTTTAGATATTTGTTGCTGACTTTTCCCTCCTCTGGTGTGTATTGCTAATGATAGTATTCCTGTTATTTCTCCCTTGCAATTGCTTAAAAGTCTTCATGGAAAACACAGATTTCTGTCCTAGGAAAAGGAGGAAAAATAGGTTAGTATGAAAAGGGACAAACTGAATGTCTGCTCTGGCCCTCTTGCTCTGTGGGGGCCTTTCAAGGTGTGTTCTGTCTTTTGTTTGGGTCTGAGATCTCCTTTATAATGCCCTGGGGCTCCACACTGCTAGAATAATATAATTACTGCATGGTGGGACAGTTGGCTCCTTATCAATTACTGGGGTGCCAAAGTATATTTTTTTGAAACATTTTTATTAATATCTTTTGTTTTTATATCACCTCTTTCTAACTGTATTCCTCCTATTACCCCTTCCTAGAGAGCTGTCCTTTATGATAAAGAATTTTAAAAATTCAGATCTGGCTGTGCCCTGGCCTTGATCTAGACTCCAATCCAATCCTGCCTCTGACACATTTTCATATACATACATACCTTTGTACATCTATGCATTTATAAACATACACACATGTGTATATGTATGTGTGTGTGAATGTACATAGCACCTAGAGTCAGGAAGTCCTGCATTCAAATGGATTTTTAAATTATTTGAGATCCAGTCTCAGACATGTACTAGCTGTATGACCCTGGGCAAGTCACTTAACTTCAAACTGCCCCAGTTTCCTCAACTATAAAATGAGAATAGTAATAGCACAGACTTCATGGGGTTGTTATGAAAGTAAAACAAGACAAAATTTGTAAAGTGTTTAGCACAATATCTGACCTATAATAGAGGTTTAATAACTGCTTATTCCCTCTTCCCTAAATATCTCAGTATAAATGTTGGCCCAATCAACTGCTGCCCCCAAATGGTGTATTATGTACTCATTCTCCACCTCCCTGCCCCATATAGTCTGAACCTCCCAAAGGCTTTTCCAGTTTATGTTGCACAGAATCCCCCTGCTTAAGAGTACATCACACTCACCCTCTTGCCACTGGCATCTGAGACGTTATGACGAGAGACGTCAACCAGTTCTCCCTCCAGAAGGACACCATTTCCCCTAGTACAAAGAGAAAAAGGTGAGATCAGCCCAGCTAGAAGTCTTTAAGAGGGAACCACAGGGCTAAGACTCTAAGTCACAAGCCACACTAACATAGAGCTGTGACACATCTTCCATGTCTACCCTTGTTACCCAGGGCCAAAGAAAAACCTCACAGAACAAAAAAGGCCCCTTCTATTTACACAGTGTGTTCATTCCTCTAAGGATTTCAGAGGCAAATGACATCAATGCATATTTTGCTTTACAGTTTGAGAAAGATCTGATGCTTTAGACCAAATGAGGGGCAGAGTCTAAGAAATGAGCAAAAAAAAGTAGACACGGTTTAGTCAGTAATTACTTGTCCATTTGTAAATCTCCAACAGGCAGCTAGTTATGGGGACTAGAGCTCAGGAGAGGGAAGAGGGCTCATGAAGAACTGGGAGTCATCTTCATGTAGATTACATATATGCATGTGTGTATGTATGTATTATATATGTACGTATATTATCCACACACAGGTATATGTACATACATATACACACATGAGACAGAATGGTGGTGGAGTATAGAGTTATTGTTGGTTGTTTAGTAAGGTCCAACTTTCATGATCCCATTTGGGGTTTTCTTGGCAAAGGTACTGGAGTTGTTGTCATTTTCTTCTTGGAGAGGAGGAAACTGAAGCAAACAAGGTTAGGTGACTTGCCCAGGGTCATACAGCTAATACGAGTCTGAGGCTGGACTTGAACTCAGGAAGAAGAGTTTTCCTGATTCCAAGCCCAATGCTCTATCCACTGTGCCATCTCACTGCCCCAGATGAGAAGACAGAAAGCCCTAATTCTTAGGTTTTTAAGATAAAGAAAAGCTTATTCCAGGGCTCAATCAATCTTGGTTGCTTGGTCACCATGGCAGTGCCTGGCATTTTGATGAAAATGTTTCCCTCAAACTACAGAACTATACTTCATTCTTCCCACTTACATTTCTTCTCAGTCATGCATATTTAAATTATACTAATGATGTAACATGAAAAGACTGCATGGCTTGACAGATGGTCCAAGCACTGTGAGCTCAGCCTTGACTTCATCCACAGTAGCTCTAGTGTGGGCCTCCACTAAGTCCTGCCCTCCCAGGAAAGGAGATGTGTGGCAGAGGGGTCACTGGCCACCAGGGTTTGGGCTCTCTCCCACTTACCCAGGAAGTAATCTAATTGGATACTGTGAGTCTAGAGAAGATCGCCTAGCCTCTGCAATCGCTATTATTCAATCTATTATCCATCCTAACTGTTGTGTCAACAAATACACCGGGAAGGGTAGTAACATATGCCATCAGGAAGGGACTCCCCGAAAATGAGTCAAATGAGCTACATTAAAAGCTTCCACAGGAGCAGCTAGGCGGCACAGTGGATAAAGCACCAGCATTGGAGTTAGGAGGACCTGAATTCAAATCCAGACTCAGGTACTTACTAGCTGTGTGACCCCACCCCCCCCAACACTATTTCCTCAAAAAAAAAAAAAACAGATGCTACAAAGTGTTTCCTCTGTCTTCAACTGACTTTTCCCTTCTGGTTAAACCCTCAAAAGTCTTCCCTTTTCCTTTATCTCCTGATGTCATGTCTTCTCAAGCTGAGAAGCAGTGAATTACGGTAAAGACTCGCTGCCTTTCTCCACAACCACCACCAATCCTTTTCATTTTTTTTTCTTTAAAAGCTGAAAAACCATACATTCCCAGGTTTCAGGGCTAGCTCCTAGGTCCAAGACAAATTTGTCAAGCCCCAGTTCAGTCAATGGCTACATTGTTTTATCCCCTATAAGACTAAAACTTGAGAAACAGACGTGTTTTCTAGTTTAACCACATAACATCTAGGACCAAATCGCACAAACTCCATGCTCCATGCAAAATCAAGAGAGGACAATGCTAATACTGTTACAGTACTCTGTATCTTGGCAATGATTAACAGGACATTCACTATCACAGTGGGAAGCTGGCACGAGTTGGCAGAGGAGGCACACTCTGCACTTGGGGAAATATTAAGCAATTAATAGGATGTTAGACTGAGAGTCAGGTGTCTTTTTGGAGCTTCCCTCCTAATTCTTGCTGAGAGATATACCAAAAATTATTTTGCTTCTCTGTAATTTGGCTTCCCCATCTGTCAAAGCAAAAAATAATTCAGACCCAGCTTTAGGGAAGGATTACCTAGTGCTGGGTTGTTTTGTTCTTTAAAATATTTAAATGAGTCTCCTCAGTGCCATAGTAATGCAAAGCAGAATAAACATAATTTGACTAGTGCTCATACCACTGCAGTGGGGATGAACTAGTGCCCTTTGATCAATGCAGAAGAATCACCCAAAATAGATAGTGCTGGGTGATGCCAGAGGGATTTTGTTTCCATCAACTTTTAAATAATCCCTCAGGGGTGCCAAACTTTCCATAAAGCTCCCCTTTCTCACACAGTCTAGTTAGAACTGGGAGAACACAGCAGGGAACCGGGAGGAGGACACAGTAGGGAAAGAGAACTTGTTCTGAATAAAAAATTCACATAGGGTCAAATTTTGCCTAAATTTGGCCTTGCACGGGAAAAAAAAGGCCTACAAGTGATGCAAGTTAAATTTCAAGGGCTTAAAAAAAAAACTGAACTGGGGGCAGCTAGGTAACACAGTAAATAGAGCACCAACCCTGGGGTCAGGAGGACCTGAGTTCAAATCCATCCTCAGACACTTAACACTTACTAGCTGTGTGACCTTGGGCAAGTCACTTAACCCCAATTGCCCTGCCTTCCCCCCTCTCCAAAAAAAAAAAAATTGGAGGCCAGGTTATATAAAGAACTTTGGAAATGCCAAATAGAGGAAATAATAGGGAGCCCCTGGGTTTTATTGAATAGGATGGTGACAATGGTCAAACTTACACTTTAGGAAAATCATCTGACAACTCTATGGAAAAAGACTGGCCTACTACATAAGGCTGTGATGCAGGGAGATAAATCAGGTGACTATTGTAAAAGGCCAAGTGAGAGGAGATGAGGGTCTGCACTAAGGTTTCCAATCTGAATAATGGGAAGAAAGTGGAACTTTTCACACTAAGGAAGAAGTTCATTAGACTTATAAGTTTTGGCAAATAAAGAATTTGGTTTTGGACATGCTAAGTTTGGAATGCCCATTCTGTGGTCATATGATTATTAAGTTGTAAGACTTGACCCCAGCTCTATCCAACTCCAAGGCCAGCCTGCTTTCTATTCCTGAAACCACAGCTCCTCCTTAGGCACAGTAGGCATTTAATAAAAGCTTTCAAAATGAATACTAAACAGAAACAAAATAAGGTTGCTGTCCATGGCAGCATGTGACCCTGGTCCATTCATAGAGCCTTTTTTGCTTCTCAGGGTTCTACCGGTACAAAAGTAAATTGCCTGAAGGGAGAGTGCTGTGAACTATGGGGTATTATTAGAACTGGAAAAGGAAATAATTTGGGACTCAGTCAGTCTCTAGATATTTGGTATCAGTCCCCAGAATGTCACTGCCCTCCAAGAGTCAGTTCTGGGGCAGCTAGAAAGCAAAGTGTATAGAGCATTAGCCCTGTAATCAGGAGGACCTGAATTCAAATCCAGCCTTAGAGGGTAGCGGCGTGAGCCTGGGCAAATCACTTAACCCCGGCTGCCTCCAAAAAAAGTCAATTTTCTCATCAGTAACTTGAAGATGATACTTGTAGCACCCCCACCTAACCGGGCCGAGATGAGGACGGCCTCAATACCTTTTAAAGGACTATGTAAACGTGAATATTAGGGGAACAGGAGCCTCGAAGGGAGCTACCAGTGAGGAGATACGTGGGTTCCGTGCAGTGGCATCGAAACTCCCGATCTTGCGCGCACTCAAGTTAACTCGGGAGTCCAGTCCTTAGCCAGGATGGATTTAACGTAGCTTGGGCGCTTTAACCATTAAAAGTCCTTTTTTCGAAAGAAGGAAAACAATACGGAAAAGCTAAGGCACCCTCCTCCCCAAAGCAATGACCTTGACCACTCCTCCCAAGTCCTCTCCTTGCCCACCCTCATTCCCAGCTGGCAGATAAGGAGCTGTAGCGAAAAGATAAGAGAAGGGCAGCAGATGCCCCGCCCCGTCCAGGTTCCGGGCCAGGGAGAGAATGGGGCGCAGAGATCCCGCAGAAGAGCTGCCCAAGCCCCAAGCGCAGGAGGGAGCCCAGACGGGAGCCCTACCGCTGGTACGCAGCCGGGTCCCAAGAGCCCGGCAGCCGAGTGCTGTGCACCGCCTTGTTCCGGAGGGCGCTGTCGTGATAGATACGGCTCATCGGGATAGACTCTATCGGATAGAGGATGGGATTTAGTTGGAATGATTTGCAACTACTTCCTCCTCAGGACAGGACGATGGAATGCTCGAGGTGGGGGGGAGATGAAGACGTAGGGACCTGCCGCAGGATAGGTACGAGCAGACAATTCTCAATTTTCAGGACACACGGAAACCAAGCTCCTGTCAATTCAGCCCGGCCCAGTTCTCGAAACCAGCTCTGAGAGATCAAGGTCTATACCTCCCCTACGCCCCAAAACTCGCATCCCTGTTTCTCCTGAATGGTTTGGTCCATGCCTCTCCTTTCCAAGATCTGGCTTTAAAGGAAAAGAGCTCTTCCTAAGAGAGCTGTGCAGTGTACCTTCTTCCCTGAAGGGGCGCAAATTTCAGCCCAGAATAGCGTCTGTGACTATAAAGGAAGGAGAACACGTTTTGGTGTGTAGTTAGATGTAAGAAAGTAAACGAAGTAATAAAAAATCATGAATCTGGATCAGAAACCAACTCCCTGCTTTCTCTTCTTGTGCTAAAAATGTAGGAGACCACAAATACTGTAAGGTTCTCCTTGGTATAAGTTCAGAATGAGTGTATCTCAGAAGAGAACACAGAGAAAACTAATCTGAAGAACCAGAGCCCTAAGGTAGAGGATGTGATGGCTGTATCCCAAAAGAAGCTGTCACATGTTGCCTGCCATTAGACTCAGCTGTTTCTGAGCATATGGTATATTTAAAAAAAAAAAAGTTTGTTAAAGAACCAGGAGAAACCAAGCCATCTTCCCAAAATAGAATGAAACCTGAATTGGACTACAAGTCAAAAAGACATGAGTTTTCCCTGGCTCTGCCACTAACTAGCTGTGTGACTACAGCTAAACTTTTTCATCTCTAGGCCTAGATTTTCTCATATGTAAAAAGAACAGGGTTGAATCTTTAAGAGCCATTCCTGTGCTAAATCCTTGAATCTCTAAAGGCCTTTCCTGTTCTCAGTCCTATGATCTCTCACTAACTGAGCTTGGGCAAGTCAAGTCACTTTTCAGGTCTAGAATTTCTTTACCTTTAAAATGAGTTACCTGGTTTTCCCCTTTTGTTTTGATTCTTCTTTCACAATGTGACTAATGTGGAAATATGTTTAATATGATATACATGTATAACCTCTATTAGATTGCCATCTTGGGAGGGTGGAATTTAGGACTCAAACAAAATCTTATAAAAGTGAGTGTTGGAAATGAAGACTAAATTAATTAATAAAATAAAATGAGAGTTTGACTAGATGATTTTTAAAGACACTAGCAACTCTGAAATTCCATTATTCCAGGTATTGTACTAGAGGGATGAATTCTTAGCCTGGGGCTCTTGTCAGGCCTCTTAATCCTTTGGGAAAGGGGCACAAACTTTCTTCCTCAATTTAGACTACAAATATTTCAAAAGATACATGACTTAAATTAATGTGGGTACTCCCCCAATTCAATTAAACAGTCACTTCCTAAATCTCTCAATTCACCCAGACCAAAACCTCCTACTTGCCTTAGTAGAATATCAGGAATTGTTATGGCCAAAAATAATTGCCACCCACTGACTAAACTTTGCTTTGATTTACTAACACACTGGCAGGTGCTTGCCAAGTCTTCCTCACCACAGTTTTATGGTCTTGCTTCAATTGGAGAACCCAGGTTCACCTTTGCACCAGGAGGAGGCACTGGAGGACTTTAGTGGGGGAAGTTAAATTACAGATGAAATACAGAGATCCACAAAGTGAGTATAATCAGGACTGAATACCAGTTTATCCTAAATACGCTAGATATATACAGCCTCCCACAAATTATATCTCCTTCTACTTGTAGAGGTAATAAATTTTGAATGTATGTGCACCATGTGTAAAAGTTCTAAAATAACGCCAAATTGGGATAGACAAAAAAAAAAAGAGAGAGAAGAGAAAAAAGATATCCTTTGGCTTTCTCCCATCCAGAGTATCTTATTCCGTACCATTCTGTACCATTTCTTATTATTTACCATCTAGTAGAGAGGCAGCTACCATCAAAAAGTGATTTTGATAGTGTCAATTAAATGTTATTGGCTATTTTTCCATATTAAGATCCTACCTTTTCCTAACATAAAAATAACACATTTTACTCTTTAAAAGTCTGTAGATTTCAGTAAAGGGTAAGAAAAACAGATGCTACCGTATGCCAACATCTTGGCTACTAAATAAGCACTCTGTGCTTGAACAATGTAATTGAAAGGATGACAGCATTTTAGACAAAGGAAAAAAGAAGGAGGTAGAAGAGAAAGAGAAGAAAGCAATTTAGCAAAGTGCTACTCCTCTGGCACAATCTTATCATAGTGCTTTGGTGGCACTATATCACCATGATGCAATTTCTCCTTGGCGTCACTACTGAAGCATAAGAGATTGAGTTGCTTGTGGTCCTACACACCCTAAAATCAAACAAGTCCTTTAAGTCAAGGGCTTACACTCCAAAGTCTAAGAGAAACACTACCCAAGGGTTGAAACTACATCAGAGTTAACTAAGTTAATACCCATTTCTGGCCAGTGGGTGCTGTCTCTTGCAGCAAGATGCCAATGATTAGGGTTCATAGGCATCCACGGGACTTCTTCATTGACAGGGTTAGGCAGTAGAAGGTAAGGCAAAAGGAATAGTCCCTTTCATACCACCCTCTTCCCAGAAGATTTCATTCATTCCTACACATGCAATCATCACCCTTATGAACATGATTCCTTAATCATGTCTACTGTACAGCTTAGTTCCTATTTCCCATTTCTAATCTTCCTGCTGTAGATCTCTACCCAAATATTTCTCCATCACCTCAAACTCAAGATATCTGAAACTAAACTTACCTTCTTCCTAAAATTAGCTGAATCTCTATTTTATACAATCCTAAAATGTTGATCCTAGAAGGAACATTAGAGATCACCATGAACAACCCCTCCTATTCTACATGTAGCATTCTCTGTAGACTTTCCCCAACTGGTACTGGCAGGTTAAGTTCCTAGAAGGGCTTCTATGAGAGATGGTTCTAGGAGGCTTTTCTTCTAACAAGGAAGCTCATGGGGCCCCCACCATTGTATTTCTACTTAACATTCAGTCAGTAGATTCTGCTGGTTTTTATAAAGGGTATTATTTAAATGGCATAGAAAGATACAGAATCTATGAGGGGAAAGTGTGGGTTCATACTTAAAATACAATGGTAGCAAGGCACATACATAGGGTAAATATGTAGCCAAGGCAACTCACAACTCTGAAGCAGTTAAATCTCCATATTCTTTCTTTCTCAGAAGAGGCTTTGTGAAATTCACTATGGGGTGAAACATTGGTGTTGGTGATGGGTAAATTGCTCCACGGCTAGACTGAGTTGGCTCTTCACAAGGCACATTGTCTCCACTGGAGGGCAGCTCATCTAGATTTACAGCATTTCAGCTGGATGGTTCAATCTACTGATGGGTTGGGTCAAGGGGATTGTTCTGCTACTCAATTAGACTAAAAAGACTGGATGGATCCAGATTACAAAGGGCTTTAAATGCCAAGCAGAAAGGTTTGTCTTTTATCTTAGAGGCAATAGGAATGAGTTAGGGTTCTTGAAGAGGTTAGTGACATGCTCAGATTCATGCTGTAGGAAGATTATTTTGGCAGAAACATGAAGGATGGATTAGGAAGATGACAGAAGAAAAGCTGGGAATCCAATAAGAAAAGCTGTAGCAATAGTCCAGGAGAGAGCTTATAACAGACCTGCACAACTTGGTGGTAGGTAGGGACCAAAATTAAAATACACTAAATTTCTTTGGACTGCAGATAGGTTTTTAGTGGTTTACTTTCCAAATAAAGGTATAAATAATGATTAAACTATTTTACAAATAAACTATATTTTTAAAAGAGAAACTTCAATTAATGTAAGTTAATTACACTTATTACTTAGTATAAGTACAAGTTTTAATACATTTTTCAGGTTTTCTTACTGTTTACATTTAGTTAATGGGACATATTACACTTCTTGTAGCAATCAGTTAATCATACTCCAGAATCATGTCTGAAATCATTTTTCCTTAGAAATCTGAAAACTAACCTTACTACTATTCACCTCATTTTCTGAGTTTACTTTCTTGAAAAACCATTGTTCCCCACTGAAGTTTTTCAACAATTTGGACACTTTAATTTTCACTGGTGTCTAATTTGCTGAAGTCAGGGTGTTTTGATTCAAAATGGCGACAAAGATTGTATTCCTTCAGAATGGCTATTACTTCTTGGCAAACAAGGCACAATATTTGTTTCTCATGTAAGCAAACAAGTATCTATTTGTTCACTCTGGATTAAATACTCTTATGTTCTGATCTGATCTTTTGTTTCTTTTTGTCACCCATTTTACAAAGTCACTCCAAAAACTTTAATATTAGAGCCAAAAAGTCTTCACAGCAACTTCTAACATACAAAGAAATGATGAACTTTGTGTTTGACCTCGGAGAGAGCACCAGATATTCATGTAACTTGGAAGGTGGCAGAGGAGCTAGGGAGAAGAAGAAATCCTTGAGTTGTTGACGCTCATTGCTTAGCAGGCGTCACTGCATTGGCACATTGCTGCACTCACTTTGCCCCTGTTGAACGCCAGTAAGGACTGAAAACACAGCGAAAGATATGACTCTCATCCCTCTCAGACTAGAGATAGACTGACTCATGTGCAAACAGGAGAGGGTGTGCTGTGGCAACCTACCTGCCAAGTTACATAATGGGTACAATAGTGACTAGAAGAAGGCAGGTTAAGCAGGGTGCAAAGAACTCATTACATCCATACTTTCTTTTATACTCTTTACGTTTTTCAAGGGCTACCCAAAATTGTTTGGTGGGCCTTGGGCCATATATTGTTCAGGCCTAGGTTATAAGGACCTGAACTAGGATGGCAATGTACCATATTTCACTTTCCCTGTGAAATTGTTGGCTCTTGATCACATCACATGGAATTGATCTCTATACTCTTATAAAATGTTTTGCTATTTACATGTTATTTACCATGCATTGCTTGTATTATAATTATGTGTATAAATAGAATGATAAAATTATAAAATGGGACCTAGAAGGGAGACCAGAAACCACATAACTCTCATTTTACAGTTGAAGAAATTGAGGTCCAAGGAAAGTAAGTGATTTTCTCAAGTTTACAGGTAGTAAATGACAGAGGTAGGATTTTATTTTTCTGCCATACCACACTACCTCCTACCTCCCTTGCTAGATTTTAAGTGCCTTGAGAGCAAGGCCAGTTTCTAATGCATATTTCTATCTCTCACAGCATCTTATACATAATGGATACTCAATAAATATTTTTTTAAACAAATTATATCACAAGTAGCACAAAATGTGCAAGGTACATGAATTCAAATTTTAAGCAAGGCCTTTCCCTCTTTAGCATGCATCATTTGGACAACCTGTGCTGAGTACATCCCACAGTTTGGGGTGCCCCTTCCCCAACAGTGTACTAGATTCCTGAGGCCTACTGAGATGATGTCAAAAGATAGAAAGATCTGAACTGCTATGGGGAGACCTCAGCATGGGGGAAGGGAATCCATTGTAGACAGGAGAATGGGATTCTGCAAGCACAGAATGGCACATTCTGGATGTCTTTTGTGCAAGGATCACTATGTGGATTGACCTATCCGATGAGGCCATAATGTGCTTTCATCAGCAAAGTTATTGGCAGGGTTACAGTAGATCTCTCCCCCTTCAGCTTGCCTTATCTCTTTCCCTTGCATCCTCAAAATGGGTTCTCTCTAGAACATAGTCGTGGAATTGAACTTCACCATCTGAAATTCAGAGAAGCCCAAATATGTCTTTTGAACTTCACTCTCATTCATCTCTTACATTCACTAGTCTTGAATGGTCATGCTATGCTCTCTTATGTTGCTACTATTTTAAATGGTTAGATTCTTGGTCATTGCTCATTGTGAGGATGAATTTCCTTCATAAATAAGTAATACTTTTCCCCTTCAGTTAATTTTTGTGCAGTTTGCCTGCCCTAGACTGACATTTCATTTAAAAACCACCAGGTAATGGAGAGGCTT
>CM053598.1:98225290-98251112 GCA_028646575.1 Pseudocheirus occidentalis | reverse complement strand
GAGGGGGAGGGGAAGATGAGAAAGGGAAGAAAGAGGGGGACGGGAAGAAAGAAGGCAGGAGAGGGGAAGAAAAAGGGGGAGAGAAAAGAGGGCAGAGAATGGACAGAAAGAAGGGGGGGAAGAGAAAAAGAGGACAGAGAAGGGGAAGGGGGAGAAAGGGGGGAGAGAAGGGACCAGGATGAGGGGGGTCGGGGGCCCGGCTAGGCAGAGGACTGCAGCCGGACTCTGGCCCCGCGGCTGCAGCCGGGAGAGTCCTTTCAACAGGTAACTGACCCTGTGCATCTCGGCAGCGGCCAAGCCCGCAAACGCGCGGCAGGGCGAGCTCCCCCAGCCCGTGCCAGGGGCCCTCGGGGCGGGCACGCTGGGGCGCCCCTCCCCGCTGCCCCCTCGCCCTGGCTCCAGCCAGCCCTGGCTCAGGTCCAGCTCCCGGGGCTGCCGGCGGCGAGGACACACAGACACAGACACACACGCGCGCACACACACAGACACACACACGCAGAAAGTTTGTGACCAACCATCAGTGCTGGGGGAGAAACTTCCAGTCCCAGACTGATGATCGGAGGGGAGCGTGCGGGGCTGCCGGGGACACCCACGTGCGGGGGAAGCCGACAGCTGCCGCAGCCGCCCGGCCTCGGCTCCTCGCCTCCCCCTCCTCCTCCTCTCCTCTTTCTTCTTCTCTCTCTCCTCCCTCCCTCTCTCCTCTTTCTTCTCCCCCTCCTTCCTTCCCTTCCCCCTCTTCTCTCTCCTCCCCCCCAGACGCCATCTCTCTCTCTCTCTCTCTCTCTCTCTCTCTCTCTCTCTCTCTCTCTCTCTCTCTCTCTCTTCCTCTCTCCCCCTTTCCCTCCCTCCCTCCTTCTCTCCTCTCTTCCTCTCTCTCCCTCCCTCGCTCTCTCTCCCCGGCATGAGGGAATGTGGAAGTGAAAGGCAAAGACGACATGTTGGCCGCCCCGCAGCCGGGCCTGTGGCGGGGCCGGTCTCCGGGGAGCCCCCGGGGGGGCGGGCCGCACGGACTGGGCTCCGGGCTTCCCCCTCCCCCTCCCTCTCCCCATCGTCCCCCTCCCCCCTCCTCTCCCCGCCGTCCCCCTCCCCGGGCTCTCGCGGTCTGTCTCCGCTTGGGAGGAGGGAGGGGGGGGGGGGAGCCACGGGCTCTGGCTGGAGACTCACCCTTGGGCTTCTGGAGCGGCTCCTCCGGGGACCTGGGCGGGGGGTCCCTCCGCCGGACCCGGGGGAGGGGGGGCGGCGGAAGAGGGCTCGCTTCTGGCTGTCCACCGCCTGATGTGGGTGCTGGTACCGCCGGCTCTCCTCCGAGCACGCCCGCCCCGCTCCCTCCCTCCCTCTCTCTTTCTCTTTCTCTCTCTCCCTCCCTCCCTCTCCCCTTCCCTCCCTCCCTCTCTCTCCCTCTCTCACTCCCTCTCCTCCCTCTCTTTCTCTCTCTTTCTCTTTCAGGAAGAAGGGAATGAGGCAGGGCTGACGTGAAGGGATGCAAAACAGCTCCTCCTAACCCAGCTCTGAGAGGAAGAGAGACAGAGAAAAGCAGCTCTTTTATCTCTCTTTTGTTTTCTCACTTCCTTTCCCCCCTCCCTTAATACTCCCCCCTCCCTGGTCAGCCTAAGTTTTCTTTTCTCTTTCCACCACAGAGAGGATTTTTCTTTCTTTTTCTTTCTTTCTTTCTGTTCAACTCTCCTACTCTAATTGAAAGCCTGGAGGGGGGGCTCCCCCCTTTTTTTCTTCCCTCTTTTCTTCCTTCTTCCTCCTTTCTCTTTTCTTTAAAAGGGTTTTGTTTGCTGTGGGAGTTTCGTTTGAAAATCAAGTCACGCCTTTTTTTTTCCTCTTTCTTTTCTTCTTTTTTTAAACATCAGAGCAGAAAAAGGGAACAAAACTTAACTGAAGCTGAGGAGTGTGGGGGAGAGGGAGGCCTATTTTTATGTAAGGAGACTTAGGTAGAAATGGGGTGACTTGAGTTTGGGGGACATAGGGCCTTTTGGCCACCACAAATACAATGGAAGCTGAGGGGAAAAAGAAAGCTTTGCCAGCCCTGGGGAGATGTTAAGCTTTGTGCATCCTATAGAAAGAAAAGTTAATGGGGTTTTGTAAATGGGTAGGAGGAGGAAAATAGGGTTGGGCTCAAGAGAGGGGTGGAGATAGACGAGGAAGTCTTAGAAACCTCTCTTCTAGGAGAATAAAGCTGGAGGTTTTGTTTTTGTTTTCTTCAAAGAGGGCATATGCCTATGGGACAAACATGTATTTAGAACATTTAACAGTTTAAAAAAATATGCTACCTTTAAGACTATGTTCAAAGCACTAGCCAGCCACTAATGAGTTAGTACAGGCAAGTGTCTGGTGAAGGGAGTGCTACTATTAACCCTGTTTGTGGGTGAGGTCTCCCAAGACAGGGAAGTGATGATGTGTCTTTCAGGAACAGATAAGTACAGTGAAGGTTAAAACTCCTTGCTGACTCCCAGCAGTTATAAGAGGCATTGCTGCTTCTGATGCTTGAGTTTCTTGGGAGGAGGTAGTTGAATAGACCTGAAAGAACTCTGGCTTCTCACCACCAACCTCCCCAGTCATTTTAAAACAAGGGGGCTAATATTCCTGGAGTTTGCTATCTGAGGCAGCTTTCTGGAAGGTGCCACTGGGTTAATGAGCATTTCACAGCCCTTTCTTCTTATAACTCCACAAGAACATTCTTCTAGGACACATACCTCCAATCTCTGGAAAGAATTCAAGACTCCTAAGTTGCTCCTTAAAAACAGATTTCCAGCCGATAATGATAGATTATCCACTGGGCTGAGGCAGGCAGACAAACTAGTCCTGGAAAGAGAAACCATGCTATAGAAGTCTAAGGTAGAAAGGGCTTTCTCAAAAGGTAATCTGCCCATAAGAGAGACCAAGCCACAGAACGGTCCTCTCATTCTCTCTTGAGATAATGATTTTAAATTATTAATGTTGAAACCTTGCATCAGACCAATGTCTATCAGCCAGACCCTCAGCACTTATATAGGGATGTTGGAAGAAGAGATGTTAGAAAATTGTCTAGTGGTGGGCTTACCTCATTATCAATTTAGTTTTCAATTCAACAAGTTTTTTTTGAGGACCTAGCATTGTTAGGTGCTATATTTCCACAGAAGTAGAAGATACGGTCCCTTCCTCAAAGAACTTACGTATGAAGTAGCAAATAATACAAGAAATTTTAATGACTTACATTTACATAAGATTTTAAGGTTTGCAAAGAAAGGTATATATTAAGTGCTCAGTGGAAAGAGCTGGGGATCTAAGACTTGGCTTCAAATCTGGCTTACTTAACAGAGTGTCGCTGGATAACTCAGTTAAGCCCTGTCTGCCTCAGTTTTCTCATCTGTAAAATAAAGAAAATAGTGCTTACATAGAAGTTCTATGTAAATATTAGCATTTTTTATTACTTCATTCAGTTCTGATTTCAGTCCAGCGAAGGTCTTTTTAAGTATCAGAGCTATCCATGTTCTACATAGATGTGGACCAAAAGTTAAGTAACTTTCATTCGGTCATAGTAGTGTTAGTATCTGAAAGCAGATCATTCCTTACTCACTCCACATCCTGCACTCTAGGAGGCAATGGGGAGTAATGAGCTAGGGAGTCAGGGACTGGGGCTTGAGTCTCAACTTTTTACTCTTCAGAGACTGGAAGTTAGGTGAGAGGAATAGAACACAGGGTGAGTGAAGAGTTAAGTTTTTTTGAAGTTCACAGGTTTTCAGAAAGACCTTTGATAGTAAAAAGTTTTGTGTAACTGCAAAAATTTGCTGAGGACTAGGGCTCCTTCAGGGATCTGTAGCCACACTATATCACCTCTCAGGTCCCTTCCAGTCCAAATATTCTGTTTTGATCTATGGTGCAGACAGTAAATATGGAGATCATCTTGGGAAGATATCACTGTGCACTAGAGTGGTTGAGAAAAATTTATGGGAATTTAATGGAGATGGAATTTGAACTGGGCCTGGAAGGATAGATAGGATTCAGAAAGAAGGAGTAGAGAGTCAAAGGCTGGGTAGTCAAAGAAACTTAGGGTCAGAAGAAGCCTTAGTATTTACCTAGTCCAAAAAGTCCATGAGCAGGAATCTCTTCTGTAACCTGTAACATTGCCAACATTTTTCCAGAGTACTAGTGACTGTATTACCAAAAGAGGCAGCCTCTCCTGCTTTTAAATAGCTAAACTCTGGGAAGATTTCCCTTGTTTTAAGTTGAAACCCACCAATCCTAAGTATTCAGGTGAGGGATGAGCTCAAGTAAAGATACACAGAGAGAGAGAGACAGGAATGACTATGTCCTTGCTATATTGGCTCTGCTTTATTTCTTCCCTTGCTTTTATCCCATCTTTTTTCCTTCCCTTTCTTTTATTCTTCCTAGGCCTTCCCCTACTTCTCAAGGAAAAGGAATAAGCATTTATATAGTGCCTAATGTATGCCAGGCACTGTGTTAAGTGCTTTTTACATAGAATATCTCATTTGAGTCATACAACAACTCTGTGAGGTAGGTGCTATTCTTATTCCTATTTAACATTTGAGAAGACAGAGGTTAAGTGATTTTCCCAGGGTCACACGGCTAGGAAATTTCTGCCATTGGATTTGAATTCAGATCTTTGTGACTCTAGGCCCAGCGCCCTTATCCTCTCTGCCACTAGCTGCATTCTCAAGCCTCAAACTACTGTATTTCCTCACTCTTCTCTGTTCCCATTGTTTCTTCCTCCTGTTTCTTTTCCTTCAGGTTTCATGAAAATTGCGTCTTTATTAAAGACACCACCCATGAGGACGACGTATCTAGTGCTACTTCTTTCATCAAAATGATTACTTCCAAAATAACCCTTTAACCCGCTGAATCAAATACAAAGTCCTCTGTTTGGCTGTCAAAGCCCTCCATAACCTGCTTCCCCTTTTCCAATCTTCTTACGTATCACCTAAGCCAAGTACTTAAAAATGGGTCTTATTTTCAAGGAGAAGCTTGAGGTCATGAGAAAAAACTTCAGTTTGTACATATATGCGCACCCACACGCACATAGGTACTGGACAAACACTATAAAGCTGAGAGATAATCTCTATAGGTTGTCTATCTATCCATGTCGTTGCTCGGGCAACAGGCGTTCTTCGTCTGTTTGAGTATTCTGTGACTAGATGGACCAGATGCTTTTGAGCGGTTAGGAGTCTCATAGGAGTCTCCACAGTTTTCTAGGCCTTGATGCAATCAGCACAACATCATATGGTAATAAGGACTTTACCATCTGAGACAGCTAGGTGGATAGAGGGGTAGAGCAGTAGACCTAGAGTCAGGAAGACCTGAGTTCAAATTAAGCTTCAGAGACTTTCTAACTGTGTGACCGTGGGCAAGTCATTTAACTTTTGTCTGTCTCAGTTTTCTCAACTGTAAAATGAATAATAGTAAGTACCTTCTCCCAGGAATGTTGTAAGAATCAAATGAGATATTTGTAAAGTTCTTAACACAATTCCTGGTACACAATAAGTGCTTAGTAAATGCTCATTACCTTCTGTTCTCTTTCCCCTCCCCCTCCTCTATACAGAATTCTGCTTTGACTTGGATTCTACACTGAATCTCCTCTATGACAGTGGTAAACACACCTTTCATGAGCATACAGCTCCCTGTTTTATGCTTTGTTTAATACTAATAATCAAAGGGTCCGATCTTTGAACAAGGTTTTCTCTGTTGTTATATCTTTCAAAGAATCTTATATAAATTTGACTTATGCATGGGAGACATCTTGTTGGAGGAGAGGCTCCAAGGAAGTGTTTTATTCTACCAAACTGACTATTTTTTATGGTTCACAAACTGGGAGTACAATGGAATCCATTGGGTTTTGGGGGAAGGGAATGCTTGCCAGCCAAATGCCTTATGACGTCCAATAAGGACACTGTAACCTCTTAGAAAAGCCATCCTGTGTTAGAGGAAAACTGGCAAGGCCATTGGTCTTTTGGTTCAAGTTGAATACCACCTGGGGGACAACTCAGATCTCATTCTCTACTTCTGTATTCTCTACCTTTTCCAGTCGGTTTTATGATACCAAGAATGTGACTTCACAGAGAACCTAAATGGTGTATCTGTAACATTCAGTAAGCCACCTGAGACAGCGGCTGCAGAGAGTGTGGGCAGAATTTGTGGCTCATAAGAGAGCAGATTGATCAGAGAAACAATGATAAGTAGAGACATGGCTAGAAATCCAGTTTTGAGGCTGCCATTAGTATAAGGCCATAGAGGGTGGTATTAGAGATTCCAAGCTCACAGCAGTAAGATGGTAGAGAAAAGGTGTATATATGTAGGATGGCCAGTGGTGGGCTGGCCAATAAAATCCCTTATGAATGTGTGCAACATGCATGGCCTGCTGCCGTTCCCCCTTAAGGACTTAAGAGTACATACAGACATCCCTGTCTACTTGCTGTGTTTCAAAGAGAGCTCTTTTGGTTTGTTTCTGAGCTAGAATTAGATGTATATACAAAGGCCTCAATCACTCAACAACAGTTTCTTTTTCTCTCTTGTTATATTCATGTAAGGAGGTAAAAACTACTATAAGCTTCCAGGGAGGAAGAGTACAAGTAGCTTATTCTCCACACTAGGGACGGTGTAAAGGCTGTTATTTCTGTCCCATCTGTTTTTTTTTCTGCCTTAAGTGAAGCATTATTGGTGGTGGAGAAGATGGGTCTTCTAAAGGTTGGGAGAGTAGCAGGGGCTCAGGGATTGGGGTCTGTATCATAGTTTGATGGCAGCTAAACCTAGGAGGGCCTACCCGCTTGAGCCAGCATACCAGGGGATCAGGCAGCCAAGAGGGAACGATTTGTCCATTGGCTATGCTGTCTTCAGAAGTGAACTTGGTGAGGCAAATGCTTTGTAGCAACAGCTTAAGTTTGAACTCACTCTTCCTAGGGACTAAGGTGATATAGGGAAGAGTATGTCCCTTTCTTAGGGGAGGAGTTTGAACTATTATGCTATGTCTTCTAAGTGAATATCGCTTAGTAAAAGATAATGAATGTTGATTGGTTAAATGATATTGAAATTCTTAAGTCATTGATTCAATCAATGATAACTATAACTGAACATTGGTATTGAGGAAAATGCACTCGAATGGGGACTTAAGCACAAACATTAGAGAAGAATCCCAATCCCTTAGAGGTACCCCTAGAACCTTGAGGGGGAGAGATACCTAGCCATCTGAGGGATGTCAGTAGGAGGTGGATAAGGGCCCTGAGAGTCTATTACAAAAGTAGTACTTTGTAGCTGGTTTTATCTACTCAAGGGTCTTTGAGCCTCACCTTTGACTGTGTCAAGTCTTTATTGGAAAAGTATAAGTTTGTGTTGTCCTTAATAGGTCTAATGGAGTTTGGAGACCTTCCTGCCCTTAATAAGCCTAACATCATCACATGGAGCTTGAACTTGGACTTCTGGGCTTTCTTGGGGGTAATCAGAGTGCCAGAGCTATAGCTACATTGCTTTCTGCTGCCAGAGACGCGAATGGCTGGTGACAGATACCACCAGAGGATGTACAGAGGCCATCACCATTGCTGCCCTGAAATCACAAAGATGACCAAGGAACAGGGCTGTAGAAGAGGACCCAAATCTAGAACTGGAGTCCTACAAAGAAAGATGATCTTGAGTTCTCAAGATTACTGACTATTTTAAATTTGAGATTGAGAGAAAAATGATTTTTCTTCACTATCTTTGGCTTTCCTTTGAGAACCTGAGTGAGAGGAGAAAAATATCTTCCTCTTCTTTTATTCTCTTCCCATGAGCTGTGGATTTATGTAGTTGAGAGTCCCCTTGGTCACATTCAGATATCAGGGAGGACACATAGGAAGAGGTTTAAGAGATGGCTGGAGGTAGAGCAATTGGTTTATTTCCTTTTTATTTTAGTCTATGTACAATAAAATATTTTTGATAACAATAAAAGTTTATATATAATCAAATGCCAAATAGTAAAAACTTTCATTGCCATCAGAATTCAGAACAAGCAGAGTTTGTTAGAGGACAGAATAACCAAGGGTGTCTAAATGAAGGAGGAGACACTTGAAATGGGTCTAGAAAGATGGATTAGATGAGAATGAGTCAAAGGGAGGAGAGGTAGGGTATAAAACATGAGCAAAAGCATGGAGGGGAGAATGAGGAAGGCATATGTAGGGAATAATGAAAGACCAGATTGACCAGAAAAGGGGGTGCCTATTAAAGAACAGTGAGATTTACTAAATAAGTAAATTGGAATCAAATAGTGGAGGGTCTTGAAAGTCAGGCTGATCAGTTTAGTTTTATGTTCATATTTATAATTTTATATTATACATCATTATATTACATATTTGTATATATATGATGCATTATATATAAAGAAGTTATATATTATATGAAGAAATTATATATTATCTATCAATTACAGATTTGGAACAGGAGAGACCAAAGATGTCATTTACCCAACCCTCTTTTTTCTCAGATAAGGTTAACATCCCCAGAGAGGATGTGACTTACCTATGGTCTTATGGTTATGAAGAGGCAGAACTGGAATTTGATCCCTGGTTCTCTGATTTCAAATTCAGCACTTTCTCACGGGTGGCATGCTGCAGTTATCAACAAGTAACTATAGCCATTGTAGGTACTTGAGCAGAAGAGTAACAAGATGAAAGTTGGGATGTAGTATTGTAGTATCCAATGCATTGTATGGAGAGAGACAGACAGTAAGGAGACTATCTGTTGCCATGTATTAGGTGATGAGGACCTAGACTAAGCAAGGGGAAGTAAGAGAAGGAGTAATGAGAGGACTTTAGAAACATTTCAAAGGGAGATATGAAAAGACTTGATGACGGATTAGCTGTGAGATGAAAGAGAGAGACACAAAGACTTCAGTTAAACTTAGTAGGTCTTAATTAATGGTGATGATGTTGATGACCATGAAAGAAAGAGGTAACAGTAGCCAATTTGGGGGAAGAAGAGGATGAGTTTGGTGTTGGTCATACTGAATTTGGGGAGGTAGTAGGATATGAGATCAGAGATTTAGAGCTTGAAATGACTTCTTTTTACAGATGAGGCAATCGCAACTTGAAGAAGTAACTTGCCGAAGGGTACATGTAGAGAGCTGTGATTCAAATCTAGGTCTTCTAACTCCAGATCAAACATACAAATAAACAGTTATCAAAGTTGATGGGATAGTTGAAGCTGTGAAAGTGAATGAACTCTTTGGTTTTTTTCTTTTAAAAGTTTTATTGATGTGTTTTGATATTTGTATTACAAATAGTTTCAGATTACATCCAACAGTTCCACAAAACAACATAGTGACATATACTGAAAGTGCACGCAATATTCCACACCTGTAGTTCCCCTAAACCTCCCCTAAATTCTCTTTAAAGTGCTTTAAAAAAAAAAAAGAATAGAAATCCTTTTTTCTCTCCCTTCCATCCTCTCTCCCACTGATTAAGAAAAAAAAATTCCTTGGACCAAATATACATAATAAGGTAAAACAAATTCCCTCATTGATTGCATACAAAAATATGTCTTATTCTGCTGCCTCCATCCATCACTTCTATCAGGAGGTAGACAGCATGTCTCATTATTGGTTCTCTAGAATCATGGATGATCTTTGCATAGATTATAGTCCCTGTTCCTGACTTTCAGACTTCAAAATCATGCCTCTGCTACTGTCTCATCTTGTAACTTCACTCAATACCTCATCTCCCAGCCCAGGAAAATCAAGTTATCCCAATAACCTACTCAACCTAGAATATCCTTCAGCTAGCCCTGACTCCTTCTCAATTTTGTGTATTATCGTCCCCATTAGAACATAAATGCCTTGAGGATGGGAAATATCTTTTTGTATGTATTCGTATTTCCCAGCACTTAATACGGTGACATAAAGCCTTAATAAATGCTTGGTTTTTTCTTTTCTTTCTATCTCTCTTCTCTTCCTCCCTTCCTTCTTCCCTTTTTACTTCCTTTCTTCCTCTTTCCCTTTCTTCCTTCATTTCTCTTAAGTTCCTTCCTTCCTTCCTTCCTTCCTTCCTTCCTGTTAAATGAGCTCTTTGAAGGGAATGACTGTAAAAAGAAAAAAGTTGGGGGCTAAGCAGTAAAGCTTTTAGAAGCACCCACAATTAAGGCTAAGGTGGAAGAAGGTAAGCCAGCAAAGTAGATGGAAAAGGAACAGAGAAGTCTAAAAGGAAAAAAACCATATTAAGGCAGCGAGTAGGAAGGGAAGAAATAAGCATTTGTTAAATACCTACCATGTGCTAAGCACTTTACAAATATTATCTCATTTGATCCTCAGAGGTTGTGAGATAGGTAGTTAGTATTCCCATTTTACTGTTGAGGAAACGGAAGCAAATGGAGGTTAAGTGTCTTGCCCATAGTCATACAACTAGTAAATATTTGAGGCTAGATTTAAATTCAGGCTTTCTTGACTCCAGCCTCAGCTCTGTATCCACTGTACCATCTAGCTGCCTCAGAGAAGAGAATTTCAAGAAGACAGTCATGTGTCAAAGGTTAAAGAGAAAGAGGAATGAAAAAATATTAATGAATTTGGCAAGAAAGGGCAGCCTTGATCCTTTTCTCCAGAGGGAGGCCCGAGACCTATGGACAAAAATAGCCAGTGGCTAGGACATCAATTTTATATATAACCACTTATACACCAAAGAAATTGTACCAAACCAGGTTTGAGTTCTTACATATTTTATTTGTGCTTGGTATATTCAGAGGTGCTTGGGATTTCTTATCCTGGATTGCCACATTCATAGGATGCATCTGAGTGACTTGTTTACTCAAGACTATAAAGAAATATATTCCCACGGGGATAGTAGGTCACTTAGAGTCAGACTGCTGTCATGGTAGGAATGGGTAACACCTAAGGTGAGACATGTATAGCAAATATATCCAAAAACAGGGCATTTTTATGAATTTTTACAAAACTTGAAAAAATGTTATTTCAAACTATATGTCAGCACACAGTATTAAACACAGAAAATGAGAAAACATCTACCAACCAGCTGCCAACCAGCTATTCTAAACAACAGAGCTTCCCCAAGACATAGGATCAATCCAGACCCAAGAATTCTAGACCAATACACAGGCAAATGAATATAACAACACAGTCACCATGTGATGTTCAACTCACACTTTTGTAGAACCACTCATCAATTGATGATAAAATTCTGTTAGGGTCTCTGCTTATCAAGGTTTTTAGAACTCAAGATACCATGTGTACTGGAACTCATGAGAGTGTTACTATTCTCATATTGCTCTCAAAAAATGTTTTAGCTAGTTTGTAGTTCTACCAGCAAAGAATTAGACTGCTTTTCCCCCCACAATGCTCCCAACATTGAATTTTCATAATTTTTTCTCTATCTTTTTCATTCTAACGTGTATAAGGTGCTGTTTAGATTGTATTGAATTGCATTTCTCTGATACTTAAGCAACTGATATATCTTATCTTCTTGATTAAATTCAAGAACACTAACAAGTGGGATAAGAACTTTCTGTTGGACAAAAAAATCGTGGGAAAACTGGAAAGTAGTTTGGTATAAGTTAGGTTTTGTCATGTCCATATCAATATCATACACCATATTCTACAATAAGCTTCAAATCACGTAAATAGAAAAAAGATTATTTCATTTAAAAAATTAAAGAGAAGGTGATACTTTCCACAAAAATAGTTAATGGGATAAAAGTAACAAAAAAAGATAAATCAATGATCAAAAGATAAATCAGTGATCAAAAGATAAAATGGATAGTGCTTGACTGGGCTTTCAAATTCTCTTTTATGTGTTGTTTTCCTCTGTTAGAATGTAAGTTCCTTGAGAGTAGGGACTGTCTTGTTTTCTTCCTTTTGTATCCTCAAAGCTTAGCACAGTGCCTAACACAAGGGTAATTGGTATATTTATATGCCTTCACAAGCAAACTAAAAAAAATCTTCACAGCAAATTTCTCTGATGGTCTAATATCCAAGATAAATAAAGAACTGATATGAACATAAAAAATAAGAGCCATTCCCTAATTTAAAAATATCAAAGTATATGAATAGGTATTTCTCAAATAAAGAAATGCAGACTATCAACAATTGCATGAAAAACCTTTCAAATCACTAATTATAAGCTGTACCAAGGCTGTCTCCCACATGTAGTATGGGGGTGTCTTTGTGTAGCTGTAAGAGAGGCAGAATAGATATTGCCAGCCTCTTCTCCCCTTATCCATTACCAAAGGAGACTTCATTTCCTGCCAGGAGGGAAAGAAGGAGGTTGGGGCTGGAAGCTTGACCATTCTGCTCTCCTCAGAGAAAGGGGTACTGAAATATAATTAAATCTATCTACCTCCTTAAATATTATTAGTACAGGGGATGTAGTTTTCAGATTCAAGGTAAACTTCTGATCATTATTTCTTAATGTAGAAGGAGAGCCCCAAGCTCTATTTTCAAGGCTTGACTTTCTTACCAACAAATACCAATTCTGCAGTGAACCCACATAGCAGGTAGCAAAGACACCCATTTATCCAAGTTGATAGCAAAACAAAAGTCAAAGAAAGTATATATAAGAGAATATATGTCAGACAATCCAGAGTGAAGGAGTTCTCTCATTGGAAGAAAGGTAACAACTCAGCTCAACCAAGATAGAGTTCCAAATCTCACCCAAGGAGAATTTCCCTTAAGTCTCTAATGTACCAAGCTAGAGATAGGGACGTGATGGAGATTACTACTCTTCTCAGGTCAGCTTCTTCCCAAGGAATCTTCAGCAGCTTGAAGTGGAGGTGACATCTTTCCTTTTCTCTCTCAAAGCTGGGATACCCAAAGTGCCTGAAAAATGTGCAGAACCCAAAAAGTCCCAAGACCTGAGCTCTCCAACTCTCACAGACTCCACCCTGTTTCTCATTCTGGTTCAGGGCACTGATCTCAACTGAGAAGGAGGCAGCCTATGGGCCTGGGACTTGGGTTGCAAAGAAAAATGCAAATGAAAATAACTCTGAGGTTCTAACTCCTACCTAATATATTGATAGGAATGAAAAAAGGCAAAAACAGCAATTACCTGTGGGAGGACGATCACACCAATATGGTTCTGGTAGAGTTATGAATCGGTTCTATCATTCTGGAAACCAATATGGCCCCATACCCAAAAGTTACTAACCTACACATACCCTTTTATACAATGATGCAGCCACTAGGCATAAACCCTGAAGAGGTCAAGGAGACAAGAAAAGCACCCTGTATACAAAAATATTTATAGTCGTACTTTTTGCTGCCCATTAATTAGAGAATGCTAAACAATTCATATTCTAGAACTACAATGGAATATCATCACACCAGAATAAATGACAAATATGACATGGAGAATGACCATGACAGTAGAGAAATGTGGAAATACCTATATGAACAGAATGAAATGTTCTCTAGGAGTTCTTTAGGAGAACAAATTATATGATGACCACAATAATGATGTGAAAGAAAACAACTTTGAAAGACCTTAGGACTCTGATCAAAGCAGTTAACAATAATGACATCAAAAGACTTTAGATGAAACATGCCTCCTACCTCTTGGCAAAGAAGACTAGAGATGCAGAATGATATAAGCGTTCTCAGACATAGCCAAGGTGTTGATTTGTTTTACTGGAGTATGCAGATTTGTTACAAGGGATGGGTAGGAGCAGGAAATAGGTTAGTAGCTAGTGATAGATTTGTAAAAAGAAAAAAGTACCAATAAAACCCTTTAAGAATGCAAAGAAGAAAACAAAAAGAGAAAAAAGTACATAAGGGTACTCAAACAAATATAGAAATTTTGTTAATACTTTGTTGAACCCAATATATATTTCTTAAAGGCAGTATGGTGTAAGGGAGAGAAAGTTAGCTTTGGAGACAGAAAGACCTAAATTCAGGTCCCACCTTTAGCACCCACTAGTTTTGTGACCCTGAGCAAATCACTTAACCTCTACATGACTCTTTAGCATTAAAAGTTTAAGAGATGGTACCAGTCTGCACTGGCAGAAAGAGTTTCTTTATCTGGGATTCCCTATACCAATGACATCACATGACTAGTCCCTTTCCTCTCTATATTTCTTAGTTTTCTATGTTTTTCCTAATATATACATAATTCCTAATACATATTCCACATATCTGTATGTATATATCTTATATATAAATATATACACATATGCATCTATACATACAGACGCGTGTATATATACACATACAGCTAGGTGGCACAATGTATAGACTGTTTTGCCTGCAGTCAGGAAGACTCATCTTCCTGGGTTCAAATGTGGCCTCAAACACGTAATAGCTGTGTGACCCTGGGCAAGTCACTTAACTCTGTTTGCTTTAGTTTCCTCTCTGTGAAATGAATTGGAAAAGGAAGTAGCAAAACCCTCCAGAATCTTTATCAAGAAAACCCCAGATGGGGTCACGAAGAGTCAAATGCAACCCAAAAGACTCAACAACAAAAAATATTTGTGTAAGGATGTGTGCATAAATAGAAGTTTAGTTTCTTATAAAAATCCTCCTTTTTCTGTAAATGTTGAAATGTTTGCATTTGTAGAAGATTGTTGAGCTCACAGTAAAGAGAAATTAAAAAAAAAGAAATTGGAGCATCTTTTCATGCAGTTACTAATGGCTTGTATTTCCATCCTCTATTCATGTCCTTTAACTATTGTTCCTTTGGGGAACAAGGATTATTACTCTTATTGATATGTCATATAAATTTCATAAATGTTCTGGATGTCAGATCTTTATTTACCACAAACATTTTTTTCTCAAATCTGTTTTTTTTTCTTAAAGATATTGCTTTTTTTGTTGCACAAAAATTCTTTTATCTTTATGTAATTAAACCCATAAGTTTTGTCTCCCATCCTAACTCTTGAAAGTTATAAGCTTTGTGAGCAACAAACTGTGAAGAATAAGTATGACTGAACAGCTTAGTGTTAATATAAAATAAAACATAACAAAAAAGTAAATTGGGAATAGTGATATACATTATCATTATTTTTATTTTTTGAAGGTAATTTGGGGTTGTGACTTGCCCAGGGTCAAACAATTGGTAAGTGTCTGAGACTGGATTTGAATTTAGGTCCTCCTGATTCAAGGCCTTGAATACCACCTAGCTGCCCTATCTTTATTATTTCCTTTCTTTTGCTTTTTGGAGGGGGAAAGGTAGGACAATTAGGGTTAAGTGACTTGCCCAAAGTCACATGGCTAGTTTTTTGGTGCTAAGTGTCTGAGGCTGGATTTGAACTCAGGCCTTCCTGACTCTGGGGCCAGTGCTCTTAATTAATTAATCTAATTAATTTGCTTTAGTTTCCTGGGATTAACTGTGGGGGCTCACCACCTCAAACCTGGTTTATTACTGTAGCCTTCTGGTCCATCTCTTTTCAAAGCTTTCCCCATCACTCCATTCAGGTACCAAAATGATGTTTCTAAATCTTTCTAAAGCACTGAGTTGACCACCTGTCTTTCACTCTCTATCTCTGTCTCTGTTTCCCTCTGTCTCTCTTTGTCTCTGCCTCTGTTTCTCTCTTTCTCTTCACACACACACACACACTCAATAAATTCCAGTGGCTTCCTATTGTCTTTAGGATTAAAAATTAAAATCTCTGTTTGACTTTTAAAGCCCTCAAAACCTCCACCCACCCTTTCTTACTTTTCCAGTCTTCTTATACAGGGTGTATAAGACTTATACAGTCTGGACAAATAGGAAATCTCATTAACTATGCATATTTTCAAGAAATGAAATGAATGAAATTTTCAACAACATTTTATTTAATTAGCATAAATGAGATTTCATAGGAAGATATAGGGAGACATAGGAGACACACAGGAAATCTCATTAATTAATTAATTAAGTAATCTCATTAATAGGGAAAATGGTCCCCAATAGCTAATGAAAGCTTTTGTTCCATATGAAATTGTCATGGCTAAAATTTATGCTAATTAAATAAAATGTTGAAAATTTCATTCATTTCATTTCTTGAAAATATGCATAGTTAATGAGATTTCCTGTGTGTCCAGACTTTACAGACAACCTGTATGTCTTGATGCACATTGGTACATACATGTTTTGTATATTGTATCCCCCTTTAGAGTGTGAGCTTGACTCCCCTTCACATACTCTACAATGAAGCAACAGTAGACACTCCAGTTCCCAACTGGAATGCTCTCCCTTCTCTTCTCTGCCTAGATTCTTCTCTGGCTTTCTCCAAGACTCCTCCAAAGAGGCCTTTCAGCAAAACACCAGCTCTGTCCTTGTGAGTCCCATTTAGGTTGAATAGCTCTTGTATGTACATAGTTGTTTACATCTTGTCTTCTCCATTAAAATGTAAATTCCTTGAGGGCAGGGATTGGGTGTTTTTTCTTTCTCTAGTACTTATAATAGTGTCTGACACAGTAAGTGCTTAATAAGATGGTGGTTGACTAATTGAAGGAAAAAGAGAACTAGGAGAAAGAACATTCTAGTTCCAGAACTAGGCATTGTTGTAGTTCCAGAACTCGGCTTAGCAGGGCCTCAATGGAAAGAGAGGTGGATTTGGAGTTAAGAGAACTGAGTTCTAATTCCAACTCAGTTATTTCTTATTTGTGTGAGTTTAGCTAGATCACTTTACATCTTTGGAATTCAGTTTCCTCAACTGCAAGATAAATGGGTTGGGCTAGATATTGGTTATATACAGTCAGGAGGAGAGAAGACTTGAGAGGGATGTGACAAGTTGTCTTCAAATATTTGAAAATTGTTCATATGGAAGAGTTTATGGTTTTATTCTGTTTTGTCCCTGAGGGCAGAACTAAGGGTTATGAGTGTCAGTGGCAAAGAGTCAAAAATAGACTTGAGGTAAGTAAAAACTTCCTCACAACTGAGTTTTCCCAAAGTACAAAGTGCTGCTATGTGAGTGTGGTAGCCAGGGGCTCCTTTACATATTTACCTCTAGGAGTTGCCCCAGGAAAAAGCACCTCAAAGATCAAACAAAACTACTTAGCTCAAGAGCCTACACCCATGAATTTACTTTTACTAGGCCAACTAAAAGACATAAATTTAAAACCAAAATACTTTATTACATAGCATAACAAAAATGAGTTACTTCTCCCCCCCCATTGTTGTTCCATCATGTCTGACCTTTTGTGACCCCATATGGAGTTTCCTTGGCAAAGATGCAGGAGTGGTTCAACATTTCTTTCTCCAGCTCATTTTACAGATAAGGAAACTGAGGCACACAGGGTGAAATGACTTGCCCAAGGCCACACAACTAGTAAGTGTCTAGGGTCAGATGTGACCTTGAGTCTTCTTCCTGACTCCAGGTCCAGCACTTTTATCCACTGTTCCACCTAGTTGTCTCATTGTATATCTCCCCATACCCACAGGGAATACACTTACTACTTGTAGGGGAGGGAACGCACACAAAGAACACACGTGATTAGGTAATAAGCATAGAAATACAAATGTAAAGAATGTGTATAGCCAGGGAATAAAGGAATGTGCACACATAGAGAAAACAAATGAGGCTGTTGCAAACTCACATCTCCAGCACTACAGAGCTGCAGATGGTCTCTGGCAAAGTCATCAAATGAGCTACTTTCTTCACTGAGGTGGGGTCCTCTGCTGCCCTGTTCTCCCTTTGGGGCAAAAATTTAATCTCTCATGTGCTGATCTTTGACTACTCTCTGCTGCCATCTGTTGGACCGAAGCTGCCATATAGCTTCTCAGTAAGCTGAGGGAACTATAAGCTCTTTATAAAAGTCTAGTACTGTCTTTAGCTCTTTTATGATGTAAACCCCCAGCCAGGCACACCCAGCCTTCTACTTAGATAAGCCTTTTAAAATCAGTCCTTTTGGACTCACTCCAATCAGTGAAGTAAAATTCAATGAATAGGCCTCTTTAAGAAGTGAATCAAAGCATGGCCCCTTTAATTAGACTATCTGGTCACTGGATTCCGATGGCTCTAGAAGAAAAAGTGAGGCTGGTGCCCTTGCACAGCCCTCCCTCACTCAAATTCAAGTCAACGGCAAGTCAGGTCATTTCCCTGACGTCAAGGCCCTCTTCTGAAACAAAGGACAAACACAACAATCTCTGCTCAGGGTCCCTAAGCTCTTATCTGAATAGTAGTCTAAAATTCCAGTCATATCCCTAAATCAAACACTCAAGTCTTCTTCAAATCATCCCTGGGACGCCATTTAGAAAAATTACAATGGAACTGGTTGACAAATCACCATGGACATCTACAAGCAAAGGCTAAATGGCCACTTATCAGGTCTGTTATAGAGGGGGTTCATGAGTTTGATGACCTCTGAGGTCACTTTCAACTTCAAGAGATTCTGTGATTCCTTGAGGAAATGATCTCTACTCTAAATCTACAATCCTGTGATCCTTCTGAAGATTTTTGTATCTATATATCTAGGTAATGGAGATGGCCGGGTCTACCTACTTCTCTGTTAAGAGAAACCCAAAATTTAATTGCCTGAGATTTGGGAGGTTCAAATTTACTTTTCCTTTTTCCTATATGTAAGCTGAGTGAGTCTGGCCTGAACTAGGTCCCAGAATATTTGGCATTACTTATCAGGAGTTGATTATGATGACTTTGTGGCTCATTTAATTATTGAAATAGGAGAAGGGCTATAAGAAAAAGGAGGCTTGGGTAATTAAATAGCCAATCTTAGATGATTTTAGGCATACACAAGGAACTTTTTCAATGAGATAAGGAATGACTCCATTGATTCTGTAGGATTAGCCTGATGGATGGTTAAGTAACTTTACAGGGAAGGTAGAAATTGGTTGGTTGATAGTTTATTCTGGAAGAGAACCAAAATGACATCACTATGTTAAAGTCAAGTTTCAGTGTGTCCAGCTGTGGCTAATCAGACCAATACGAGCTCTGAATGCTCTACTACAGGTCAGGCACAAATAGTCCATATGAACATTTGGGGTGGATTCTCCAAGTCTGTTTCCTTTGAGCTAGTTCAATTCTGCTTTGTTCAAAGAGCACCTTCTCGAATATAGGCACACCATGCCAGTATCTCCCATGTCACACAACCAATTCCAAATTTCTTGAGAGAGACATTGAAAGTGTCCTTGTATCACTTCTTGTGACCACCATGTGAACACTTGCCCTGTGTGAGTTCTCCATAAAATAGTCTTTATGGCAAACATACGTTTTGAATTCGAATATGACCAGCCCATCAGAGTTGCACTTTCTGAAGCAGAGTTTGAATGCTTGGCAGTTTAGTTCAAGTAAGGACCTCAGTGTCTAGTACCTTATCCTGCCAGATGATCTTCAGAATCTTCCTAAGACAATTCAAAGGGAAGTAATTCAGTTTCCTGGCAGAGTGCTGGTAGACTGTCCAGGTTTCACAGGCATACAACAATGAGATCAGCACAATGGCTCTGTAGACCTTCAGTCTGGTAGTCAGTCTAATACTACTCTTCTCTCCCATACCTTCCTTACTGAACCTCCCAAATACTGAGCTAGTTCTGGTAATATGTTGCATCAATCTCATTATTAATGTCTATGGCCCTGAAAAGTGCACTACCAAGGTAAGTGAACTAATCCACAGCATTGAAAACTTCTCCATTTCCTGTAACTGATGGTTCCACGTGTGCATGGTGGCTGATGGAGCACCTGTGTTTTCTTGGTGTTGTTAGGCCAAAATTAGCACAAGCAGCAGAGAGTTGATCCACCCTTTGTTGCATCTCAGCTTTAGAGGCTGCATTGAGTGCACAGTCATCTGCAAACAGAAAATCATGCACTACCACTCCCTCCACTTTGATCTTGACTTGTAGGTTTTTCCAACTTAAGAATTTGCCATCAGTGTGGTAGCTAACCTCGATGTCATGTTCATCCTCATTGAAAGCATTTGACAACATAGCTGAAAACAACAGGATGTTACCCCCCAGGAGTTCAAGGATGCCTCCATTGTTCATTTCTATAAAGGTAAAGGAAATAGATTGTCCTGTGACAATTACAGGGGGAGGTCTCTCTCTTAGTCACTGCTGGCAAGATTCTTGTCAAGAGTCCTCCTTAATAGGCTGATCCTTCACCTGGAAGATAGTCATCTACCTGAGAGCAAGTGTGGGTTCAGAAAGGGCCGAAGAACAGTTGATAGATCAAATAAGCAATATCAACTTGCCTGGGTTCTAGATAATGGACAGTGTTCTCATGCCTTCCCAGTCCCCAAGGAGGGTAGAAATATAAGACTAAATATCCCATGACTCTAAGAGAGAAGCTGGATTGCCAGTGTGGGGAAAATGAGAATAAATTATCTTTGGGTATTCAGTATTAGAAAGAGATGCAAATATGCTTTTGATTTTTAAAAAATATTTTATTCCCCCCCAGCTACATATAAAAACAATTTTAATGTTATTGTTATTTGTTTTTGTTTTTGTTTTTTACAAAATTTTGAGTTCTAAACTCTCTTCCTCCCTCTCTCCTCCCACTCCTTTAGGTGTTAAGCAATCTGATGTAGGTTGTACAATCATATAAAATATATTTCCATATAGTTGTTGTTGTTGTTGTTTGTCCTTGGTTCTTAAAGAGGACCATGACATAAGGTGAGTGATGCCATGATTTGCAAGTGATTTGGATTTAATTGAGGGAGGGCTGTGCAAGGTCACCAGCCTCACTTTCTCCTCCAGAGCCATCTTGGAGAGGCAATACTTCAAGATCAGAATGAAATATACATTTTTAGATATGTCCAATGCTAGAATTTGTTTTGTTTGATTATGCAAATTTGTTCCAAGGATTTTTTTTCTTTTTTTTTTTTTGGAGGGCAATTGGGGTTAAGTGACTTGCCCAAAGTCACATGCTATTAAGTGTTAAGTGTCTGAGGTCACATTTGAACTCAGGTCCTCCTGACTCCGGGCCGGTTTTCTGTTCATTGTGCCACCTAGCCACTCCCCCCCTTTTTTTTTTAATGGGTAAAATGGGAGGGAGAAAAAAATAAAAGCTCATTAATTGAATAAATGGAAAAGTCACTTTAAAAAAAATTAAAGGTGCTTTTCTTTAAGTGCCAGTATTCATGATATAAAGACAAGAATTTAAAAAAACCTTTTTTAACCTTATTTTTCAATTTTGTTTATTATTATTAATAGTGGTAGTAGTAGTAATAGCATCTTTTTTTTCTATATAAATGACAAGTTTTTTGCAGGTCTTACATAATATTATCTCATGTGTTCCATACCAAAGACCACCAGGTACTATAGGGTGTCATTATCACCATCAATTTTTTTAGTTGAATTTTTATTGATGTTTTATATTTCTGACAGAAGTTTTTTATTTTGAATTTAATCACCGAAAAAGGGCATTTCCGCACATACAACAGAGCATAAAAGAGGATTTGATATGAAACTGTGAATTCCTATTTCTTGACACTTGTTTTTTTTAAAGTATATAATGAAATCTACAGGTTATTTTCAAAACTACCCAATAATGTTGTTTCTATTTAAAAAAATACATTCTGAGTATCAATTGTAAGGAGGGTTAATCAAGAAAATCCTTATTTAACTAAGGAGCTCCCCAGCCAACTTTCTGAGATTACAGGCCATGAACTTGGAAGAATCAAAAGAACATGACCCCATGGAATATGTTGTCTATGTCCACTCAGCTTGCTAATAGGACACTGAGAACTGCTAACGATTTGCTGTTTGAGACTCAAGGAGACAGATTTTTGTCAAAGGCACCACCCCTATTCTGTGGCTTTGAAGAGGGATCTCTCTCTTAGACATTCAGAAAAGGAATCAGCATGCAGCAGAATTGACCTGCTTTCTGGGGGTGAGTTGAGAAAACCTGTGCAACCTACGCGCATGAACAACTTTCTTCGCCAAGAGCAGTAGGTGATGACTGCTGGTAAAAGCATGTAATAGAGGTGGATATTTTTGCTTACTCTCAGAAGGAGATGGGAGCAACCAAGACACTGATAGATGTGTAGAAGCATATGGCAGGGTGTGGGCCTACTTGACCTAAGAGTCCGTATTCCTGTGTGGGAGAAGAGAGACTGTGAATTTCTGAGGAAGGATGATACTAAAATCTAACCTCCTAGCCAGAGACAGGAGAGTTCCTGGATGGCACCAATTTTGGAAACTGCCTTATGGGCAGAGTCTCTTAGCCATTTTTTATGTCATGGATGTTCTGGTGAAGCCAATGAAATCCTCATAATAAGGTTTTTTCATGCATAAAATAAAATTCATAGGGTTATAAAGGAAACCAATTGTATTGAAATGCAGCTATCAAAAGTTTTTTTTCTTTTTAAGAGAGTTTAGAGATGCTGGAAGCACGCACTTCAGTAAAGGGACAGGGACAGGGTCAGGGTAGAGAGCAGAACAAGGAGGGGCAGGATAGGAAGGAGGGACATGTGATCAGACTGTCACAATATGTCCACTGTGAATATGTCTTGTGTAATTACACGTGCACAGCCTGTATTGAATTGCTTGTCCTTCCAGTGGGGGTGGGTGATAGGGGAGGAACCGAGAGAATCTAGAATCTAAAGCTCTGTAGTACATGCCAATGGAAATTAAGATGTGCAGGGTCTGGGATAGGGAGACCCTCCTTGCCCTACCAGAAAGTTAGAGAGCAGATCAGGGGAGGGGCTTTACAGTGGGATTGCTGTTTTGGAGTTGGGGTAGGGGAAAGATGGGGAGAAAATTGGTAACTCAAAAATCTCATGGAAATGAATGATGTAAACAAGAAAACAAATAAAAAATGCATATTAAAAAAAGAGATAGTTTATATCTCCAGTTCTTCCACATATGAGCTAAACACAATCACTCCTCATCTGCTTTTGGAGGAGAATCACTGCAGTCACATAAAACTGAAAGAAAAGGAAATGTTTTTAAACAGTCTCCAGTTTCCACTGTGCCTACAGATTGGTGAGTTACATATGTTCCCAACAGTTCATCAGACACCCTAACTGTGATTTGGCATATTTCTAAAATCTAATAAGCATCCTCAGCAGGAAAACTAGAATGTTTAAGCCAAAACCCAAGTATAAGAAAAATCATGACGCTTTGGATACTTTTGGTTGATTTTGTTTGTTTGTTTACTAAGCTCATTAACATCCTGAGGCTTTAGTTATAAAGACACAGAATTGCTAGGCTCACTGTGACTGCTTTTGACAGGGCTGATACCACACTTGTAAAATATCAAATATCATCAGACTAGACTCCCTACCCATCAGCATGATCAAGCAAGATGTAATCATTTTAAATTGTAATAATTTTATTGTTTAAGACTAGTAAAGATCAGGATTCAGTTACCATTGAATGGACATGACCAACAAGGTGGAAGAGTAGACATTTTCTCTGGTCCTCATGACCTCTCAAATGTCTCCAAAACAAGAATAATGCACTTAAGATTTGAACTTAGGTCCTCCTGACTCCAGAGTCAGTACTCTATCCATTGCACCATTTAGCTACATCAATGATACAGTAGAGAAAACAACAACAACAATTTAAGCTGTCTCTATAGTCTATGATGCCAACGGGGACAATTCAATGAACTAACATCAGAGAGGGCAAATCTTTAACTCAGCACATTCTTCCTGCTGCCCTTCATAGGCAAGTGAACCAATGGCTTGAAACACAATTCCACTTTACTTTCCCCTCCCAACCACCCTCTTCTGCTCCTAGATCTAGATGGGACAGCCACATGGCTGAACTCTGTTGTGACATAGAACTGAGGAACGGAGGGAAGTGGGGCAGGGCTCATGTGTGAGATCCTGTATAGCATGGAGCCTGAGGGAAAGGGCCCAGCATCCAGTTGAAGCCAGTTCTGTACCCCTGGAAGTCATTTGGGACAGACATTGAGGACTGTGAACTGTGAATTGCACAGCATAGGAGGAGTCTGAGATGCCTTTGAGGTCTAGTCCTTAGGGGAACCTCAAAGAAAACAGGGACAACTCAAAAGAAAAGGAGTCAGAAAGTGAGTGATATGGAATTATATGAAGAAAAAAAGACTAAAATTACCAAATATCTCAGGAGGATGACAAGTCAATTAATTAAACCAACAGGGAAGGTATTAATAACAGAAGGGATTACAGCCTTCAGAACAAGTTAGAAAAAAGTCTAGAAATCTGTGACTAAAACTGTAAGACAAAGGAAAATGAATCAACATTTGATGAGGCAGAGAGCCCTGAGGATTCCTAAGAGAACATGGAACGACAGCGGGATGTTTCTGAATAGTTTAAAAGAGAAATAAAAATTGTGAAAGCAGAATTTATGGCATGCATAGCAGAAATTATTGGCAGAACAGAAAAATTTGAATCCATACTCGCAACCTCACCAAAGAAACAAAAGAGAAAAATAACAAGTTGGGAATGCAAATACACAGAAATAAAGGATAATCTGGAAGAAGAGAAGCAAAAAGCAATAAGGGCAAAAGGAAACATGATCGCTATATAAACAAAAATTATTAACTGTGAAGCTAGGATGGGTAGAGGTAATTAAGGATTATAGATCTCCCAGAAGAACATTACAAGCCACACAAAAAAAAACCCTGACCACTAAAACTTCCCAGAACTTCTGAATTCAGTCACCAGTGAATAAATTACTTATGGGAGGTTAAATCTATAAATTCTTTCTATTCCTTCTGTTTCCAATCAAATAAACATTTATTAAGTGCTTGCTATATGCATGGAACTGTTCTGGGTGCTGGAAATACAAAGACAAAACAAAAAACAAACAAACATGAGTCTCTACCTTTAAGGAGCTTACATGGAGGAACAGGGGATGGTATTACGGTATTTTTTTGGGGGGGCAATCTGGGTTAAGTGACTTGCTCAGGGTCACGCAGGTAATAAGAGTTCGAGGCTAGATTTGACTCCAGGGCCCATGGGCTATCCACTGTGCCACTTAGCTGCCCTAGGCGTTACATTATATAAACAGGGTGATCCATAATAACTTGAAGAGGAGAGGGAGAATGAATAGTTACAAGGATCATAAAAGACTTTTCCATAGGAGATGACTGAAAGCTGGAGGTGCTGAATGTAGTCTCCACTTAGATTAGAAAATGCCAGTTAGTGAAAGCCTGTGTAGACCTTTGCATCAGCCAAGTAAACTCCTGGAGGTAAGGATCCCCATCCTCAACAGAGGCATATATGACTGATAACATACTTGTGAAATATGAAATACCACTAAACTCGATCCCCTAATTACTAGCATGATAAAGCAGGAAATAATCTTGGCAAGTGTACAGATTTTAAAGCATACTACAAAATACCAGCGTTCCACATTCCATTTAGAAATATGTGGCCAGTTAATTTTGTCTTTTCCTTCTGACAGCTGCCACTCTAATTTACCTCCCAGTCATCTAGAATCAGCGCTTTATATTCCAATGGTTTGTTTCTACTCTTTCTCTCTCACAGTGAGTATCCCCAAAGGTTTTTTCCTGGATCCTCTTTTCTCTCTATATTGTCTCACTTGGCGACCTCATCACCTCCCAAGGATTCATTTATCATCTTTATAATGATTCCAAGATCTATATATTCAGCCCTAATCTCTCTCCTGAGGTCGTTTCCAACTACCTGCGGTAGCTAAGCTATGGGTTTTGGAAAGAAATAAGAGAAAGAGCCAGTGAGACTTCTGTATGGAACATCTGTTTTGGTCTAGGTCCCTTAGTGACCTGAGTAATTGTGTGTGTGTGTGTGTGTGTGTGTGTGTGTGTGTGTGTGTGTGTGTGCGCGTGTGTGTGTGTGTGTGTGTGTATTTGTGTTTTGGACTTTTGTAGTCTTATCAGCCCTGATTCTTGGAACAGCTAGGTGGCACAGTGGATAGAATGCCAAGCCTGGACTTAGGAAGACTTTAATGTGGTCTCAGACACTTAACTAGCTGTGTGACCCTGGGCAAATCACTTAACTCTATTTGTCTCAGTTTCC
>CM053598.1:98150438-98224790 GCA_028646575.1 Pseudocheirus occidentalis | reverse complement strand
AAATTGTCTCTCCTGGATCTGTTTTCCAGGTCAGTGGTTTTTTCAGTGAGATATTTCACATTGCCTTCTATTTTTTCATTTGTTTGGATCTGTTTAATAGTATCTTGATTTCTCATAAAATCATTTGCTTCTATTTGCTCTACTCTAATTCTGAAGGAATTATTCTCTTCAGCAAGCTTTTGAGATTCTTTTTCCATCTGGCAAATTCGACTTTTTAAGACATTCTTCTCCTCATTGGCTTTTTGGGCCTCTTTTGCTATTTGAGTTAGTCTGTTTTTTAAGGTGTTATTTTCTTTAGTCAGGTTGATGACTCTCTTCTCATGATTTTCTTGCATCATACTCATTTTTCTCCCCAATTTTTCCTCCACTTCTCTTATTTGGTTTTCAGAATCCTTCTTAAGCTCCTCTGTGGCTTGTAACCAGTCTCTATTTTTCTTGGAAGCTTTTGGTACAGGAGTTCTGACTGTGTTGTCTTCCTCCTGTTCCATGCTTTGATCGTTTTTGTCCCCAAAAAAGGAATCTAAAGTTGCATTGCTGAGCTTCTTTGCTTCCTTTGCCTGCTCATGTTGCCAGTCAATTAACTTGACTTTTGAGCCATAGTAGAACTCAGCTTTCAGAGGGGAGAGCTCTGTCCCAAATCGTTGGGGTTTTCGCAGCTACCAGTGCTATCAGGAGGCCATCATCTCTACAGCCCCCTCCAGCTTTGGCTTACTGGTCACGGACCTCAGGACCACCACCCAAGACCGTGATCCTAATCCAGGCAGGTTAAGGCAAGAGCACTTAGCTTCTGAATGTTTGCTTGGCCCCCCTGCAGTTTGCAGGCCAGGAGTTCTGAAGCAGCTACATGGAGGCCGCTGCTTCCACTGCTTCTGGCTCTGGGGACAGAGGGCCAGACCCACTCCTTCATCCCCCTCCAAATTCAGCCTAACTCCACTGACCTTTCACTTTGTCTTTGGCATTTATGGGTTGATAATTCTGGAAATTGCCACAGCTGCTAGAGATCTACTCTCCCAAAAGCTCCAGCCTGGGCTTCTCCTGGATGGCCTGGGGCTAAAGCTGTGGGTTCGTGCAGTGCTGGGCTGGACTTCCAGCACATTACAATGAGCCCTTTCCGTCTGTCTGCTGGGCCACCTTCAGCAGGAGCCTTGTATCTCTGTCATTTTATGAATTCTGGAGACTCTACCATATTCTTTTCCCATCCTTCTACTTTTCTTGCTCTCCTTTGTATATGATTTCCTGGTACCCACTAATTAACACTGCTATTCTTAAGGTGAAGGAGAGTTAGCCTCTTTGCCAGATCATCTTTGGATTGGACTGTCTTGCTCATATAGTCAGTTGTCATAGATACTGTTAAGTGTTAGCCTTTTAAAAACATGACCACTTATACTAGCAGGTATGTATCCCTTAGCAGTTGTATTGACACCACGGGGAACAATCTGTTAGCATATTGTATAACCAAAATTTAATAAATACTTTCAAGGTTGTCAAGGTTGAAGATACAGGACTTTGCTAGAGCCCCATTGGCAATCTGGGGCTATCTCCAGACATCCTCATCTGTATCTTGCCAGTGGATAGTGATGGCCCCAGAGGAGAGAGTGAGGCTGGTGACTTTGCACAGCCGTCCCTCACATAAATGCAATTCACGTGTAAGTCATAGTATCGCCAAACAACAACATTTGGCAATGACAGACCACAGATTAAAAGTAAAATTTCTTGAGTGGGTTGTAGAAGATGCTTTAGGTTCATAGGCTTATAAAATATATAAAGAGGAAGAAACACATACCAGAATTGGGTAGTTACAGTAGTTGAATCAGAACTAGAATGTTGTGATTTTTTTTTAATTGACCATTTCTAATGCAACTGATGTTTGCTCTTCAATGGAAAGCTAAGCTGCCTTTTTTTATTAGCAGAAATAATGCTTCTTTTAAGAGTGTGATCTACAGGTGAGAAGAGATGAGAGAAACTAATCTATAAAAACTTTTCCAGGGTATTTTTTAGTAAAGTACCTTTCTTATTGCTGCACATGGTCCCCAAGGAGGATATATTAAAATAAAATGATAGATGTGGGTGTTTGGGGTCTTATGTTTTTAATTTTCAAATAAAGTCTTTTTTTTTCAAGTTCTGATACTGTTGTTGGTCTGATTTTGGTTGACTTCCCTCTCTCTTGTTTTCACATCCTTCCCAGTGGGCTTCATTGGCAAGTTCACCCTGGCAAGTAGAATGTTGCAGGACCACATAGAGATTTTTAGAATGATTCAATAGGGCATCTTTAACTATTGTCAATTTGGCCAGACAGACTAGTTAAAAAATACTTGAATTGTGCCTTGCAAGCATTTCCATGAACCTTCATCGAAGTTCATTTCCATTGGAAAAGCTCATATTATGAGGATGGGTGGGAAGTGAACTGTTGAAATCTGCAGAGTTTGGGTCTGCCAAACTACCCTATAAGAGACTTAGACTTTATATGTTCTATGGCTTATTTGTATATAGGCCAGAGAATCACTTTGATCACCTTGGTTGTGATCTGAGCAAAGTAAAATAAACATTCCTGCCCAAATGAGGACTTGTTTGTTGCTTTTCTTTCTTTAAATCATCAAAATAAAGTTCTCAAAGGCTCAATATCTTATAAGCACAAATGTATTAAAGTTAGACTTGATTTAACATTTTTTAGCCAGAGTGGAAAGAGCTGCCTGAGCTAGAGCTACTGTGTGTGTTCTGTCCTTGCTTGAACACTAAATAGCTGTGTGACCTTAGGCAAGTTACTTGACCCTTGCAGAGCCCATCTGTAAAATTACAGGGTTCCATATAGTCTCTAAAGTCTTTCAGCCCCAAGATCATATAAGTATTTATTGTAGCAGTCCTCGTGTAGACATCTGAATTGGTTGTGAATAACTCTGAAAAAGTTTTTACACTTGAATCCTCCGGACATTCCCAGATGAAAGTATATAATGGCACAGAGGCACATTTCTGGATATTAAAACGATGAACATTTTTAAAAAAATCAAATTGGTTATGTGGTATAATGCCAAAAAATGTTGATTGAAATTTCCATTTCCAAAACGGTGGTTTTAGCCTTATAGAGAGAGTTCAGTTTAAGGAGTTTATTTGATGGTAGTTTTGTTTGTCTTAAGAAGAACTTTGCCCATATGCTTACAATATTATCTGTTTTAGAATGCTTGGTTAGAGGAAACTTACCTCTGGGGAAGAACTGACTGGAAAAAAAAGGACAGTTAAGCTGTTTATGTAGTTTGACCTTTTCTTGGATCTCTGATCAAAAGTGAATAAATACAACCTACATTAGTGTCTATCATAACCTATCTATCTACAACTTCTCATCCTTTGTTTCTTGTCTTTGTCCTTCTATAAATCAGTTATATAGGATCCCCCGACATGCTTGAGGACTTCTTTTGTTTTTTTTTTTTTTTAGTGTGGCTATTTTAATATTAGGTATTTTAATATGGAGACCAACATAGTAATACTTGTCGTCTCCCTTCTGTTATTCTTTACACATGCTGTCTGTCAGTCTGGCCTACCTCCTTTTCTCATCATATGTATACTTGGCATATTTCATAGAATTTGTCAGACTCAGCCTTGATCTTGACCTCTTTTTTGAAATAAGATGTGATTTTTGGGGGGAATAGAGAACTCCCACTAAGGAAACTTCCTCTAACGATGCCTATCAGCAAATGCTCTGAAATTTATGGTTTTTAGAGAGTTCCTTGGGTGAGGGGTAGTGAGAGTTTAGATTGAGTGTCTTGTCCAGGGGTCACACAGTCCATTTCAGGGTAGAATTTGAACTCAGGCCTATCCTGTCTCTGAGATTAGTTCACTTTCTACCACTTCACATAGCTACCTTTTGTGAATCCACAATAAGATTAGCTTATTTGAGGATGGTCATTAAAAGAGGTACTTGCTGTGCTGGAGTACATCATATGATCAAATTGAAACACTTAGGTAGCTTTCAGATCACACTGAAAGTGATAGGAGTGATTTTTTTTTTCAGAGTTTAACTAGAAGATTGTTAATCTGGAGCTCAAATTTACTTTCAATCTGAAGAATTCACACCATATTAATAAGTATTTAATGAGTGAAAAATATACACTTAAGTCCAGTATTTGCAAATTCTTCATTTTAAAGATCTGCTCTGTGGGGCATAGCAAGTGTATGTGAATTGAATGGATATATATATGGAAGATGCAAATAACATTCCCCGCCCCCTTATTTTTGTCTCTTTTGTAGGGGACCAGGCAAAAAATGAAATGGCAAGTTACATTTTGGAAATACTAGAAAATTACAAAATTAAGGCTCTCCTAGAAATAATAATTAATATTTCAATGAACTAGAAATAGAAAATTCTTCATTAATAGTTCCTTAATTTACACACTACCATTTTCCGACTACTGTTCTCATAATAACCTTGTAGTTTCTGGATCTGAAGTTTGTTGAAAGTTGGCAAAAGTTGTAAAGATTCATGTGGCTTAAAAACCCCCCAACATAAAATGGACAGCAAAAGTAGTTGTGGGAAAGGAAAAAAGAAACTAACCCATCAATCAATGAATGAAAACCCTAGTCAGGGAAAATTAGAGCTGAAAGGAGACTCCAGAGGTCATATAGTTCATTCCCCTGCAACTAAGCAAACCTCAACTTTAATTACAGTGACCATATTTCTCAGCCAAAAATAGGGACACATGGTCTGATAAAAGGATATTCTTTTTACAAACCCTTGTTAAGAGCACTTAAAAAAAAAAGAAAAAAGTACTGGCCTGGATTTCCCATCACATATGGTTGCCTTAGCTTTAAGCCATTTCATATACAGGGGGAAATGATATTACTCTAGTAAATAGGTATAAATCTAAATTGTTGGTTTTTTTCTAATTTCCTCCTCAGTGCCCTTCAGTTACATTGATCGTATTTTCCTAATCAAAAATTGAGACTCAGGGTCAATTATCTTTGCTTCATTGCCCCATTTGCATGGGCTTTTATTTTAGGGCATCCAGCTTGCTCTTTGCAAGCTTTACAGCTGAAAAAAAAAAACCTTCATGACAATTGTCTTAACAGCTGCGCAGCAAACAGTACACACACACACACACACACACACACACACACACACACTCACACACACTCACACACTCACACACACACACACTCACACACACACACTTTGCATATCGAAAGTGGATGAGAAGAGAGGGAACACAGGACGTATGTTGGCTAATATGCGCATGTTTTCATGAGTAATTTTTATGTTTCTTTGGCTAGTGACTCTTAATGGAGTTGATAAACCAGGCTTTCAACCTGAACACTTCTATCTGTGTGATCTTGGACCAGCACCTTTACCCTGCTGGGCTTTAGCTTCCTCTTGTAAAATAATGGAAGAGGTTGGATGGTTGACCTGTGGGTATCTCTTCTGTTCAAAATACAGGATCCTGTAATCTTTGGAGTTTCTTAATCTTGCGATTATGCATATTTTTATTGTAATGCTTAATAATGATTATTATTTACCAAAATATTGGAATTTCTAGGACATATCAGTAGTTTATGGACACGGCGGACTATGAGGACTATAGTTTTCCTTCTAAATGTAGTTCACGTAAGTGAAGATTGTGGTTTCATTGGGTAATATTGTGGTGGTAAGTTTATTTAGACGGCTTGCCTCCTCAATACTCTATGCCAGGAATTACCTATGTACAGTTGCATAGCCATTGTGTCCCTGCATTGTATACTGCCCACGTAGGGTATAGGGGGACTGTCAAGAAATAGCCATAAAATTCCTTACATTTTTAAAGAATTACTATTGTTAACTTAGTCATCTAGTTCATTTTTCTGCACCTTGGCAAAAGAGAAACTAAACTAATTGGATCTGAGTCTAAAGACATTGGAGAATTAGCAAAATAATGAAATGAAGGAAAAGAGAAAAATATAATGATAAGATTAAAAAAAAATAAAGTAATAAATTGGAAAACAAGAAAAAAGTCCTAGTGATAAAATGAGAACTGGGTGTTTTGGAAAAATAAGTCACTGCCAAACTTGAACAAACGAAAAGGAACAAATAAATAAGCAAAATACTGAAGAGCTGATTATACATATGAAAGGAATTAAGAAAATTAAAGAGGATATTGAAGATAACTAAGTTCTGATAAATCAAGGAACTTAAAGATAATGGATGAATACTCACAAAAATATAAAACACCCAAACTGATAGAGAAGAGAACTAACTATAAAAGGCTAATTTTAGGGAAAAAAATTAGGTAAGACATAAAAAATAAGAGGAATATAGGAGAATTTTTAAACTTCAAGATCAAATAATCACTATATGACATAGCCTGTTTATAAATTTAGAAAAAAAGGATATGCTACTTATTAACATCTATAAGCAAATATATTATTTAAGCTTTCAGACTTGGTCAAGACAGGACCAAAAAGGAAAGTTCTAGATAGATCTGATAGGTGCAAAATATTTAATGAAATGTTAACAAATAAAACATATGATGAATTTAAAAATTATTCACAACCAAGTTACATTTATACAAGGCTTTAATATTTGAAAAGCAATATAAAGTAGCATACAAATGAGAAAAATATTCAAATTATATGATGCTTTAAACACAGTAAAGGTGATAAGTAAAATATAGTAGCATTCATGATTAAAAAAGAAACATTAAAAATTGCAATAGAGGATTTTTTTCTTAACATTACACAGGCCATTTGCTTGACATCAAGAGCTGACATTATTGACCTGTGAAGCTTGTCTTGGTAAGAACAAAATTCCTAACTCTAATATTAAAGTTTCTCAAGAAAAAAAAAAAGGCCAAGGAAACCTAGAAAGGTATAGCTTCTCACACCCTGGAGGGGTAACAGAACATTTTTTTGTTGCGAACAAAGACTTTCAGGAAAGGTTGCAGTCTGCAACTTAGGTATGTCTAGGGTACTGTTTCCGAAAAAATCAAGCTCAATTAAAAAAAAAAAAAGACCACCTGACATATATAATGGAGAAATATCGGAAGCCTTCCCACTAAAAATATGTACTAAATAGAAGAGTGTTTACTTCCACTGCGTATTTGATATTAGAACATCAAAGGGATAAACTTTGTTAATAGGTTAATACAATTCAGTTTCCAAATAATTATATAAGCTATAACCATTGCTTATATATCATGTATCTAGGAACTCCAGGGGACTCAAAACAATGAGAGAAATAAATTTAACAAGGTGTATCATATTTAAGCTAAAAGTAATCAAAACCATCCTCACTCTATGCTTGTCAGTGTTTAGGATGAGTTTATTTTTGAAAATGCTTATTGCAACAATCAAATATTAAATATTTGTGTACTAATTTAGTAGGAAATACAGGCATTGTATTAACAAAGTTACAAAGTTGTTGTGACAAAAAAGAAAAAAATGAACAATTAGAGTGACAGCCCTTGCAGAGAGACAAAACAAATGATATTAATACTAAACAAATTAAAAGATTTAATGTAATATGATAACAATTGTTATTATGAAAGATAAGTAGTAGTAGCAGTTGAAGTAAGTAGATAGAAGGTATGTCTTAAAGTTCTGCTTCTGTCTGTGTGATTGTGGCCAATCAGCTAACCTTTAAGGACCAAAAGCAGTTGTCTACAAGTAGAAGTTCTAGAACAGTTGCATATCTACTTTAAAAAGTTTCCTTGTAAAATTATATATCTAGGACACCCAGCCCCCCCCCCCAAAGGATTATTACATAAGTATATAAAATGAAACTATATGAGGGGAAAGTGGGCAAGAATATAAAAAAATACTTTGGGGAAAAAAGAAAGCTTTGCCAGACTTGAAAACGTTCTATAAAGTAGTAGTTATCAAAACTATCAGATTTTGGCCAAAAACTCTTTTCTGATAGCTCAATATGGGAAAATAGAGACCACCAAAATAGAACCAGGTGCATACAAAAGGTTCGTGTCTCAAAACCTACTAATAATTCTAAAACCTAGAAAAAAAACATTATTTAATGAATGTTGGTAGAAGAAATGGATTGAAATATGGCCAAGTATAAGTTGAGATTAAATTCATACCTCATATATCTCAGAAAGATCCCCCAATGGATCATCTTGTTAAATATAAAGAGAAAAAAAATCATTAAAATATTAGAAGAAAAAAGGAGAAATATATTTATCACATGTGAAGAGGAAAATGCAGTCTTATTTATTAAACAAGTAGAAGAAATTAAGAGATAAAGTAGATGAATTTTGGCTAAAAAAAAAAAAGATTCTCCAGAACAAAAACCAATAGAATGCAGGTAAAAAGAAAACTGATTAGAGGGAAAAGCCTTCGTGATAAATTTCTCAGTCAAAAAAATCTTATATCTAGAATTTGCAAAGAGCTGATTTAAATTCAAAATGGCAATATCTATCCTCTAATGGTCAAGGGATTTGAATAGACAATTTGCAAAAGAATAAATACAGATTGTAAATAATCGTATGAGATAATGTTCAACTTAACTAACAAATGTAAATGAAAAAGATTTTTGAGGTATCCATCAAGCTGGCAAAAATAAAGGAAATTGACAACTCATTTTAAATAGAGTATTACTGAACAAAACAGGTAGATTTATTCATTGCTGATGGCATTACAAATTAGAACAATGTTTTTAGGGAGTGATTTAGCAGTTTAACAAGAGTTTTAGAATTGACTATAACCCAATCTTTATGGCTTTTGAGACATGACACCAATAATCCCCTTACTGGAATTATACTTTAAGGTTACTCTGTGTGTGTGTGTGTGTGTGTGTGTGTGTATGTGTGTGTGTATGCAAAGATATCTACAATAAAATTACTTGATAGTTTGAAAATACTAAACATGAGCTAAACGTCCAGCTGTTTAGAGAATGATAGTGACTAGTGGTGATTCTGTGATTAATATAGTGGAATACTGACAAATCATTATGTATGAAGAATATAAAGAAATCATGCAAAACCATGCTGTTCTGAGAACAAGAGAATACTTGGTTCTTGGTGCTTAGTAATTCCCTAAGGTGTTTGCTCAGAAAGGCCATTGCTCAGAAAGGCCATTTGAATAATTTCTTCTACTCAGTTCAGAGCCTATGTCATTGCCCTTTAGATTATGACACAGGTGTCAGCTGTTTTGGGTTTAACACCCAGTGTATTTATTTCATTTGCTCTGGGGCTGACCACTTTAGCTGAGCACCTGTTCTTTATCTTTCTAGATTGCTCTAACATTGCCCCCCTGAGATGGACTGAGGTAATCATATCTAGCTATACGTCTCTCTCTCAATAAAAGGAAAACATGTAGGGGTAAAAGTGGGTGAGAATATGAAGAAAAAGGGAATATCTATAATATATCTACATATATACCTATATATACATATCTATAAGTGTGTGTGTGTGTGTGTGTGTGTGTGTGTGTGTATCTTGCTAATTTAGATATAAAAGTCTCTGGGAATTAAGCTGAATTTGAAAATCAGTCAACAACCTTTGAGCAAGCTCAACGAGAAGTATGTCTGGCAGGTGCTATTCTTGTACAAACAAAGGCATCACCAACTGGAAGTTTCCAGATTCAGCAGAACTAAAGCCACTATTAATTACAAACCATTGGGGCAATGGAAAGAATAAGTTTCAATGGGCTTTGTATATCTGACTTTGCACAGTTTTGGTTGCTGGTTATAATGGAGTTCTTGTTATAGCTAAAAATCTGAGGCCTCAAAGGAAAGCTGTCTAAAAGCACGCCTTCCCCCTTGGCCCTAGGTACACATACTTTTGTTTTGTTTGTCAAATCTCATTTCTACTTATGCTTTTTTACACCATCATTTCCAAATCCCTCCCCTCCCCTTGTAACAAAGATGAAAAAAGGAAAAAAAAATGTTTAGCCAAACCAACCAGTATGTAAGCAACTCTAAGAGTATGTATGACATTCTATACCTAGTAGTCCCTTCTGTAAAGAAAAAAAGAGGTAGGTTTATTCCTTCGACTCTTCCCTGCGACTTGGTTATTACAATTACATAGAGTTTAAAGGGGTTTTTTGATTATGTTTCATTTTTGTTGTTTTGTGTTGTCATTTTTCTGGTTTTGCTTATTTCAATCTGTATCAGTTCATGTCTTCCCTGAAAAATAAGTCTTTTTAGTAAGTGTTTATTGAAGTCTTTTTAAAAAATATCACCATAATCTCCACCCCCCACCTCCATCCCTTCCTGCTCCCAGAGCACCATTCCATATAACAAATGGCATTTTTTTTAGGCAAAAAAGAAAAAGAAAACTAAAGGAAAAAATGAGCAAAAATGATAAATGCATATTTGAAGTGTGAAAATATGTGCAGTGTAATTGTGGCCCTTACTCATTTGGACTCAGGGTGTCTTCTCATATCTTTTGAGCCATGCTTGTTCCTATTTTGAATTTTCCCTTCTGATTTTTTTTGGTAGGTTTTTACACTGCCCCCAACCCCCATTTATATTGTTGTCTTCATTGTGCATATTGTCTTCTTGGCTCTGCTGACATCACTCTGTATCAGTGCATGTAAATCTTTTCATTCTTCTCGGTCATCCTCGTGTCCATTCTTATAGCCAGAGTAATAATATTCTGTTACATTCAGAGAACACAGTTTGTTTAGCTATTCTGCAGTTCATAGGCAGCTTACTTTGCTTTTGGTCCTTTGATACCATCAAAAAATGCTGCTGTGAATCTTTTGGTGAAAATAGGATCTTTCTTTGTGTATCTAATCTCCTTAGAGTGTGTGGTTAGCAGTAGGATTTCTGAGTCAAGAATATAAACCTTTTTGTCCCCCCTACTTTTGTTAACCACAAAATCAATAGATTTCCATGACAAAACTAGGTCCCATTACTGGATTCCCCCTTTCTGACAGCAGTATCACTGGTTACCTATTGTAGCCCTACGGCAAACCCTTGATTGGTCTCTTCATTTTCCTAGTCCCCAAATGATGCAGGCACAGGTGCCCTTTCATAAGTAACTCGAAGTCCAAGGGTAAGCACCTGCATTGTGCTGTGGAGGAAGAAGCCGTGGGTTGGACTTTGGGGCAGGCACCCACACCTTTCAGGTGTAGGCAAGAAGTCTATTGCTCCGGGGATTGGCAGAAACTACTGTAACAATTCAAGTGGAGACCTGCCCCTGAAACAGGGGCGGGCTGGTGGTGAGGAGTGTGGGAGTCATTAGACTGTCTCTGTCCTGTGATCTAAACAGTCTGGTTTTCTCACTGTGTGGCCTCCAGTCTTGGCCCCACAGGGGCTGAGCTGTGCCCAGTATGTAGCTCTGGAGCAGAGCGGCTTGCCTCTCCACCTAATGGATGTCCTCCTTCTCCTCCTCCTTTTCCTCCTCCTCTTCCTCCTCCTCCTCCTCCTGCCTGCCTTCCCCCTTTTATCCCGTTTGTCCTAAGCAGTATCACTTTGTTGCTTTTAACCTCACCAAGGCCTTTGTAACCAAGTTCAGTGGCTCCCCATTTAGAAATAAACTATAAAGTTCCATTAATTCCTTAATTTACAGGTGAGAGAAACTGTGGGACAGACAACCTCCTCCCCCTCCAAAATAATTTGATTACGTGTACCTGAGCAAAGGGAAGAGGTGAAAGTTTATAGAAAACATAAGGTCCAGTGTGATTGGGGTGGGTTTGGGGGGGGCAGAGATCAGGATGTATTGGGTTGTTTTTTTTTCTTAAACCTGAATCTGGATAATTAAGCCTAGCTTTACTGTCAGGAGGCAGGGTGAAGGTCATCTGGCTAGTGAGAAGGGCATGTCATCATTTTATAGGGATGGCTCAGTAGAGAGAAAAAGAAGTAGTAGGATGACTTCAGCATTTCTCTCTAGCCTCGTGATTATTAGCATTAGTACCACTTACCAATCAAGCAGCAGGCATTTATTAAGCACCTCACGTTGCCAGGTACTGTGCTGGGTGCTGGACATACAAAGACAAAAATGAAACCCTGTCACTTTACTATGTACAAGAGATTACTGGATGGAGAGCTAGCCACGAGTCAGGAAAGTATAGGTGCGTGTCTGGCTTTTGACACATCCTGTCTTTGTGATCTGATGCAAGTCACATCACTTCTTGGTGGCTGCAATTAATTCTCTAAGACTCTGCAAGTTACAGAATTCTAGAGAACAGGGATTGTCTCAACATTCTTTGTATTTGTATACCCAGTGCATGGCATCTAATAGGGACTTAGCAACAAAGCTCTTGTTGACCACTTGATAGGGATGACTTTAATCGTAAGTCTGGATCAAAAAAAAAAAAAAAGATTTTGCAAAGCATTTTTCTCACAAAAATCCAGTGAGGTAGGGAGTGCAAGTTGTTAGCATTTTGCAGATGGGGAGACAGAGTCAGGGAGGGTAGGCACCTTTCTCAGATCATACAAGCAGAACAGGGACTTAAACCCAGATATTATAGTTCTACTGCCTGGTCTCTTGACACCATTTCTCACAGCCTCTTTAGAAGGTATTGGCTTTGCTTATGTGTGACTTTTACTATGTGTGAGTTAGCTTAATAAACCTATATGTAAGTGGTGACCCCACATGACGTCAGAATTCTTATTCATTAAGAATCACTCTGAAAACTAGCCATTTTGTTATCCAAACAGCTCAATTATACAAAGGGATATTGGGTTTTTTAAAATGAGTATGCTTCAATCGAAAAATTGCTAAGTTCCAGGGATCAATTGCTTCATCTGCCTACTTACCACTACTAAGAGGTAGTAACCTCTGCATGGTTCTTCTCTGTATGAACAGCTTACTCTGGGTATCTGGGATGGGTGACTTTTGAGTCCATAGATAGACTGAGGCTCAGATGGATTCAGTGAATGAATTGCCCAACTCACATAGCTAGTTAATAATAGACCTGTAGGTAGTGCCCACCTCTCTCGACTCTTCAGCCCCCTGTAGAAGACATCCATATCTTAATATCTGATTGCTGAATGCATATGATGACTGGATTTCATCAGCAAATAAAGTCAGTACCAAATCTGCTATCTCCCTCTTCCCAAATTTTTGTGGGAAGTGACTTTTGGAAAGAGTAGGCCTGTTGTCCTTAGTTCTTTAGAGTGGTCTCAAACCAAGGTTCTCTTTGGTTTATAGCAGGACATCAAAATCTGAACTGGTCAGAATATGCCTTCCTTGTCCTGCCAACTTGCTTTTTCCCCTGGGGCTTGAACAGCTTCTAGTCTGAAGAGAAAGAAACGTCCCTTTCTCCTCCCTTCATCCATCCTATTTTCCTCCCCTTTGCCTTTTTTCTTCTAGATGAAGAAAGCTCTGGAACTCCCTCTCTTTTATCTCTGGGCAACAACAACACAAAAATGTGCTTCATGGGTTTGCTATTTAACATTCTCCACCCACAGGGTTTGGTACTGCCTCTGTTCCCTGTCAGACTTAAAACCTTCTGTGGGATGACAACCAGTGTGATTGGTTCATGGGTTACTGGTTCTTTTCACTGAAGCTTCTTCTGCTCTGCCCCCTCGTCTCCAACATTAGTGCCTTTTCCCACCCTCACATATCTCTTCTGAGGCCTTGAGATGCCTCCTGTCTACAGGCAGCATGGAGTCCATGCTTCATTGTCTCCATTTGGGCTGTTGGTCACTCCCTCCCCAGAACAGTGAACATTTAAAAAGTGCCTCAAGAAGATTGCAAAGTGCTTTACACACATTAGATTGTCCGATCCTCACAACAACCTCATGAGGTAGGTGTTGTTATCGTCTTTAGTTTACAAATGAGGAAACTGAGCCTGAGAGGGTCACACAGCCACTGAGTGTTCTGGGTGAGTTTAAACTCAGTTTTTCTTGACTTAAAGTTCAATGTTATTTCTACTACACCAAGCTGCCTCTCATATGGTTAAAGAAGCTAAAAGAAAGTCAGTCTTTCCCATTATTGTGACCTGTAAACCACCCCATTTCCCTCTGAGAAGAAGAGCTGCTGGTGCCATGATGAGCATAAGTTCCTCTTGGAAAGAAAAAACCAGAAAGATGTGTCTTTCCTAAAGGTGGCTTATTTATGTAACGGGTGATAGAAATGAAGATTGATCAAGAAAGAGAATTGGATTAGCAGTTAAGGTTCCTTTTATTCTTGTGATTTTATACATACCAATCAATTAATTGGTCAACTAATACTTGAACATGTGTCAGGTGTAAGATACTGTGCTCAGACTCTTGGGGTTAAAAATCTAATTGAAGGAAACAAGGCATAAATACATGAAAAGTTAAGTAGCAACACAAGGGTTAAAATTACAAGATAACATTACATGAAGTCCCTGGGGCACAGTCTGCATCATAAGGCAGTGCGTGATTAATTGCCAATGAGTGGTATGGACCAGGGATGCCATGAGTTCAGAAGTAGGTGAGATGACTGTGACCTGTAGTGCTCTGGGGAATCAATCCTTTACAGAAGAGGAGAGGCTTGAGATCTTGAAGGATGCATAAGGTTTGAATTTGTAAAAGGAAACGATGTTAGAGGGAATGGTTTGAACTTTAAAAGTGTGGAGGTAAGAAAGTGCATGAAAGGACACAAGTTTGGTTAAATTTGAAATAAAGAAATAGTTCTGTGAGCCTGTGGTGTCAAAATGAGCAGAAATGGGGGCCACTAATCTCTCTGTGAGGATCCCTGCAGGCTGCATATTGACTTAGTTTTAAAATGTAATGTTATCTGTGTTTTGTTGTATTTTTATTTATTTTCAAAAATATTTCCCAATTATATTTTAACCTGATTTGGGCTGCACTCAGGACTGTTGTGAGCTGCCACTGGAGATTTTTGAGTGGGAGGATGATATGATAGTAATCAATGGTTAGGAATATTAACCAAAGGACAATATACCAGTTAAATTGGAGCCAAACTGGGAGTTAGACTTAGACCTCCAGCAGTCCCGGGTCTTCTCAAAGACTAAAATAATAAGGGTCCCCAGGTATTAAAATGGAAGGTTCTGAAATGGATAGGGAGTAGAAGGGAGGCATGATATTTTAGAAATAAATTGTACCTTGCAGGTTACCTAATCCAACCCCCCCTTTTTTTAAATGTGTGTGTATATGTGTGTATGTGTATTGTTGTGTGTTTGTGTGTGTGTGTGTGTAAATATGATGAAGGAACTGAGGAAAGTATGGCTTGACAGTGGAAGAACCAGGAGTAGAATTCTTGACTCTCCATCTTCTCTAAGTTAGACAGGATAGCATTTCATTATCTTCATTTTACAGAGGAGCCACAGAGAATTTAAGGTACTCACCCAGAGTAGCATTGCAAGGTAATGGCAGAGCTAACTTCTAGCTGGGTGTATTCTCCTCCACACCATCACTGAGGGCATTGCAGCAACTATAGCATAAAAGAACTGGGCAGATTTCTTGCTTGGCTAAGAAGTGACACAGCTGAGATTCCCATCTTTTCAGATGTGAACCCAGTCAAGTCCTAGAAAACAACCAGAACAGGAAATAATAATAGTCGTTGACATTTATTTATGTAGTGCTAATTTTAAGTTTATAAAAGCATCTGATATACTTTTTAGGGGTTGTGGTACAATGGAAAGAGTATTAAGATTTGGAGTCAGAACCTAGGTTGAAATCTTGGCTCTGTTATTTCTACTACCTTTGTGATCTTTGACAAGTCACTTAATCTTGCTTGGCCTCAGTTTCCTGATTTTGTAAAATGATGACTTTGAAGGACTTTCATTCTATGAACCTCACAAGTAAGGTAAGTACTAAATGCATTATTGGTCTCATTTTACAGATGAGGGAACTGAGACCCATTAAATGATGTCAGGACAACATCTGGTAAGAGCCAGAGGTGGAATTCAAGCCCAGGTCTCTCCTGACTACAATGTCAGAACCCTTTCCCACTGCACCTTCCTTGGAACAAATAGATACCTTCAAGCCATAAGGCAATGATCAAGGTTAGAACCCAGAATGAATCAATCAGCAAATATTTAGCAAGCATTTACTATGTGCCAGGCATTGTGCTAAACTCTGAGGATACAAAGAAAAAACAAAGACAGAGGCCGCTGCCCAAAAGGTGGTGGTGGTGGGTGGTTGTTTGGGGTTTTCTTGGCAAAGATACTGGAATAGCTTGCCATTTCCTTCTCCAGCTCATTTTACAGATGAGGAAGTGAGGCATATAGGGTTAAATGTTTTGCCCACGGTCATAGAGCTAGTAAGAGTCTGAAGCCAGATTTGAATTCAGGAAGATTAGTCTTCCTGATGCCAGGCCTGGCACACTATCCACTGTGCCACCTATTTGCTCAAAAGATGCTTACATTTTAATGGGTGTGGCTAATCTGGATGTGTGCATAAAGGGATGCACACAAGATACAGAGAGTAGATGAAAGGTAACATTTTAGGAGAAAGCAAAAGCAGATGGGGATGGGGACAGAGAAAAGACTTCCTGAAGCAGTTCTCATTTGAGTCGCATGTTGAAGGAAGATGGATTTGAGGAGATAGAAATGAAGAGAGAGAGAACATGAAAGCTTTCCAGGCATTGGGGACCACCTGCCCCAAGGCACTGAGATGGAACACAGCCAGTATGTCTGGACCATATAGTATGTGGAAACAGGTAGTATGTAAGGAGAACTGGAAAGACACGAAGGGGCCAGATGGAAGATTTTTAAATGCCAAGCAGAAATATTTATAGCCAAGGGGTCCCTGGAGTTGACTGAGTAGGGGTTGACAGGGTGACAGGCTCAGATTCACACTTTAAGGAGAATAACTTTGAATGGAATGGGGAGAGACTTGAGGCAAGCAGATTAGGAGGCCACTGTAGTAGTATAGCAGAGAGAGGGAAGTGTTAAAAACCTATCCTGGGGAGGTACCTAGTTGAGTTGGAGAGAAGGAAGCTTAGATAAGGTGAGGTGGAGGAGTAATATAAATCATGGTGTTAGGCAGGGGTGAAGTGAATAGTCAGATGAAGGACGAGAACAGTCGATGAAGAGTAGAAAAGGAAACAATCTAAAGTTAGAATCATAATTCAGTGTAAGGGTCAAATAAAGAAATATAGAAATACAGAATATTAATTTTGGAAGGAACCTTAACCCCTAGGCTAATTTTTTTTTAAGCAGTTAGGGTTAAGTGACTTACCCAGGGTCACACACTTAGTAAGTATCTGAGGCCAATTTTGAACTCAGGTCCTTCTGCCTCCAGAACAGGTGCTCTATGCACTGTACTACCTAGCTGACCACAATCCTTTAATTTTACAGAGAAACTGAGAGTAGCACCAAGATTTGCAAAGCGCATTACATGTATGTCTGTTAATTCTCAGATTAGCCCTGGGTGGTGAGTATTAATGATACATGGAAAGCTTTGGCAAGCAGCTTTAGGATCCCTGATGATTCTCAGGCTTTCTGGTTCCCTTTCTGCCAAATAAGTCTGTGATTTATTCCATCAACCTTGTTAGACCAGGGCCTGCATCTTATAGCCAGACCCCACTGGTTAGACCTTGGCTACATGGGAGCCACCTGGGCCGAGAACAGGGGACAAAGCGGGGGCGGGATGACGATGGAATACACATCCAAAACCTTGTTTCTACTCGCTGTCCCTTTCTTCTCTCCTCCATCCTCATACACACGCCCCATCTGTGCTTAGTTCTTCCCTGAATTTTGCTGAACAAAAGGACATGGGTCAGATATTCATAAGGGATTGGGTCAGAGCATTCTGACCTCAGAAGGGTTGGGAACTCTTTTTTTTGGTGCATATTCTTTTTTTTTGGAGGGGGGGGAAGGCAGGGTATGGCTGGCTTGTCAACAAGTAGGGAATGATTGATTCATGGATTCTTTTATGTTGCTAAAATGGTCCTAGGAGAGAAACATTCAAGGACCCTTGCTTTGTGTATCATTATAGTGAGCTCTGCACCTGGCAAGTTTTCCTGAAAATATAACTGCTGGTGATGAGATGATGCCTAGCAGCTACCTGAATTCTCTTTGGAAGGAAAATGCATTGTGCAACGAAGGAAACTTCATGAAGCCAACATGTAAAATAATATCTCATCTGTCTGGCATTAGGGGGGGAAATGAGGTTTCTACATGAGGTGGATTTTCCAGATAACTAATCTTAATTGCCAAAACTTTTTGAATTTTTATCTCCTTAGTTTGAAAAAAGTTTTTATTTTTGAAAGATAGGAGTCTTTCTATTCTCATAAATAATCTGTCCTTCATATAATTTAACCTAGAGATTCTTAACCTTCTTTGTACGGCCCCTTTGTCAGCCCGAGGAAGTCTGTGGACCCTTTCTCAGAACAGTCTTTTTGATGCACAAAATAAAATGTATAAAATTACATGGGAAAACGAAGTACTGTACATTGAGATACCAATTTTTTTTTTAAGTTCACCAGTTCTAGGTCAAGAACCTAGATCAAGAAACTTGGTTTATCCTTTCTTTGATAATTCAGGGTGATTCTGAACATTAGTTATTTGTCCTGGGCAATGATAACCTTGGGGCTTTCAGGACCTGTTTGCCCCTGATGTAAACAGCCCCAGACTGCTGTGCTTTTTTTTTCTTTCTGAAGGGCAATTGGGGCTGTGACTTGCCAAAGTCATGTGGCTAGTGTGTCAAGTGTCTGAGGCAAGATTTGAACTCAGGTCCTCCTGACTCCAGGGCCAGTACTCTATTCACTGTGCCATCTAGCCCTACTGCTGTGCTTTTTGAGTTCTTCAGTCAGCCTATCACCCTCTCATCCATCACTTCTCAATGCTGCCATTTTGCTCTCTTCCGCTGCGTCTGGCCCTCCCAGGATGCAAGCTCCTCATGTGCTGTGGACTGAGCACAGATAGGCAAATTTACTAGAATTGTGGACACAACAAAATGAGCGAAGGATCGTAGAACTTCTTATGAAGAAAGCCTATGCACTTTAGTGCATGGACTTTGCAGTGAGTGCATTGACTCCAAAGCTACTTTTTTCCTTGTTTCCTGTTTCTTGGCTTAGGTTCCTAGATAAAGGGTCTCTAGATAATTGAGGCCATGTCCTAATATGTAAAACTGCAAAATGCCAATAAAAATTGGAACTGATAGTAGGAATTAGCGTGTGTGTATGTGGGGGTGGGGGGGAGGAATAGAATTGTTTAGTTGATGTTAGAGGTAGGAGAAAGCATAACTAGAGTATGAGAACAGCTGACAATTACCCTCCTTACCTATGTGACTCCATAGCTGGATTGTGCACATCATCAATCACTGATTCTTTTGGCTCTGAGGATATGGAGGAAGATGGCTTCCAAGCTTAGGGCTCTATGGAGGGCCATATGGAGTGGTGAGTAGGGCTTGCTCTGAAGGGCTTTTCCTATATTCTTGAATGATGTGGGTGGCAGCGAAATGACTTTAGGTAGTGTCTGCATATCTCCTGGGGAAGTGGCTCTTCTGTGCATTAAATTTTGTTGGAAAAACATGCCAATATCCAGTTTTTCCCTTAGTACTTCTCTACCATCTCATCTTTTTTCTAATTGTGTTACTGAGCTTCTGTTCTTTCTTGAGGAGCTTTCTACTGTCAAATATTTGTAATGCTGCTACTTCCTTCTGTTTCTCTGCTGAATTTCTCCAAGGAGCATTTCCAGCTTTGAGTTCATTTTTGGTGTCTTTAGAACAGTGATTCCCAGCCTTAGTTTTGTGACACTCATGGCGTCTCCATTTGTCACAAAAAGTATAGTAAAATTCTGCAAAGATTTTTCAGCACGAAATTAGTTTTATTTTAATTAAAAACAAATATTTTTGGGAAGAAAGGGAAGCTGTGCATAATTAAATAATGGCAGAATATCAATACTCTAGGACGCTTGGGCAATATCATAACAACGATGGTTATATTTTCCTTCTGGCTGGTTATTTGACCAAGTTCTATGCAAGTTCATACACCTCCCCACCCCTCTCTCCTTTTACCTTTCATTCCTTACCCAGATTCTTGGTTAGTTTAGAGGACCTTCTGAGTGTGTTTCAGTTTATAAATATCTTTTCCCAGGTAAGCATAACAAAGACTGAATTCTCTATTTTTCTTCCTATTCATTGTTTTGGTTCCCTTTTAGCAGACTTTACAGGTCAGTCAGATTAGTCAAAAGGGCAAAAAGACATTTTGTCTAAAGGGACCAAATTTCAAATATGACAGTGAAGGAAGAGTGAACCCTCTCAAGACTGAATCTTTATCATAGCTGTCATTCTGATGGGTGACCACTCAGACGCCTCGCCCTTCTAGAGCACTGGATTGGAAGTCAGAGGACTAGATTCAAACTTAGATTCCAACTCTTATTAATTGTGGAACCTTAGACAAGTTATTTTACCTTTTTGGGGCTCAGCTTTCTTATTTGTAAAATCCAGGGTCAGGCCAGATGACATCTGAGCTTCCTGCTGGTGGTACCCCTGGTACTGCAGTTAACTTTCGATTGGCTTTAAAGTTATGAAGAGGGAAAAAAGAAGGTTGGTGTGGCAAATATAAGTGAAACCACAGGAGGGACGGTCTCAGCTAGAGAGGGATAGACCCATCAGCTGTAAAATTCCCCTACAAAGTGGAAATATAAGGCCTGTGGCTTAGGAAACGTGACTTTTGCTGAGTAATGCAAGATAGGAGACAGAAAGAGCAGAAGAAAAAGGAGGAAGAAAAGCTAGGGGGTATTTTGGTAGTCTACAGTCAGAAAAGACAAGTAGTCCACATCTCTGACAGACTGTTGAGCTAAATGACTACTGACTGGCTACCTTACCTTTTTTTTTTTCTTCTGGCCATTGATGAAGGAGAATCTAAGATACTCTGAGTTGCTTTTCTAAGAGCACATTTCTTCTAAGGCCCATTTTCACTTCGGAACAACAGACACTGACTTAAGTACCTACAATGTCTGAGACAACTGTGCCGGGCACTAAGGGGTACAAAGATTTAAAAATGAAATAGTCGTTGCCCTCAAGGACCTTCCATTCTACTGAAGCATATTTAAGCCTTGAAAGAATACCAAGAGGTATATTCTGCCCATTTTCAATCAGATTCTAGAATGCCTTTCTACCCTCAATCAAAAGGAAGGGCACCAATTCTGGGGTTAGTATCTGACGGAGAGAACTCCCCAGCCTTGGTCAGGCAAGTGTAAAGGTGCAACCTGAGGACTGAGTCTTGATTATAGCTCTCATTCTGATGGGTGCCCCCTCAGACCCCTGCCCCTTCTAGAACTTTTGTAACTATCAGATTCATTTCATTTCCCTATTTCAGAAGAATGCTTAATAATATGTCTTTTTGATTGGTGAACCCAAGAAATGGAGTTTGGACATCAGAACAGTAGAAACTCATAATGTGAAGCTACAAAATACCCTTCAAGTTATTTGACTACATCTTCCCCAGCACACCAAATTGGTGCTGGGATCGTTAAAGATCTGAAAAAACGCACCAGGAATAGGGGTAGAGTCGGGGTGAGTATATCAGCTCTGAAATGAGGCAGAATGAGTACCTAGATAATGGCTGAGATAGGAAGCAAAGTCTCCCCAGTTTTCATTTGGAAGCTGCCATTAAATTTAAAGCAGAGATCCCAGTGTGAACTTACCATATATCTGCAGTGCTCTTGTGTTGAAGCATTGTAAAGAATCAGCTTGGGTGTTTTGTTTCTCCAACCTAAGTGAGTTTCTTTTCTGCAGTTTTAAGGAATTAACTCCCTTTTCTTGCCCTCTTCTCTCTTACGCTCTCTCTCTCTTTCTCTCCCTCTTATTCTCTCTCTCTAAAAAAGAAGAAAGGATTTGCATTGTAGTTGTGATTGGCACATTCTGTGAATGAGAGGTCATTTCGTGGGGCTGTCTCTTTTCAAGCATTTTTTTTTTCATGCACACTGTATTCAACCGGGAAACATTCTTTCTTTTCAAAGCTTCTCTGTCTGTCTCTTTTTCTCCAATCCACCCTCCCCCCCCCTTTTATTTTTCCTTCCCTTTTCTTTACTTTTGCTGTTCTAGCTTTTACCACCCCCTTGGGGCTCGCTCTCCTTCTCTCTCTTGCTCATTCTTTTCTTTCCTCCTTACTCTATTCAGTTCTTTTTCTTTCTTTTTTCTTTTCCCTTTTTGAATAGCTCCTCTATTTTCAGAGAAGACAGAGTGTAGAGAAGTCATTTCATTTCAGGGAAGAAGAATTTGAAAATTCTTATTTTTCTCTTTGTTTCATTTATCTGCAAAAATCATTATGCAGCAAAGATTTTTTTTTTCTCTTTTGAGAAGAGAAGTTGTTTAGGAAGGAAGTCAGCCAAACAACAGGTGCCTGGTGTCTGGCTGGCTTCATGTTTCAAATAAGATGTACAAAATAAGTCATCCCAGAATTGTTTACTAATAGACAAGACTCCTCAAACAGGACTCAGTTGGTGTTGGGAGTTTTCATCTCTCCTCCATCTCTAAATGAAAGTTGCTTGACTCAGTGATTGAGTTCAAATATGAAGATATTTATCTGAAACAAATACTCAATTCTCCTTTCATTCTCTGTACAATACCTTATTTCAGTCTCCCTTAAGCAGGACAGGTTCAGTAAAAAGGCAGTGAGAGAATGAAGGGATATTTGACTGACATGGGTAATGAGGATGTCCTCTTGCAAATTCCACACATTGGAGAGCTTTCTGTAATGGTGTTTCTTGGCTGGGCCTACAACCCTGGGAAAATTGGCAATTATCTGATTTAATTCAAGCTATATAGACAGCCAGAATGGATATTGCAGGCCAAATAAAATTCCCCTTTGAGGCCTGAATTGTCTAAATTGGTTGTCTTTATTTGTTAAGATAACCAGTTGATTGCTTATGCTGTAAAGATACACAACTAGTGTGACTTGGAGGTTTGGTATAGGTCAGAGAAAGGCAGCCAGACTTACAGCTAGAAGACCTGAGTTTGAATATAGACTCTGATCATAAATTAGTCAAGTCTCTCTGAGCCTTAGCTTCCTCATCTCTGAAATGGGGTTCATAATACCTCATTACCTGTATCATTAGGTTGTTGTGAAGGCTTATAAATCTTCAAGTGCCATAGAAATGTGAGTTATAATTTTGGGGAAAGAAAGGACCCAGACATGTCAACTCAGGGCTGTACCTTTTTGAAAAGTGTAGTCTTCTCCCAGAGCAGGGGTTCCTAACCTGGGATCTGTCCGTTTTTGATGTTAATGCTTTTATAGCTGTATTTCAGTAGACTTTCCCTTGTAATCCTCTGTGTTTTAAGTTAGGTGGTTAAAAACAACCTTCTAAGAAGGGATCTATCCAAAGGCTTATCCAAAGACTGCCGGAGGGGTCTATCATATACAAACAGGTAAAGAACCCCAGCCCTGTTGGGAGGATAACGGCAAAAGGCTATTCTGTGTTAGGTTTCCTTATTTTTCTTTAAGCATCTAGTCAGGCTGGTGTTTGTAGAGGCCCCCAACTCCAGACTGTGAAAACTGATTTCACCTGCAGCTGGGCCTTTTTACCGGGCCTCATACACAGCACCTCAGCTCCCTGTGTCTTGGCACTGGCTCTGGCCCGTGTCTGGTATGTACTCCATGCTTCCCTCTACCTCTTAGCATCTCTCCTTGGTTTCTTTTAGTTCAAATGTTGTCTTCTCCATGAAGCCTTGCCTGGTTTCTCCAACTTCCAGCGCCTTCACTCTCTTCCCCTCAACCCCACCCCCTCTTATCTTGTCTCAGTTTGGTTTATATGGTAAAGCCGCTTGAGGCCAGAAGCTGTTTTCCCTTCTGTCTTTGAAGTACTCTCTGTCCCTACCACTGTACCTGGTGCATAGTAGGTACTTAAGAAATATCTATTGATTAATTGATTAATTATGCTAAACATGTACCACTAAGTTATATCGCACATGAACAGGATCTGAGGAATAGTATACATCCTGGCCCTTGTGGTATTGTTTACTTAATGAAATATTTGAGGTTCCCCTTGAGAATGAGTGGCTGTGATGTAAAACAGCAAGAACTAGGAGTCAGAAGACACAGGTTCAAGTAGAACTCTGCTGCTTACTAGCTAGAAGGCTACTTAAATTTCCTGAGCCTCAGTTGTCTCACTTGAAATAGGAATATGGAGCGGCTGGGTGGCACAGTGAATAGAGCACCAGCCCTGGAGTCAGGAGGACCTGAGTTCAAATCCAGCCTCAGACACTTAACACTCACTAGCTGTGTGACCTTGGGCAAGTCACTTAATCCCAATTGCCCTGCCCTCTCCCCTTCAAAAAGCAAAAAATAAATAAAACAGGGGATAATAATACTTATACTACCCTCCTTATACAAGATGGTTCTTTTTAAAAAATTAATTTATTTTGTTACATTTTAAATTCCAAACTGTCTTCCTTCCTCCCTACCCTGCAGTAAAGAAGGCCACCATTTGACACAGATTTATAAATATATATAAAAACCATATTATGTCTACTTCTGTTGATCAGTTCTTTCTCTGGGGGTGGATAGCATCTTCCTTCATAGGTCCTTGATTTGAGTATTCATCATACTCAGAAAACTTGGTTGTTCACAAGTATTCTTTGAACAGTAGTGCTATTACTATATACTGCATTATATATAGTTGTGTGTGTGTGTGTGTGTATATATATATATATATATATAGAGAGAGAGAGAGAGAGAGAGAGAGAGAGAGAGTCCTCCTATATATCTGACTGCTCCATCTCTGTCTCTTTTGCTGGATCCTCTTCCAAGATCACACCTTCTAACCTGCGGCGGTTTCCTCACCCCATAACCATAGGTGTCACTTGGGATTCCTCCTGGGCCTTCTTCTAGTCTTTTCACTTGGTGATCTCCTCAGCAAACATGGATTTAACTACCTTTTCTGTGCTGACGATTCTCAAATCTACCTGTCTTGCCCCAAACTCTGCTGACCTCCAATCTCTTATCTCCAATTGCCTTTTGGACATCTTGAATTATCCATTCTTTCCCCTTAAGCCCTCCCCTGCTCCTGTCTTCCTCGTTACTGTAGAGGTAACACTATGGTCCCAGGGCCTCAGGCTGGACACTTAGCCATCACCCTGGATTCCTCACTCTCTCTCCCCCACTCCACCACTCCTGCCCAATTTGTTGCCCCAGCCTGATGATTTCATCGTTGCACCATTTATCAGATACACCCCCTTCTCCTCTGGCACTGTCGCCTCTACTTCAGGCCCATATCGCCTCTTGGGTTTAGATTATTGCAGTAGTTACCAGTGGCTCTGCCTGAATCAAGTCTCTCTCCACTCTAATCCATCCTCCATTTGGCCACCGAAGTGATTTTCCTTAAGCACAACTCTAGTCATATCAACCCCCCTACCTCCCCCCCAAAAAACCCCCACACAACACAAACCTCCAGTGCCTCCCTTTTGCTTCCAGGATCAAATACAAAATGCTCTGTCGGCATTCAAAGCCGCTTACAGCCCAGCCTCCTCCTGCCTTTCCAGTCTTCTTACTTACTCCCCAATCCATATTCTTCAATCCTCATTCTGTTCTACATTAATGAAATTAATCTTAGACCACAGCTTTGTTTGGCCATTTCCCAGTTGATGGCCAATCCCTCAGTTTTCAGTTTTTTGCCACTACACAAAATTGTTCTAGAAATAAATATGTGTAAACACATATCTAAACCTTACAGTGCTATATAAATGTAAACTAGCAGGGTTTTGTTTTTTTTTTTTAGCTATTTTCTTTGAAGGCAAGGACTGACTTTGTTTCTGTTTATTATCCTTCTTCCCCTGGGGCATGAAGCCCAAGACCCTGGCCTCCAAGACCCTCCCCCTCAGAGCTCCAGGTATTTTCTCTGGCTGTCCCCCGTGCCTAGAATGTTCTCCTTCCTCCACTCCTACTACTGACCTCTCTGGTTTCCTTTAAGTCCCAATTATGTCCCATCTTCTAGAAGAAGACGACTCCATCCCCTCTTACTTCTGGTTCCTTCCCTCACAATTATTTCTTACCTATCCTGTATATAGTTTGCTTTGTATGTATTTATTTACCTAGTGTCTACTTTATTAGACTGTAAGCTCCTTGAGGGCAAGGGACTGTCGTTTGCCTCTTTTTATATCCCCAGGACCGACCTGAATGTTAATTGATTGTTTGATTAATACTTGTTAGAGTTAGCAGGAAAGACTAACCAGCAACATGTTACGGATCATAGCAGTATCTAGTATCCGCTTTAGTTATGACAAGCAATCAAACATCAAAGCATGGAACTTTAGAATTTAAAGTTACCTTAGAGATCACTAGGGCCCAGACATAGAGATGGCGGGGATCTCAGTCGAGTCAACAAACATTTATTAAACGCCAGCTTAGTAATAGGTATCACATAAAGGCCTTAGGTCATTTAGTTTGGCCCCTCTCATTTTATAATTGAATGAACATCTTGAATGAACAACGCCAGCTGAGTAATAGGACCCAGAGAGGTCCAATAGTCTAAATGAGTTCTCAGGTTCACACAGGTAATAAATAGAGCCGCTGACTTCCAATCCAGGATTAGGGTTGGGGTTCCTACCACAGGTCATTCAGTCAAACTTTCTACTTAGTTCAGGAATCTCTTTCTGTAGCATCCCTGATCTATGTTTAACCTTGATTAATTATCTCTTAGAACAAGAATCTCACTATGTTATATAAGGTAACATTATTAACCAACAGTAATTTCTAAGAGATTCTTTCTTAGATTGAGCCAGGTTCCATCCCCCTCTGATTTCCATTCATTGGTTCCCATAATGCAGTGGTTCTCAACCTGTGGGTCGTGACCCCTTTGGGAGTTCAACGACCCTTTCATAGGAATCTTAAGACCATCGGAAAACACATATTTCCAATGGTCTTAGGAACCGAGACTCTCCTCTATCCATCTCCAGGTGGGTACGCCCACATGCAGATATGCCCACATACAAGTATTAAAGGGTCATGGCATTAGGAAGGTTGAGAACCACTGCCATAATGCTTTCTGCAATCAATAACGAACATTTTTTAAACCAATGTTGCTTTCTAAAGCAACACAACAAACCTATTACTTCTATTTCATGATGGCCCCTCAGATTTTGAAGATTGCGATTCTGTTTCCCCTTAGCCTTCCCTTCTCCAGACTGATAAACGTCTCCAGTTCTTTGAAATGTTCCTTGAAATGTTCCTCATATAACGTGGTTTCCAACCCCTCATCATTTTTTTCACTCTTCTCTGAATATACTTTGGTTTATCAGTGTTTCTTGAAATGTGTCACCAGTAACAATAATAATGACAGCTAATGACATTCTGTGTCAGATAGTGGATCAGAAGTTGCCTCTGGATTTAGAAAGTCCTGGGTTCACATTCTGCCTGCCCCTGACACATACAGTAGGTATGACCCTGAGCTGGCCATGTAGCTATCACTACCCCAGGCAGCTCTAAGATTCTAAGTCTGCATTGGTAGGAGCTCCTCCTAGGTAACCCTTACACCATTGTAATCACTGGGCTGATTTAGATGTAGATACCACTTTGCAATGTGCTTTACCTTAAAATGCAAATACCCCTGAAAGGCTCGGATGAAACGGACCTGCCTCCAAAAAAGAGCTCTTCCTGTCTGTCCTCAAAGGTACAGATTTCTCTGTCCAGAAGACTTATCTTTTGGTTTTAACCTTCCCCTATTTTTTCTTCCTCAGCAGCTTTTCTGGTTATTGGGGGCGGCTAGGTGGCATAGCAAATACAGCACCCGGCCCTGGAGTCAAGAGGACCTGAGTTCAAATCCAGCTTCAGGCACTTAACACACACACACAAAAAAAACCTAGCTGTGTGACCTTGGGCAAGTCATTTTACCCCAATTGCCCTACCTTCCCCCCTCCAAAAAAAAAGCAAAAACAATAAAAACAAAAACCCTTGTTCATATGGACAGCTATTCTTCCTTACCATGTAAGAGAAAAATGAGAAGTAGCCTGGTTGTAGTGGGGGGAAAGGGACAAGATTTGGAAGAGCACCTTTTTGAACTTGAGTATCTCATTTCACCTTTGAGAGCCTCAGTTTCTTCATCTGTAAGATGAGGAAGTTTGAGCGGATAATCCTTCCAACTCCAAACCTTTGATCTGGTGACCACAGACTATGGACAATTGAGGCAAATCACAAGTACAGTCTCATATTGCTCGCTCCTTTGGCACAGTTTTAAAGCTCCAAATAGTCATCCCCTTTAGGTGTTTCCTGCTGTCACTCTCCTGTTATAAAGGGCACAGTCAGTGGCTAAATCTGTATCTTCCTGTAGCATTGTTTGGCTAGAAACAAAAAAAAATGGCTTGGAGCAAAAAAATCAAACTTTGGGTACAGTTCAGAATTGGGAGTTTGCACTTGTTCTTGGCCCAAGGTTGTAGAGAAGGCAGCGTTTTCAGTAGCTGACTCAGGGAACAAGGGTGGAGGAGTCAGTCCAGTGAAGCCAGGACGGGCCTAATGGCCTGCATGAGATAGGAGGGGATGAGCAGAATGTCAGTTTTGGTGAGGTTTGGTAGTTGTCCCCCAAGGCTGGAAAGCTCTCTCTCTCCTCCACTTCAACTACTGACCTCCCTGGCTTTAATCCCACTTGGTGCAATAAGCTTTCCCCCTATCCCTTTTAATTCCAGTACCTTCCCTCTGTTGAATATTTCCTATTTATCCTACGTGTAGTTTGCTTTGTATATAATCTGCTTACATGTCTCCCCCATTAAACTGTATGCTCCTTGAGGGCAGGAACTGTCTTTTGCCTCTTTTTGTGCCCCTAGTACTTACTTAGCACAGTGCCTGGCATATAGCAGACACTTGATACATGTTTATTGATCGATTGATTAAGATGACAGATGGGTTAAGAGGTTGTAGTCAGAGATGAGAACACCACCAGTTTTCAGAAACAGCACAGAACCTAGTAAATGATGGACTGAGGTTATGGCAGTGCTGGTGGGTAACTGATATTAAATAGAGACTTAGGAGAAGGGAGTGAAAAAGACAGAGCTGTCTAGAGAGTCATCAATACAAGTTTATTGTATATGGATATTGAGTCATTAAGAATGATGTCCAGAGACATGACAGAGAAGGAAAAATGTGATCCTTGTGCTAAAATTATCCTTGGAAGGTGGAAATGTTTTGAAGGTGGTCAGCATCCATTCATTTAACAAATACCTATTGGGTGCCCACTATGTACAAGGTGAAAATGGTAATAGAGATGGATGTCATGGACTTCTAATGATAAGTAGAAAAAAGCCTGGAATTTAATGGGATGGGTAGAAGGTTGAACCCTGCCCCTTTCTTCTGGATCAGGTCTGATCTTAAAGTGCTGTATAAATATGTTTATTATTATTGTTACATGTTCAGGCTGGTCTGGTGATTTAGGCTCTGGTTTGGAATGAAACAAGACACTTGTAGACCATTTAACATTTTACAAAAGTAAATTTACTTAACGATAGCACAGGAAAGATATTGGGCAAAGATACAGCATTGATTCAGTCAGATGTAGCTTTCTTCATCTTTATACAGACATGCACCTGTCTCCAAAAGCCCCATGGAATCCATTAAGGCTGAGGAACTAATGCTTTTCCTAAATTGAGTTTTTCATGCCATAGGCACCTGGGAAGCAACTTCATCACTTCAGGTCTGATTCCATTGGAGTAATCAAGTCTCAAGAATGATTTTGTTGCCTTTTTGGGGAAAAACTAACCTAGCCTATGATGTAGGGTTGTACATGTTGCAAAACCAGTGTACCCTGCCTGGAGTTACCATACTCTTTTTGGTAGTCTAGATCAGTGGTTCTTAAGCTGTGGGTCACAACCCCTTTGGGGGTCAAACGACCCTTTCACAGGGGTCACTCTAAGACCGTCGAAAAACACATATTTCCCATGGTCTTAGGAACTGAGACATCACTCCTCTGTCTCCAGGTGGGTCCACCCACATGCAGATATGCCCATTTACGAGTATTAAAGGCTCGTGGCATTAGTAAGGTTGAGAACCACTGGTCTAGGCAAACCCTTCTTGAGAAAACAATAGGAGATGAAAAAAAATTATCTGGGCAAATCCCAGTTTCCATTAAGGAGAGGACAGAAAAAAAGAAGTGATAAATGGGTCAAGAGCAAAAAGGAATTTCGTCCCAATAGAATAGAGTTTTGACAGGCCACTGAGGGAAAGTGTGGCGAATTGGTGGTGTTCCAGAACAAAAGGGGCAAAGTTGTATCGGTGTATAATGATTCAAGTGGAAGATGTGGTGAGATCATTGGAGAGAGTGTGGAGAACAAGGATGAGAGGGAAACACTGACTTGGGGTGTAGACAATAAAATTATTTTCTTCTCACATAGACAACAGAAAAGCCCATGTGAAGAAGTCACCTTCATAAACTGTCTGGTAGAAATGAGTATCATTATTGCTGGTAATAGTTTTCTTTTTTTTTTTCCCTTTTTGGAGGGGGGAAGGTAGGGCAGTTGGGGTTAAGTGACTTGGCCAAGATCACACGGCTAGTTTTTGTGTTAAGTGTCTGAGGGCAGATTTGAACTCAGGTCCTCCTGACTTCAGGGCCAGTGCTCTATTCACTGCATGCACCACCTAGCTGCCCCATGGTTTTCTCATGGTAGCCAACTATGTGTGGAAACTTTTATGGGGGACAGATACACTTTTTTTTCTGGGAACTCTCTGCATCTCAGATCTCCCACAGTATCTCTCCTTGAGGTCTTTATCCCTTATCCTGTTTATCCAAGAGCATACTCAGATGAAGGTGACAGGTGATCATGGGGGAAGAAAAATACCAGATTTTAGTGCTATGGACTGTGTAGGTATTGTATTGTGCCTTTAGATGTTGCTTTAGAAAACCTAAATTTAAGGGAGAATAATAAAGGAAATGAGCCTCCGTTCATCTACTCTAATTTCCCTCCCTCCCCCCACTCCACAAAAAAAAAAAAAAAAAAGGCTGTAAAGGGCCCTAGAGGCCAGCAAGTCCAAAAAGCTTATACTTATTGTGGGCAGCCTGAAAACTCAAAAGCTAGCCTGGCAAGCTTTAGCTAGCTCAGCTTGTCAAGTTTTTCTGGTTTTCAAAAGGATATCTCCTTGTAGCTCATTAATGTAATAGAACAACACCATAAGATCAAATTGTCCCCAGAGTTTAAAGAGCCGTCAGGCCCTGATTATTTCTTGAGCCACATATACCTTTCACAGGAGACTCAGAATCACAGAATCAAGATGTCAAAGTAGGAAGAAGCTTGTCTGGCCTGATTCTTCAAAGTCTTCTGCAGCATCCCCGGCCAAGAACTGACGGATGGAAAGTTTTGTGAGGGGGCTCTGAAGTAGTTCCCTCCCACTGCTTCTTGGTCTCTGCCCTGCCTGACTTGGCATATCTCAAAAATGACAATGTGACTTTCTTGGGCTTGGGAATTTCGGAATAGCGGTCCCATACAGGAAAAACTGCATGCTCAAAATGAAGCCTGAAGTGATCGTAATGATAGGAACATGCAATAGGTTGGCTCCAGATTCCAAGATCAGGAAAAAACAAAAGAACTCTGAATGTTCAAGAAATAGGATTCATAAATCCTAAACTGAATTGGTGTGTGGCCTCTGGGGGCTGTAGGGGTTGGAGGCATTGGTTAGAGTCTCATCAGAAGAGATTTGGATCTGAAAAGGAGCTTATATTGGAAGCATGAAATCCAAAGCTAAACTAGAACCATTAGAAGCAAAAAGTAGAGCTGAGAAATTAGTGATCAATCCAAGAAACCAGGAATAGTCAGCGTGGATCAGTGGCTGGGGGCCAAGTAGACAAGGGATTCATGCATAGATGGTATTATACAGTTGAACTGTTCAACGATAGGGTCAGGACTGTGAAGTCCAAAGGAGGATCAGGGAGGAGTGGAAGGAACTGAAGGTCAGGATAAGGTTAAAGAATCCTGCATTTGGAGAGAAGAGGTTCTGGATTCTAATCTCAGCTTCACTACTTCACTCCGTGTAACCTTGGCAAGTCATTTAACCTCTGGGCCTTAGTGTCTTCATCTATAAAATAAAGAAGGTGGAACAGATTACTTTTGAAATTCTTTCCGACTCTAAATCTGTGATCCTGTGAATAAGGAAGTTTAGGGTGAGAATTTGAGAAGCTCAGATACAGTAATATACCCCAAATTGTACAATTGGCACCAAAACCCATTTGTATGTATGTGTCCATATTAGTATATGTAACCCATGTTCTGTCCAACAGTACCTAAGGTGAGCTCCTTGTTAGCTGCAGACTCTTTCTATAACTAATTCAACATCAGCTAGCTCCGTATCCAGTACTTCTTCCTAAAGCCTTTGTCTTTGGAGAGACTCATAAGGAAGCAGCTTTCTGTATTCTTCTGATCCAAAAACCACTGTCCTTGGGATTACAGGGCATCAGCATCTTCACCTCCCCACACATTGACTGACCAGCTGGGCAATGACTGGGGGAGGTGCCCAGTGAGGGAACAGGAAGCATTTCCACTAAATGGTGCTGGGGTTTTTAGAAGGAAGAAAAAAAGACAAGGCTTCTCTATCTAAAAGTAGCACATAACTTTTCCTCCTTCCTCCCTTTCTATACCCAAGCCTCTTTACCAAGGCAGAATCAAGGAGGATTATTCCATGCTTCCACACATACCCCAACAAACAGCCCTTTTGTGACTTCATTACCTTTGTAAGGCTGGCTTTGATGTTTGTAATTATAACTTGACGTTGCCCGTATAAGATGTTGGTGATGACTAGGATGTATCCAGTCCTGAACCCTATTCCTGGCTATACCATATCAACCTCCCAAAGCACCGGCTCCTCCTTAGAGCTTATCTGGAGTTCTTTGCCCTTTGCCCAGGACTTTCAGCTAATTTCCAAACATTGGTGATCAGTGAAACCCAGCTCAAAGCAGGCCCTTCATAGGTGGTGACTGACTCAGGCAGTACAATTCTTGTTTGGATCACTTTGGGTGCCAAGTTCTCTCTTCAGGAGTTTAGCAGTCTCTTCACCAGGGAGGACCCTTCCCAGGGGATAGCCCTAGCTATGATACATTCCTAGGAATTTCAGTGAACTTTACAAGCCTCCAGTGAAAGGAACCTAGGCCTAAGTGTATGCTAGAAAATGGATATCAGCTTACTTTTCTTTAAGGGGGAAAGAGATGACTCTCCTTAGATCCCTGGACACATTTCTTTTGGACTTTGTAATAATGTTTTTCCTCCATTAGTAAGCAAACTTAATTTGAGGGATTTTTTGTTTTAAGTTCTCTCTAAAGAATCCAGAGAATAAACAACAATAAATTAATTTTTATGTTCTTTTGCCATGTGAATATACTGGTAAGAGGCAGCAAAGTATACTGGATAGAGAGTCAGCCTCCAAGCCAGGATAATCTGGATTCAAGTCTTGTCTTTGACATATACTAGCTGGGGAAGTCACTTAATTCTCTCAATGCTCTAGAAAACTTTCTAAGACTAAGTTGCAGAGATTGTGTCAGCCTGCGTTGGTAGCAGGAATTTTCCTTACCCAAGAGTTCCATATACTGATAAAATAATATGTACAGCCCTGTTCCCATAGGATTAAGATAAAACATTTAGGCTATATTTACATGAATCATTTGTTTGGGCTGGATTTTGGGGGAGGCAGGGGTGGAGTGCAGAGTAACAGCTCTTCCCCTATTAGTGAAGATTCTGTGATAGTTGATTGAATGCTCACCAAGTTACAGGTATTTAGATGATTTTGAAGACACCAGCAGTCCTAGGAGAAAATAGATACTGCCTTCCAGTTAAGAGACTTCAGCTGTTGATTGGTTGGGGAGCAAGGCTCTTTGTTTGTTTTTAAGCTATAAAGATGGATTTTGAAATTTGAGAAGAGACACCATTCCAGCTTCCAGAAACTAGTGCCAACAGGAACCCTGGGTGTGGGCTTGGCTAATCATGTGAGGCTCATGGAGAAGCAGGTGTGACTGGAAAGCCAGGAAGGCCCAGTACCAAGGGAAGTGCTCTGGCTTTTACCAGGGTTTGGCATGAGGCCTGAGCGGTAAAGGGTGTGGAATGGTATAACTAGGGCAGTACAGACAGAGCAGCATCACACATCATCACACACAAGAGGGACACAGATTAGAAGTGCTTGGATATCTCAATAGCTGTGCCATTCCATAGGCCCAGACTTGCAGTCTTCTTTGAAAGTTTTATTTCTTAATATTTGTACTTCTTTGCTTTTTTAAAAAAATTCTTCTTAAATGTTAAAAAAGTAAACCATACCTTTCCAACAACCACTGTATAGTAAAGAGCCTCGGAGTCAGTCTCATCTAATCGTTATCCAAATCATGAGTCCTGTCGATACAGGTGGGTGAAAAGCACTGTAGGATTGGATAGGGACTGGTGTAGGAAATTCCCACTGAGGCATTCTACCGGTGCAAGGTCAGCATTTTCTCTGCATCTAATAGTCCTACCACTTGAATTTGATCATGTTCCAGTTAATATCCATAGTAGGGTAAAAATGAAAGATTTCCTAAAGGTACGCACAATGATCTATACTTGCTATGTGTTTCCTTACCACTTATTTACTCATAACCCAGTAATCTGATTTCCTTCATCAATATACCAAAATTCTACTTGTAAATGTCCCCAGTGACCTTTTAATTGTCAAGTCTAATGGCATTTTCTCTGTCCTTATTGCTCATGTTTTCTTCCTGAATTCGTTGAATCACTGAATCATTCAGCTTTCAAATATTCTTATGAACTATGATTATCCTGCCTTGGCCTCATGATATACTCTCCTAAATCTTGTTCCTCCATTCTCTTTACTTGATTCCTTTTCTTTCTTTGTACCCCTGACTAGCTGTCACTAAAGATTTAGCTTTTAGCCTTCTGTTCTTCTCAGTTCTTTCCTTCAGAGAATTCATTCAATCTTAATTGAATTCTCACCTTTGAACAAAGGACTTCCAAATTTCCATGGGCAGCTTAAGCTGTTTCTCTAACTCCATTTCACTTTTCTCTGGGACCCTAAACACCTCTACTTGAAAGGTTAGCCATCATATTCAATCTTAACCTTGCTGAAATCAGAATCATCACCTTTGCCTCAGAAACAGGTCTGCTTCCTGCCCTATTGTTGTGAAGTGATAAGGGCCTGCCTGAATTTGATGCTGGTCTTCCCTCATTTTTTTTCTTCTCCAGTGGGTAGAGAAAGGGAGAAATGGGTGGTAGAAGTGCAGCAGAAGGACTATCTATTCATGTGATCACCATTCTCTGGAAATGCACTGAATTGGAGTCACAGGGCCCTAGAGTCTAATCTTCCTGGTGACCCCATGGAACCTTAGAAAAGTCACTTCACCAGGTGTCTGGTTTCTCAATATCAAATGAGAGGATTGGGTCAGATCACCTCTAGGAACTTTCTAGCTCCAGATGTCTACTCTTCTGGCCTTAAGAGGTTCATTTCTCCTTCCTCCATATCTCTTGTATCCAGTTGCTAGCTGTCATGTTCTATCTAGTCTTCCTTCTGCTGCTCTTTTACTGTCCCTTTCTCCCTTTTTTGATTCACTATTGAAGGAAAAAAAATGTGGGGAAGACCTGGTCCTTATCACTTTATAACAATAGCTTTCTTAACTGTCTTAGGTACCCCTCCCTCTAATCTGTCCCACACACATTGACCTACCTAAAAACTCATTGATCATGTCATTAGTAAAAAAACAAAACAAAACCCCAGAACTCTGCCTATGGGACAAAGTTCATGCCCTTTAGCTTGACCTTCAGAGGTCTCCAGCTAAGTCTACATGTCCAGACTGCACATCCTGCATCCACACAAGAAGCTTCTCCTTAGTCTGTTCTATTCACTGTGCCCCAGATGTGACCAACAGAATTCTTTATCCACTCCTTCCTTAAAGAATGCTTCTTACCTATTTTCAACCTAAGCCCTAACCATCTTTTACAGAGACTAAGCCTCCAGTAAAATTCTACCTTCTCTACAAAGACTTGTCATGCTATTCCAGCACCCAGGGATCTCTTAAGACCTCCTGTAGTATTATGCAGATTCCAAGAACTGGAAGGGACCACAGAAGTCACATGGGCCAGACCATCCTGAGATTCCCTTTTCCAGGCAAGGGGTTATCTATCTTCCTTCTGCCTGAAGATATCCAGGGAGGAGGAATTAAGGAAGTTTTTTCTTGACCTCAAGCCTAAATCCGCCTTCCGGTCATTGCCACATGTTCCTAATTCTGACCACTTGGGCCAGGCAGCCAGCCTACACATTACTTCATCTCACACACTCTGCGTTCTCTCTGATCTGGCTGTTTTTATGTTCCCAGTACCTCACCTTACATCATCCATCTTCATGCCTTTGTGCTGGCTATATCTCACCCTACCCCCATGCCTGGAACACTGATCTTCTGGTAATGTCTGCTTCTTAGAACCTATGACTTCTTTTATATTTACACCCTTTACATTCATTTTATATAAGTCTTGTATTTAAGTAGTTGGAAGCATGTTGTTTTCCCTCCAGTGGAATGTGAGCTCATTGAGGATGGGGATCAAATGAAAGACTTCTTGGTTTGGTTTGGTTTTAAAGGATGGAGAACTGAATGTATTTCTAAGCAGCATGGAAGAAGCCCATGGTTAAGGAGAGATTAAAAATGAAAGAAAGAGGGAATTACAGGATAGGAGTAGAGGAGGAGGGTGGGGTACAAGCTCTTGGAGGAATAGGGTAGGATGGAAGGTGTATATAGAGAGTTGGCCCTGGCAAGGAGATGAGCTACCCTGTCCTCAAAGACTGGAGCAAAGAAGTGGAGAATGGCAGTGGGAAATTATCCACAGGGGGTTGAAATACTGAGAAAAGAAGAGAGAGCTCAAAGAGGGTGGTCTTAGTAAAGGAGAGGGTAAGGTCCTCTGTGGAGATAAAAGGGGGAAGGGTGATATAGGAAGGAAGCTTGAGGGAAGAAGGGAAGTTTTGGAACTGCTGCTGTTGCGAAGAGTATGACAGTCAATCAGGGAAGGAGGAAAGGCTTTTTTTCTGTGCAGCAGTGAGAGCCCAGGTAGCCAGGTAGCCTACTGCTAAGAGCCCTGATCTTGGAAGCCTTGAGATTAAACCCTGCCTTAAACACTTATTAGCTCTTTTATCTTGGGCAATCACCCGATCTCTGAGCCTTTCTTTCCTCCTTTGTAAAATTATGGGATTGGACTCTGGCTTCCAAAGGCCCTTTCAGCTCTAAATCTCTGAGCCTTTGATTTTAGTTAACATAAATTTGTAGTGGACCCACTTGACACAGTTGCATAATTTCTTCCAGTAATATATAAATAAGAGTAGAGAAGATGGATCCTAGGGGGAGCCCAGTGTTGGGATTTGGCAAAACATAAGCTGCAATAAGACAAGTAAGCAGGAGATTCAAGGGCTAGAACCCTAGGGTTAAGATTACGAAGAAAGGAATGTAAGTGATGGAGAAGTGAAGGATGGGCGAGGGATCTAAAGGTCATGATGAGGATAAAGACGAGGAATGTAAAAAGGGGAGAAATGGAAGACTGGAAAGTCGTAATCAGAGTTATGGATCATGGAAATAACACAGTTATGATGATGAGATCTAAAGGGGCTACTATCAGTATGGATCATGACAAGTTCATGGGAATTGAGGAAGTTTAATTGGGAGGCCAGGATGTTCTAGGGGGCACAAGTGTAGATTGTACCCCTGAGGGAGATCAGCCAGCCCTGCAAACTCTTCATGTGGGCATAATGTCTCTCTGGATAGATTGATTGCAAGTTCTTTGAGGGCAGAGAATGATGTCTTGTGCTGCTTTGTATTCTAATGAGCACTGATGCAATGGAGTGAGAAAAGGAAGGAGCATCTAGAGTTGCTCTATTGCCATAAGTAGGTGTTTTTAATGTTTTTGTGTGTTTTAGATATAGAGACCACAGTACTAAATACCAACTTTTTTATCCTTGCTCCCCCTCCTAAACCCACTAGGAAATCTCTTAAGAACTAATTTTTTTTTTTTAAAGATCTCCCTTACTACTACTCTCTTGGCAAAATCATTACTTTGAGTGAGTGATTTGAAAAAAATAATTCTTATTTTGTTAACATCGTATCTATCTAACAACATATGTTGGGACAGTAGGCTAATGGACAGTAAGTAATGTCCATTGTTTAGATAGAATTTTTTTTCAACTCTGAGAAGTTATGTCCTCAGGCTCAAAACCTTGGTATCAACTTTGATTCATCATTCTCCTTCTTCCTCCATATATAATTAGCCCCCAAATTCTGGCAGGCTTTCTTTTGAAATGTCTTTCCATTCTTATACCCACCATCCTAATCTATTAATGCCTTTACTTTCTAATACCTGTAATTGCTTCAACAAACCTCTTAATTACATTCTCTGACTCCAGTCTCCATTTTTCATCCCTCCTGCATACCTCTACCCAACTACTGCTCCTAAAACCCATGCGTGTCCACCCTATTTGCAGATTTCCACTTGTACTTCAAACCCTTCCTCATCACCTCCTTCTGTTTTTCATCTTTTCTTTGCGCAATATCTTCTAGGACTGCTTAACAAAACCTCTCCATTCCTATGCCCACCACTGTCCTCCAAACTATTCTCACCTCAGACCTGCATTACTACCACTGCCTCCTTAACCACTCTCCCAGACTCCACTTTCCTTTTTTCATCTCTCTTCATACCTCTGCCCAACTAAAGCTCCTAAAACCTGGCTTTCATCGTATCGTTCCTCCACTCAAAAACCTTCCCAGGTTCCCTACTGCATCAAGACTGAATTCTTCTGCCTGGCTTTTAAAAGCTTTCTGCCAGGGATTCTTAACCTGGGGAGTGTGAACTTGTTTTAAACATTTCGATAACGGTAGTTTCCTTTGTAATTCCATGTCTTTACTTTATGCATTTAAAAATATGATTCAGAGAAGGACAATCCATACAACCAGTCATAGACTTGGAGACCAAGCTCCACCATACCATGAAGAATGTCACCAAAGGAATATGACAGGGTTTTTTTTTTAAATTGCTTTTTTTTTTTTGGAGGTGGGAATGCAGGACAATTGGGGTTAAGTGATTTGCCCAAGGTCACACAGCTAATAAGTGTTAAGTGTCTGAGGTTGGATTTGAACTCAGGTCTTCCTGATTCCAGGGTCGGTGCTCTATTTACCATGCCACCTAGCGACCCCAATATGAGAGGTTTTAATGCTAGAAGGATCAAGCCCATCAGTGCATCAATTGTTGCAAGAATTTAAAAATAAATTTTACCATAATTTAGTATAGTATATCTCCTATTTGTGCAAATACACTTTAAATATTAATAATTATAAGCAGATATAATTTTACTTCTCTAGACTCAAAGACGTTCCTGGAACAAAAAAGGTAAAGAACTTCTGGCTCCTTCTAACCATTCCCCCCCCACCATGTTCTTCCCCTCACCAGAGATTCCCTCAGCCTATCCACATCCTCATCTTGTAAGTGCTTCCCTGTGTCTCTGCCTCTCATTAGTTTCTCACCTTTCTGAATTCATAACTTACCATACAAATTGGTTGCAAATTAGACATAGCTTTGTATTATTTGCTTTGTTATTTTTTTTCCAAGCTAAACCATAAGCTCCTTGAGGGCAGGAATCATATATAAGACTTCTTTTACATCTTCCCCTCAGTAGAATGTCGACTACTGGAGGGCAGGGACTGGTTCATGTTTCTTTTTGTCCTTAGCAGCGCCTGGCATTTGTGCCTTGTACCAGGTGCTGCTGGGTGCATGGTAATCACTCAAGAAATATTTCTTGATTGATGGAAAGGTACTCAAAAACATCTGCCCCATCGGCATATATCCACCTGTACTTCAAATACTTCTTCATCACCTCCTTCTGTTTTTCATCTCTTCCTTCTCCCCCCCCCCCCAACTGCTTAGCAAGCAGTTTGTGTGGGATTCCTATCCTGTAAGGGAGAAGTCCTCTCTTTGTTGGCTCAGCAATCCCTCATGTTAGAACTTGCTGAGCTCAGGAAGTTTGGCTTTGCTAGCTACACAGAAAATGGAAGTCCTAACAGCACAGATCAACTCAAGTCCTGGAGCCCCTCAAACTCAAGTGGGCTCACATAGAGCCATTGTCTCATTTTCACCACCCCATGCTTTGAATAGACATCAACAGCTGTCATGTGGCATTATCCTTTGATTGCAACTGAAGGGAGAGGTTGGGAAGGAGAAGATTGCAAGTGGGGAATTTGCCAAGTGGCAATTTCATTTTTTGGATTATGAAAAAATGGGATTTCTGTATGAAATAGTTCCCAAGCAAGCACAACCCATACAAGCAGTCATAGACTTGGAGGCAAAGCTCCGACATACCATGAAGAATGTCAGCAAAGGGATATGAGAGGTTTTAACACTAGAAAGATCAAACACATCAATGTGCCCGTCAATTGATGGAAGAATTTTAAAATAAAATTGACCAGAATTTAGTATAATATCTCCTATTTATGCAAATGCACTTTAAGTACTAATAATTACAAACAGATATAATTTTATTCCTAAAATAAAAAAAAAATTCATCCTACCTATATACAAAGTCACGACCTCAGGTGACAGATTGGTCCTTGAAGGCATTCTTAAATTCAGGTCCTTCTTTAACCTCCCCTTCCCTCGGCAGAATACAGTATCCATCTTGGGACCACCTACAGGTTTCCCCTACGGGTTATATCACTTATCTGAGGGACAGGGCCTTCTGTGCTTATGAGCAAAAGCAAAGAACTGAAGTATGGTGTTGGGTGTAAAAAGAGAAAACCTTTTCTACCTTGTTCTCTCTTCATGTCCACTTACATTTAGTTGCTAGTCTGTTCCTTGTATCCAAATACAAACCAAGATGTGTCTTGCTCCTTGTGATCTATGTGATGTGGACAAAAGAGAAACTGAATTCTTCAGACAAACATTGTTCAGAAGCCAGGAAAAATTCCCGTAGGTGTATGTACCAGCATCATCTGTGATGCCAGTAACCTGGCAAAGCACTCTCCTGCTCTGGTTGATGCTTTCAGTGGTAATGAATGTTTTGGTGACGTTCCCCTTGTCCTCAGGAGACAGTACCCAGGGTTAAATCAGACTCAGATTGCCTCCTTTTGAGGGGAGTATTTTTCCTGAGGACTTTGAAACCATTTTCCATCAGTAGTTTTCTTTCAGTCACTTTGAAACTTTGGTGCCTCAAACTTAATCCCCTTTGTTTACTTTCAACGGCAATTCATTGTATTTAAGGAGCTTTGTTTGTCCTCAGTTTCTGATCACTCAGGATTAAAAACAAATCTAGAAACCAGTGAGGTGTTAGAGCAAGGCTAGTACTTTTGGGGTTCGAGTTACCACCTCTTTCAGTAAGCGAGAGAAAAGTGCTTCAAACCCTGAAATCTGGCATAATCTCTTTACTTCTGAAAGTTAAGGAAACACTGAAAAAGAAGGTCTGGGTTTGTTTCCTTTTCTTAAAGGAAATTTGGGATGATGGAAACAAACAACATGATTGGAGTCTCCTCAACTTCCTCTTTTATAGTTTTGTGATTATTTTTTTTTGTTTATTTTAATGTTCTTTATGTGGGGTCTGCGAGTTTGTTTTTAAAAATATTTTGATAACTATTTCAATATGGTTGGTTTTAATCCATGTATTTTATCCTGTATATTTAAAAACATTATTCTGAGAAGAGGTTCGTAGCCTTTTCCACATTGCCAGAGGGGTCCATGATACAAAAAAAAGGTTAAGTACCTCTCATCTAAGGCAAAATGAAAATACTGATCACAAGAAAAAGAACATGGAAGTCTTGTGTACAGTATAAGATTTCAGACTTTACTGGACAAACCAGTGAATTCAATTCCTACCATGTGAAATACTGGTTCCCATGTTCCCAGAAGGAGCCATCCTGCTTTTATACAGGCTTTTGACTCCCTCATGATTTGGGTGGCCCAAGGTTTTCAGAGAAGGCTTCACTCCGGGGTCACTGAATGAGATAAAGCCCCCTGGGACTACCTCCAAAGGAGGACTCAAGCCATTAAGCCCTTTCCTTCTAGAAATTTTGTACCAGTCCCTTTTCAGTTTTCCTTTTTTTAGGTGGGGAGTAAAGAAACTTTCATTCTGACAGGCAGGAGGTCCAGACTGGAAAATGGAAACAGTAGATTCATCCCCTTCCTTGTAACATCAGTAGGGAGCCTGAACCTTAGAGGTGACCTGTAGAAAGGACTGGCATTGAACTGGAGGAACTGTGGCTAATGAAATAGATTTTTTTTTTAAGCAAGAGGCAAATAAATGTAGCCCCAAGATGGCAAGAGAACATTGGAGGAGATGAAAGGAAAGAAAAAGGGAATGAGAGAGCCCAAAAGCAAAGGGAGAGAGAGAGGTTTGGAATATACATAGAGATGAGGAGATAGATGAAAGAGAAAAGAGAAAGATAAGAGAGAAAAGAGGGAAACACAGGACAGATCCACAGAGCAGAGAGAGGTGTTGCCAGGGAAACAAAGAATGAGAGAGAGGAGAAAGAGAGAGAGTGGAAAAAAAAAACCAGGATGGAAAATGCTAAAGACTGGGGGTGGGGAGGAAAGAGAAGGAGGAGGTGGTGTCTGTAAGAGTGGGATCAGAATTTGAGGATTGGGTGCTCCAGGAAAAGACGGAGGAGAAAAACTATGAATTCTAGGAGAAAAACTATGAATTCTAAATTAGAAGCTAGGAAAAGAGGAAAGGGTAGAAGGTTGAGTAAAACTCACAGCAGCTGTCCAGGAATACAGGCCTCCTGTTCCCTTCCATCCCTCCCCACCTCCCGCCGTTCCCCAAAGCAAACAAAAATCTTAACTGATACCTTTGGGATTCTTAACTCCTAAGATCAGGGAACAAAGATTAGTTTACAACCATGGGATGTTATCCCTCCCCCAAAGAACCCCTACCCAACCATCCCAAGAAAACATGAACTCATGGTCTTCAGTATTGGGCCCAGTTTAGCATTTTGAGAAATCCAGGTGAGTGAATAACTTGCATTTATAGTACTTTAAAGAGTACAAAGCACTTTGCATACATGATGTCCTTTGAACCTACCCAGTAAGCATTTTTATTAGGTGCCTACTATGTGCCAGCACTGTCCTAGATGATGAAGACATAAACGTGGAACCGTTCTTTCCCTGAAGGAACCTACTTTTTACAAGTGTGCATATATAAGGATGTATAATGTGATTTCTAGGATGGGAGCAGATCAAGAAAGGCCTCCTTTATGAGGTACTGCTTAAAGTGAGTTCTGAAGGAAAGTAGGATCAAAGTAAGGTGGGACGGGGAGAGGGGAGTGTATCCATGAATAAGAGGCATCCTGTACAACAAGCCTAGAAAAGGGACATGGAATAATGTTTGTGAAAAATAGCAAGAATGTCAGTTTGGCTCAACCTTGGAGTGCAGGAAGGTATTTTAAACTGAAAAGGAGGGTTGGATCCAGCTTATGAAGGATTTAAATGCCAAACAACGGAGTTAATATTTCATTCTAGAGGCAGTGGGGGGAGGGGGCATGGGAGTAACATGACTAGACCTTTGCTTAAGGAATGACACCAGTAGGATGTGAAGGATGGATTGGAAATGAGGAGAGAGGAGACATAGAGACCATAGTTGGGAGGGCATTTCAGTAATCCAGACAAAAGCGTAACCACCTTTTTTAAGTGTTGTTATAGGCCTGAGAAGTTAAGTGATTTGCTGATAATTACACTGCTAGTGAGCAAATCTACTCCAAATCCTTCTTTTAACAGATAGGATGACCAAGTTAGGTGATTTATCCAAGATCATATAACTGGTTGGCGGCAAAATCAGAGCTAGAATATAAGCTTCCAAACTTCCAGTCCAAGGCTCTTTTCACTGCACTCCACTCTTCTGTTTTCCTTTGATTAGCCACTGTCATTATTTTAGAATATGGGAGGATGAGGTAGTTCCAGTGGGCCTTGAGATGGGACAGTGGATAGAGCACTGGGCTTAGAATCAGGAAGATTCATCTTTATGAATTCAAATCTATTTGACACTTAAACTATCTGTGTGACCCTGGGCAAGTCACTTAACGCTGTTTGCCTCAGTTCCTCATCTATAAAATGAGCTGGAGAAGGAAATGGCAAACCACTCCAGTATCGTTGCCAAGAAAATCCCAAATGAGGTCACAGAGAGTCAATCACGACTGAACAATAACAAAAAGGCAGTTCCTGGAACAAAACCCCTGTTAACTTGAAATATGCCTAGCATTTTGGAACTGGGGAGTGCACAAAGTATTGAACAAGGAAACAATTTCTTCCACTCCCATAGTAGACATACCCCCTATAACTCCAAACATACTGAAAGTTGAGCTCTTAGTTTAGGGAGGGAGGTGGGACCCTACTCCATGTTAGGCCTGTCTTATTCAGAAAGGAGTGTGAATTTTTATTTTTAATATTTGCTATTTTATAATGCTGATTATTTTGTTATATTTGCTCATTTTTATAATATTAATATTTAAATACTTGAAAGCTATTTGAAGGTGATGAAGAATGGATTGTAGGGCAGTGGGAAGAACATTCCTATAATGGGGAGATTTGAGTTCTGATCCCAACTCTGCTGTTAAGTAGATATTGCAACTTTGAACAAAGACATTTCATTTCTGTGCCTCAGTTAACTCGTGTATGGACTTGAATGATCTTTGAGATACCTTCTTCTATCCCTTATATTTTCAGTTTAAGATGATGTTTCTGACAAAGGCTAAACCAGAAAATTCTCAAGGTAATATGTAGAATCTGAAGTCAACCCGGGCGTTTTCATAGCTTACAAAAGACTCCCTTAAACCTTCAACTCCTTTAGTCAAAAAATAGATTGATTAGGCTAGTGTGTGTATGTGTGTACATGTGTTTAGGTGTGTGGGTATAGGATATAAAAATACTCATAAACCAGTAGCTTTGAGGCTCTCAGATAAAAGGTAATATGTCATCACAATTATAGTGGGTGTTGTGACTCAAACCAAATTATCCACCCTGGTTTTTTACAGGAGGACCTGAGAGGTAGGTTGTATGGGATAAGGTAGAAAGAATGCTGGGTATGGAGACTTTCTCAAATCCTAACTCCCATCTTTGTTTGTGATCTTGGTCAAATTACTTAATCTCTGTGAGCTCCAGGTTCTTCATCTATAAAGGGGAAGGTAGGGCTGGACTAGTTCATTTCTAAGGTTACTTACAACTGAAAACCTATGAGCCTATGAATTTGGCCTTCCTGAATGTTAAGTCTGGTAATTTGGACTTTTTTGACTTTGTAAATTGGATTTCCTAATCTTCAATCTCTTTATCTTTCTGTAACTCATTTTGAAAAGTTAATATCCTTAGAAAGCCAGTATCATCTATTAGGATCTGATAAGTGATTAATCACTATGTGTGGCATGACACTAAACAAGGTACCCCACAAAACACAAGGTGCCTTTCCTCTGAAAGGGTTTATTCTAAAAGATCTCAAAGCAGCCAAAGTGGAGGGTCCTCTATATTTTTTTCATGTTTCAGCTTTGTTGGACTCATCTGGGCCTCCACCCCTTGTTTCTTTGGGTTAAAGGATAATTTTGAAGATGTAAAGTTATGACTTATTTAGACTTTATTGTTCCTTTTAAACATTTTTATCCATATCTTTTGTTTTCACATTACTTTCATTTCTGAATATATCCTTCCTTTCACTCCCCTTCCCAGAGAACCATACATTGTAAAAGAATTTAAAAAGGGGGGAGGGGGGAGAGAAAAAAGCCGTTCAGGAAAACTAGCCAACCCATCAGCTGAGTCTGACCAGTCAATGTTCCACAGCCATAGTCCCTCTACCTCTGCAAAGAGAGCGTTTTGTTCTCTCTCCTTGAGGGCCAAACTTGTTCATTTTTATTATAGAGGGTTCAGTATCATTGGTTTTGTTCTTTCCATGTATGTTATTGTATGTTCTGCTTTCCTGATTATGCTTAATTTCCCTTTGAATCTAGTCCTGTCAGTAAGTGGTCCTGTGTGTCTCTGTATTCTTCATATTTATCATTTCTTACAACACAGTACTATTCCATTTCATTCATCTCTTCTCAGCCCATTCAGTTTGCTTGGGAGGAAGATGAAGCCTCTAAGTTGTTTTGGTTCCCAACTATCTTATTAATGATATGGAGCAATGTGTCCTATGGTTGTTAACTGTAGTTCTTTCAAGAACTGTTTATCCTTACACTCCTGATCTGTTGGGGGAATGACTCTCAGCTTCATATATTTGTTTGTTCCTTATATATCTTATATGTCAGATTATTGGAAATGTTGACAGAACGATCTTACAGCTTTTCTTCTTATATTATTCATATTGATTTTTATTAGTGCAAAAGCTTTTCATTTTCATGTGAGCAAAGTTATCTTTTTCATCTTTTGTGATCATCTCTGACCTATATAGGTAAAGGACTCTTGAAGCCTTAGAAACACTTGGAGAAGTTAATGTTTTTCTCTAGAGTATATTGGATGTGCCATTTGGATGGTAGCCCATGATTTCATCAAACCCCTCCTTTCCCTCCCCTGAGTGTCTTTTGTGACTCCCCAGCGTAACCTGTTTCAGGTTAGGAAGGTTTTATAAAGTCCTAGTTTTCATGTTGTTTGAGGCACCAGGGATTAGCCACCCATAGCTGGTGAATGGGAGAGAGTATGGAGGGGCCTTGACTACAGAAGCAGGACCATTGCTTTAAGAGCAGGAAGGGATCCTTCTCGGAAACATTTTGTACCAGAAGAGAACAAAGAAGAGGAAATGAAAGCCAGACCCAAGTTCCCCAGGAGAAGAAGAAACAATGCTGGAGAGACTCGCACTCCCAGCAGAATAGGAGGGCAGGAAAGGAGGGACCCAGGACTGCTGCCTGCCGGATTCCAGCACCAAGGGAGGCTACCTCAGACTTTAGTGTAAAGAGACACAGGAAAAAGATTTGCTATCCTCTGGGATAGCAGAGGAGGCATTAGTGGTCCAGAGGAAATGGTACGAGCTTAACTGGCCTGAGATTCTAGGCATGATCCTTAGTCCATCAAGTCTTGGGGGGAGGAGGGGAGGGGATCAGGAAGAGCCCATCAGTGAGGAAATCAGGAAATAGCGACAATTATCTTATTGTTGCTAAAGAGGAAGTAGGGGAGAGAGCTTCCTGAAGAGTAAGTGATTTATGCTTTAGCACTAAACCTGAGACTCATCTGTGAAGGAAGTGTGGAATAAAAGTTATCTTGAGTCAGCATAGAAGTGGCACCCATATTGTGCAGATTGAGAAAATATGTGCTTAAAACCAAGGATATCCCTGGAGCTATGCCACCCAGGGGATGTCTGGGGGCAAGCAATGTAGGGTCTCTAAGCTCAGGGCATTTAGGAGATGAGGAGGTTGGGGAGCACTGAGTCCCTCCCATCTACTGAAAAATCCTGTGAGACTCACTTCCCCTTTCAGTGATTCCATTTCTTTTTATGTAAGGAGGAGGATGTGAGTAATGGATGTGAGTTAGAAAATCTGGGTTGGAGTCCTGGCTCTTCGATTCCTTAACCATGTGGCCTTGTGTAATTAACTTTTTCCCCCCTTTTTTTGGAGGGGGGAGGATCTCGGTTTCTCTGCCTGTAAAATGATGGGGCTGTACTATTCTTTTGTGGAGGACCCTTCCAACTTTTAACATTCTGTGATTCTGACATTTATGCTGCTAAGGTGCAGTGTTAAAATATAGCATAGAGCCCTGCTGGAGAGCAGGATTCCTAGTGAAGCACAGCCCATTTATTTCAGGTAAGAAGGAGAGGGGGAAAGGAGGCTCCTTTTTAAAGTGTCTTATGATCAGATTAGACCAGAACCAATCATTTGCATACAGGTGCTACATTAACTTCCCAGGACTGCTCATCAGTTGGCTATATGAGATGGCAACAGATGTTCCTGGGTGAAGGTAAAGTAAATTGGAAAGCCTCAGCCCCTGTCTGCAGGTTGGTTTGTTTGCATGCTCAGGATGTGGCTCTGAACCACCAGCTCCTGAACCGTTGCCAGCCCGAGTTCCACGATGGTCCTGCCTGGACTTTAGGTAGTTAGTTAGGGTTTTTACCCAATAATAGGACTGAAGTGGGGAGCTGGTCTGCTGCTTCTCATTTCTTTCATTACAGGGGTGGGAAAGCTGGGAGCCAGAAAGCAGAAATAGCACGAGGAAGAGGTGACCTCAGGTCCAAAGAACAAGCCATCTTTACGCTGCTTTTTGGTGGGAGGGGAGGGAGCCTGGCAGCCAGACTGCCTCCTAAAACAGCCCCAGGATGGCACTAGCAGCTGTCTAATGGGTCTGAAGGAGGGATGGGAGGAGCACTGGGAAATCCCAGCCTTTCCCCTACCTGCTCCCAGCCTGCCCTCCTATAGTGTAGGAGAAAACCCTAGGCATCCTACTTTCATGAGAGGGTGGAATAGCCAGTTGTCCTTTGCCCACCGGCAAGTGTTTTGGAAAGAGCCCTGGATGTAATGACCAAGGGTGGCCCTGAAGAAGCGATGAGAAATCGCACCTCTCTCCTTTCATTGAAGAGATGAGGCACTGTGGGTATGGAGCGCTCCATGTGTTGGTTTTGCTGAACTGTTTTTTTGTTTGTTTGAAATGTCCATTATAAGGGAAGCTACCAGGTGGGGAAGGGGGAGAGGGAGGGAAGGGGTGTCTTCTGAAATGAATGTGATTTAAAAGCAAAAGGCTTCAATCGAACTTTAAAACACGTTTTTAAAAAAGAAGTGCACTTGAGTCTGAACTAGTGTGCCCAAGTTTGAGTTTTGACTGTCACTGTCTAGCTGTGTAGCCATAGGTAAGTCACCTGGGGCCTCAGTTTGCTGGTCTCAGCACTGCCCCTTACTGCCTGTGCCACCTGGACTAAGTCATTTTGCCTGGCCTGCTCACCTGTTAAATGACGGGATTGTGGCCTACTTCCCAGGTCCCTTCCAGCTCTGTATTTGTCTATAATCCCATGATTCAGGATTTCTAAGGTCCTCTCTAGTTCTGAATTCTCTGCAATTTGGCCAGATCCACCTAGGACCAAAGTACTCCCCCAAGGGGGCAGGGCTGTTGTTGTCAGTCCCCAGAAACAGAATGTTCTTTGTGTATCTGCTGGGGAAAAGGAGAAGTTAAAACAAAGAGAGAATCCTGAAAGGAAGAGAAATGCATACTTCCTCTTCTCACCCTGGAAAGCTACATGGTGGGCTTCCTGGATCACCACAGCATAGGCTCCTTTATAAAGAAACCGGCCTTCCCTAGTGAGAAGGCAGAAGTGAAAATGTGGCAAAGAGCCATGAGTTTTTCACAACAGACTGGGGTTTCACTTCCTTTTTCTCACTGGGGATAAGAACAGTTTCCCTTCTAATCTAATCTAAGAGCACTGGAAGAATTTATATTCTAGGGTGTATTTTCTGAAGTCCATGTGCCTGGGTCTCTATTTTCCCTTCTCTTACTTAAAGACAAGGCCCAGGAAGGTACAAAGATAAATAAGACACAGTCCCTTTCCTCAAAGAGCTTACAGTCAGTCTCCTAGAGAAGGCTGCCCCACAGTCTCACCCTTTGCAGGGGAACAGTGACCCCACATTTATGAAAGGAGCTGGGGATGTGAGCATAAGATCTTTCATTCCTATGACTCAGTGGACTCTGCTAAAATCATATTTCAAATAGAGTTATAGGTTGAGAACTGAATGAAACCTTATCGAGACTGACCGTCTCATTTTACAAATACAAGGAAACTGAGGCACAAGTTGTTTAAATGATGGGTTACACAGTTGCTGTCTCAGGCAAGATTTGAACCCAGATCTTTCTGACTCCAGGGCCAGTGTTCTATTCACTACGCCATGCTGGCTCTATTTTCCTAGCCTTGGATCTTTTTAACGTGAACTATTATCTAGCCACTCTCTCTCATCCTCAAACCAAGCTTATTATCTTTCCTCAGAAATATATTTCTTTTTCTAACAGTGGCAGCACCATTCACTCCATCTTCTAGAAAGAGTGTGGAGTCTAGAAACCAGAGAGGGAGAGACTGCAGGAGGAAGGAGCAGTCAGCAGTGTCAAGCAGGAAAGAAGCAAAGGAGGCTGGGAACTTCAGGGCCATTGGATTTGGGAGGGTTCTTCTATGAGAGAAGAGTTTTAGTAGAATAGTGATGATAAAAGCTAGAAATACCAGAGGTCAAAGAGGAGAAGAGCCAATTTTTTTCCCCCTTTAACATAAGAAATTATAGAATGTCAAGATTGGAAAGGGATCTCACAGAGCCTTTGTATTGTTGTAAGGCCAATGATTGATTTAGAGGTGATTGATTCATTCCAACTTCCTCAGAGAGGTGAAAAGAGATGTCCCCAAAGTCCTGTAGGTGGTTGAACCTAGGTCTCCTGACTCCTGGTCCAGCTTGTCTTTGAGTGCACGCATCGGAACTGTTGGTAACATTGGATTCAGGCTTCTGCTTGAGCTCTCAGCCTCTGTAGCAGAGAGGTGACACAGATTCTATGTTTATTCAACAGCCTGAATGATGATCCACAAATCTTCCTCATACAACAGTGGGTGGGATGTTGTTCTAGGGTAGTAAATGTTCTGAATGCTGCTTGACTCTCCTCTCCCCACTCCAGGATAAGATCCACGTTGCCTCAGACACGCTGCTTCCCCAACTGTATCACAATCAACCTTATGGTCCCTGCCTATGGGCACCTCCTGCAGTAGAGCCTCGACCCTGAAATCTTGCCTCTGGCATGTTGTAGGAGGAGTTCCAAAACCCTACTGCCTTGGGTTAAAAATAGCCTCCCCTGTGATTCTAAAGGTGGAAGGAGGACAGAGGAAGAGTGGCATAGTCATACAGTAAACATTTATCAAGCACCTACTATTTACCAGCCCTAAATGCTAGGGAGACAAAAAGAGGCTGGCATACCGTATGCACTGTTGGAGGGCATACCCACATGGATGAGATGATAGAGCCACTGAAGTATTGTATGGCTGATGATTTAGAGAGTATGGTGAGTCCAGAGTAAACCAAAATGTTGTTACGTTTTCATCCCTGTCATATCAGTTCTCCTAACCTGATGGTTTTTCCTAAGAGAATAGAGGCCATCCCAGATGTAGCAAATGCTGTGAGGTAGCCCTGATTTGGAAAAGCTGATAGGAGCCAGAGAGAAAGTGTGAACCTCCTTAAGTAGACATTTGGTAAGGCCAATAGGGAATTGGAGTTATTGGCATAAAATAGGGATGGTCCCGGAAGCACTAGGAAGAACCTGGGGAAACTACCAAGCCAAGTAGTTGAAAGAAATGAGTTCATCTTGCATGTGGTCTCTACTCTTTGCTTTGTGGCTCTGCCTCAACCCTACCTCCCACCCCGTAGCTCCCTCACCTTTCCTCAAACTAGTTCTTCTGTTGTAAAGTCTGGTTGACCCTCCTGGTGTTAGTGATTTCTCTGGTGGCTGATAGCTGGAGCCAAGTAGAAACCTTAGTTTTGGAGAGTTGCTGCTCTCATCTTACATCTTCTAGGATTTGTGGAGTGAGACAAATGAATGGGTGGGACACCTTCAAAGGGACCACAGAATGAGTTCCTCTGGTCCTGTATCGAAGAGCCATTGAGACTGTACTGAAAACCTAGTAGCATGTGTGAAGAGGGGGTGAACCTTGCCAAGGACTGGTTGCTACATCTCCTAGTCTTCTATTCTGCAAAACCCCAAACCTTAAAATTTGAAGAAGAAAAAAAAGTGGCAGCTCTGCAGAGAATGTGAGATCTAATCGGAGGAACAGTTTCTTTCAAAGCTCCCACTCCACTGTGCCTCCCTGTCCCTTCTACCAACTCTCCCATGTCTCCTCCCCATCCCCCCTCTCCATTTTATTCTTTTCCTCTGCTTCCCCTCCCCCTCTCCTCTTCCTTTGTTTCTCTGCCTCCACAGTCTCTCTCCCTCCCTTTCTGTCTCCCCCTCTCCCCCTCCTCTCTCTTCATTCCTTCTCAGTTTTTGTATGGCTTTCTCCTCCCTGCACTGTTCTCCTTTCCTCCCCACCTTCAGCATAAGTCTCTAAACTGTAATCAGGCAGCTACTGCATTTCACTGTCTTAAGATTTACTTTCTATCAAAAATGGAGAAATGAGGATGTAGAAAAACAGCTACATTCAGAGGTTCATTTTGGGTAAGAGCACTAGCTGAATTATCACGGTTGATTCATACCTCCACTTTAACTATCGCTCTAGTCCTGGTTTGAGATTCTCTAGGTCACTAGCATTCTGAATTCCATTTTTTCTTTGACATAAATAGAGTAAAAAGAGATTTCTGATCCTCTTGGTGTTGAATTCGGAGCATTAAGTAGAAGTGGTTAGATTTAAGCTGCTTCATTCTGGAAAGCTCCGTAGATTGGTTGGGGAGGGGAAATGAATCCCCGAACCAAAAGCCAGAAGGCACAAGTTCCATGTAAAGATGGCTTGGGTGGGGGAAGAGAGAGACTCAAAGCTTGAGGATACAGGTGGTTGGGCATCACGAGAGAATTCTCTTTTTCAACATGGAGGGAGAGATGGAGGGATGGAGGAAGGGAGAAAAGATGGAAAAAAAGAAGAGGAAAAACCATAAATAGTTAAGGGTATAGATAGAGGAAGAGACAAGCTACAGAGCCCTGGCCACTTTAATTTCTTTCTCCTTATTCCTTCACTGTGTCTTGTACTCACTGACATGTAGGGGCCTCGTATGTGCCAGGCAGGAAGATAAATGGAGTTCACAACATCACAGTTAGATCCAAGACAAAGGTAAATTAAAACCCCCATTTTCATTCTCTCCTATCCATTCATTCAACAAACATTCAAATGCCTCCTGTGTCCAGGTGATGTGCTACATAGTTCCTCCCTTAACTGTCAACTACTTGAGGGCTGTGGATTCTCTGAGGAAATGAATGTGTTGGCATTGTCTCTCTTCCAGCTGACCCTTTTTTTTCCACCTTCCATTTGTACCCCCAGTTCTCTATTTTATCATGAAACAGAAAGGCTTGCTATTCCAGTGGATTAAAAAAAAACAAAAACAGGTATGTCCTAGGCTCCCCAAACCAAACTTTTAGACTCTACACAGCTATTGCAATAGCTTCTTATGTATTGCTGCTTTGCCTGCCCAAGCAGGTGGGCATTATCCCTTCATCCCCTCTGAGTGCCCATGTTTCACTGCATAAAACTTATTCTCTGAATCAAGGCTTCTTAAACTTTTTCCACTCTCAACCCCTTCGGCATTTCTTAAAGTGTGGTATGGGGTTAAGACCCATAGTTTAAGGCTAAGTCACTACTAGCAGAGAGTTATCATCCTTCAGGTGATACAAAAGTGTATCCTGATCGACTTAAGACTTTCTTTTTTTCCTTTTTCTCTCTATCCATTCCCTCTATGTTGACTGGCTGAAAGGCAGACTGACTTTCCTTGAAAGGATTACAAATGTTGTAAGGGGACCCCATGCATTAGTGTTAAGTGGAAGTAGGAATTTCTGCTCCCAGATGGAAAATGAGTCCTTTTTAACTTCTATGCCTTCTAGTTCTTGGTCTCAACACAAAAACAACTTTTCTTTCTGTAGGGTCCATTGTAGTGCTACGCCTCTTACCTGTCACCCCTGTCCTCCAACACACGCATCCCAGAGTTCATGAAACTTGCTTACTTTTTCTTTTGAAAGTATATTTGTTTACCCAGTCCCGTCACATCCTCTTTCTGACTTTCTGGCTTTTCCCTTCTAAAGCATCTTCTCCTTAGAGGGTCCCTATGGGAGGAAATGCTTCAGGAAGTTGCTGAGAGAGGGGAGGAAGCAGCAGCGGTTGTCCAACTTCTCCATTTAACTGACCCTGACTTTGTCTGAGAAACTTTAAAAAATTCCATGTGGTATTTGCTTAAACTTAAACTTAAACTTAAGGCTCTAAATATGAGGCTTCATAACTGGCATTTCTGCATAGGACACATACATGTACCCTGGTAAGGTAGTTCTGTCATCATAAAGAGGTTGTGAAAGACTATCTTTTTTTCCTCCCCTCAACCAGACTTTTGATTCCACTCGTATAGGGAACTCCCAGTAGGGAATGTTCTCTACCAGTGCACATCAGTAACTGCTCTGCCGTATCTAGTCTTAGAAAGCTGCCTGAAAAAGTGAGTAAGAGGGTAAGTGACTTGGAACCCAGAGAGATGGAACCAGATTCCTATGACTCCTAGGCCATCCACCCTGTCCCTGGTGTCTTCTTTTATTATAGTTATTTAGATATATACAAATGTACAAGTGCTCCTCAGCTAGATGGTAGGTTAGGGGCGTACCTGATATGTCTTTAGATCCCTTCATAGTACCCAGCCTATTGCCTCACCTGTGCTGGGCATCCAAAGAAAGATTCTTTCAGCTCTCACTTTTTCTAGTTCTGTATGTTGATTCAACAAGTTAGTTGGTAGAGAATTCTCAATTCACTCTCTAAGAACAGTGACTCTTAAGAACTCTCTACCAATTAACTTGTTAATTGAATTCAAATCTGACCTTAGATACTTAATATCTGTGTGTCCCTGAGCAGGTTACTTTATCCTCTTTGCCTTGGTTTCCTCATCTGTAAAATGAGCTGGAGAAGAAAATGGCAAACCCCTCTAGTTAGTATCTGTGCCGAGAAAACCCCAAAAGGGTTCATGAAGAGTTGAGCATGACTGGAAAAACGCCTCAGCTATGACAAGAACACTGCCTGAATCCTCTCTGAATCCCTGCCCGTGGTTTCTGATATTTCTTGGCCCTCATAGGAGACATGGATTACAGTCAGAGAAAGCTTAGGGCTCAAGAGAAAGAACAATTATATGAGAGAGGGAAGTGAGTGTAATGATAATAATAACAGTAATAGCTGTTGGGTTGTTCTAAGGTTTGCAAAATGCTTTATAGACATTCCCTCACTTGATCCTCATCCACAAAAACAGTGAAAAGCTGCTTCAAAGTCTGTGAATCATCTCATTTGCTCCATATAACAAACCCAAGAGGTAGATGCTTATTATCACATGAGGAAACTGAGGCTTAGAGAGAGAAAATGGCAGCTAGGAAGCTGGGTTGGGGTGATGGCCTTGGGTCTCCCCTGTTCCAAGTCCAGTATTCTGTCTACTCTGCCACCTGCCTGCACGAGGACCGCATGGGAATGAGTGGCCGTGCCTCCCCCGTCCTCTTCCCTCTCTTCGTTCTCTTGGTGATTCCTTATCAGATTTAGAGACGACTCTTTCCTGGATGAACCCTGAATCGTGGAGTACGACAGATTTAGTTCCATCTGGATCTCTGTCTTTCATAGAGGACCCGTTTGAAACTCTATTGTTTAATCTTCAGCACTGGTTTCAAGGAAGCTAAATTTCTTTCTTGCTTATTTTTAGCAAAAACGCAGGAAGTAGAAGCTGTGCAGGGTTGGGGTGGGGGATGGAAGTAGTGGAATCCGTGTGTGTTTCCCAAATAAGCGCCACTCTTGTTAAGAAATAAACTGTTCCCCGTGCCAGCATGGCACTGACCCAGAGCTAAAACTCCCTAGTTCCCAGACTCCGTGGCAGAAAGGGAGACGTTGGTGATTCCTGGTTGTCAGGATCAACAAATCTGCCGGTTGGGGAAGGACCTTTGAGGCCATATAACTCTACCCATAACTGAACAAGAATCCTCTCTAGGATATACCCAGCAAGTAGTCATCCAGCCTTTCCCTGTCCATCACATGGAAATCTGAGACTTGAGTCTCTGGGAGAAAAGGACCTTTTAGAAGAGACAACAGGATGTGGTAGGGGGTGGGGAGACCCAAAACATTTCATCAGAAGTCAGGAGCCCTAAGTTCTAGAGGACTAATAAGCTTTATGGACCTTAATTGTTCTCCTTTGTGAAGTGAGACTCACCTGATGACCAAGGCTTGTTCTTTAAGGCTCCTTCTAGGTCTGGGATTCAGCATGTTAGTTCTAATTGTGGACTCAAGGAATCACAGAACAGCTAAGAAATATTCATGGGAGTTGGGGTCGTGGGGCAATTGGGGTTAAGCAGCTTGCCCAGGGTCACACAGTTAGTGAGTGTCTGGGGCTGGATTTGAACTCAGATCCTGCTGACTTCAGTGCCACCTAGCTGTGCCCACAATTATATACTTTTTTAAAAAGCTCCATCACTAATTGGTGAGCCAGATTGCCACAAGAGTACTCTGGGTCGTCCTCCTGGTGCCATGGATTCAGAAGAGTGGCTTTTCCGCCTGTCTCAATGGTGAATTATCACCAGCAGTGTACTCCCAAGTCAGCGGTCTTGAATGCTACAGATGTAGGGATATATCGGCAGTGAGCAAGTAGACAAGTGCTTAGAAGTTTAAGGACAAACTGTGTCCGGCATAGGGAGACATTGCTAAACCCCCTTTTGTCCTGCTGTCTGAGAATCTTAGTATCATAGGGATCTTACAGGTCATCTGGTCCAACCCTTGGATTTTTTCAGATGGAGAAACTGAGTTTCAGAGAGACCACAGCCTGTGCAGCATCACACAGGTAGTAAACAGGCAGAGCTGGGATTTGAACCGAGGTATTTGGATTCCTGAACCTGTGACCTTTCCACTGTTCATTACTCTACTGGCCTTCTGAGAAAACAGGTCCATCTGCTTGCTTCCTCAGGCATTATTCTCAGCACAGACTAAACTGGAAGCCCTTCTCTTCCTTGACTCTCCATAGAATTTGGGGCTTTAAAGCTGACGGCCACTTGGAGATTGTATAGCCTATCCCTCTCAGATGCAGAAAGCTCTCTGCTGCCTCCCTCATTTCTGCCTCCGCCTTCTCTCTCACTTTTTCACCAAGCTCTCCAGCCCCATGTATATCCCTTCTGTTTGTTGGTTCAGAGCTCCAGGGCAATCAGCCCCTCCTCATGCAAAGCTTGCTACAAGTGGTTGTGCTAAGTAGAGAGAACCCGCTGAATCCAAAGACATGGGCTTGCGTTCCTGCTCTCTCACTAACAAGCCAGGTGACCTGTGTTAGCCTCCCTGGTTCCCTGTCTGGAGAGCAATAATGATCATATTCCTACCAGCTCCTTCACGGAGGTGTTGTGAGGCTCAGATCCCAGCACTGAGGTGGTACTGCTGGCCAGACTTGGGTCAGGAAAACTTGGATTCAAATCTGGGCTCAGACACTTTCTAGCTGTGTGACCACTGAGCAAGTTACTAACTTCTGTTTGCCTTAGTTTCTTCAATTATAAAATGGGGTGATGATAACACCTACATCCCAGGGTTGTGAGAATCCAATGAGATATATTGGGGTTTTGTTTTGTTTTTTCTTTTACATTAAATTGGTTTGGTTTATTTACTTTTAGTTTACAACATTCAGTTCCACAGTCCCTTGTTTCCGATTTTCTCCCCCTCCCTCCCCCCCCATCATGGCGGCATGCACTTGAATATAGGATCCACAAATGAGATAGTATTTGTTAAAAGCACATAATACAATGCCTGCTACACAGTAGGGGCCTAAGGAGTGCCCATATCAAATGCTATATAAATGTAGGCTCTTACTGTTACTTCCCACCCCCCACTTTCAGTTTTATTGTTTTTACATTATTATCATATTTAGAAGGTCTCAAACTATTTAGAGGTGGGGGCACCTTCTAGGTCCTTGAGTGTGGCCCCTTGACTGAGCCCAAACTTCACAGAACAAATCCTCTTAATAAAAGTATTTGTTCTATAAAACTTGGACCCAATCAAAAGGCCAAATTCAAGGACATAGAAGGCCACATGTGGCTTCACGGGTTCCCCACTGCTGGATACAATAGGGATTAAAAAAAAAAGATATTTGAAAATACACATGCAATATTTATATGCATGGGGTTGGTGTGGAGAAAAGGGCCATTATTCTTAAGGAGTGTCATTTACAGCTGCATTTTACTTTTATTAAATGAACAACAGCATAAGCTGGACTCCTCCACCCCTCCATCACTCAACACCCCATTCCTTTAAGGCTGGTGGAGTAGAGTGTGAGGGCAGGTGTTCATCATTAGGCTTTTTACATAGATTATAAAATCCTGCTGAAAGGTGGTAGCTAGAGGAGCTGACCTTGGAGGCTGGAAGACCTGGGTTTCAATCCTACCTCTGACATACTAACTATGTAACCTCATGTGGGAAGGTCACTTGACTTCTCAGTGTGGCGGACAACTCTCTCAAGCTATATTACTGATATCCTTCACTAGACACGGATAAAAACACAGGTTTGAAAGTCTCTAAAGCAATGGTTCTCAGTCTTCCTAATGCCTCGACCCTTTAATACTCGTATGTGGGTGTGTTTGCATGTGGGCGGACCTGCCTGGAGACAATAGAGGAGATGCCTAAGACCATCGGAAATACATGTTTTCTGATGGTCTTAGGAGATCCTTGTGAAAGGGTTGTTTGACCCCAGAGAGGTCATGACCCACAGGTTGAGAACCACTGTTCTAAAGAGCCTGAGAAATCATAGTCTCTCAATATTGTAAGGCCATCTATTCCAACTCCCTTATTCTACAGATATGGGAATTGAGGTTGTAACTGACTGCCAGTGGTCATACCAAGGAATAAAATAATTAGGTAGAAAGAGGATGTTTTGTGTGCCTGCTCTTTACCATTAGGTTTAGTCTTCCCTGCCAGATACTATCTGTACTCAGCCTACGTTACTCCTGCTGCTCTGATCTTGATTACAGGCACTAACTTTCTGTGATGTTGCTGCTGGTTGAGTGGGTATGATGTGTAGACCGGGTATGATGTGTAGACCGGTCTTGGTACATATGTAGAGTGGCCTAATAGACTTTTCCCTCTTCCCCACAGCAATGAAAACCTAGCTAGATGCTGAGTGATGGAGCGCTTCATTGACTCAGGGACGCAGACAGAAGCAGTGGTGGTGCTTTCCTTGGCACAGGCGGCAGTGTTGGGTCTAGTCTCAGAGAATGAGCTCTTTGGTGCTACCATAAGCCCTGAGGCCTTCTACCCGATGTTGGGACATGAGCTCTCCGACACGGCCGCTGTAGAACCAGAGCCCCCAGATAATGACTACCAGATGGAGTGTGTGGGGGGAGCCCCAGGAGAGCCCCCAGAAGAGGAGGTGCTAGAAGTCGAGGCAGCGTTTGAGAAGCACACCCGGAGGAAGAAACGTCCACCGGTGAGGCTGGTGCCCAAAGTCAAGTTTGAGAAGATAGATGAGGAGGAGGAGGAGGAAGACGTGTATGAAGTATCTGTGCCAGCAGATGACAGGCAGGAGGCACCAGGAGAACCCACAGAGGAGGCCAGCTGCGAGGGCATGGTACAGAGCAGCTCCGTCAAGATGATCGACCTCAGCACCTTTGGCCGAAAGTCCCGGCATTCCCGGCACCTGCAGCGCGCTCCCCGGCAAGAGCTGGATGGGACGGCATATAATGCCCATTTTCCAGATTCCACTCCAGATGGCTACACTGAACCTAATATGGTGCTGACCCGGACTGGGTCTGAAGCCATGCATCCAGAGTGTGGATTTGAGCCCCACATGACTTCCCTGAGTGACGCCGAGGCACCTGCTCCCGAGTCGCCGGAGCCCGTGAAGAACGATCAGGGCTTTGTGTGGCAGGACCCCGGGGAGTTCGAGGCAGACCCCTCCGGCTCTACTGCAGACCACCACAAGAAAGCCCAGCTGGACCGGCTGGATATCAATGTCCAGATCGATGACTCCTACCTGGTGGAGGCAGGCGACCGGCAAAAGCGTTGGCAGTGCCGCATGTGTGAGAAGTCCTACACCTCCAAGTACAACCTGGTGACCCACATCCTGGGCCACAATGGTATCAAGCCCCACTCATGCCCACACTGCAGCAAGCTCTTCAAGCAGCCCAGTCACCTGCAGACCCACCTGCTAACCCACCAGGGCACCCGGCCACACAAGTGCGAGGTATGCCACAAGGCCTTCACGCAGACCAGCCACCTCAAACGGCACATGCTCCTGCACACCGACATCAAGCCCTACAGCTGTCACTTCTGCGGCAGGGGCTTCGCCTACCCCAGTGAGCTGAAGGCCCACGAGGTCAAGCACGAGAACGGGCGCTGCCATGTGTGCGTCGAGTGTGGCCTGGACTTCTCCACCCTGACCCAGCTCAAGCGGCACCTGTCCACCCACCAGGGCCCCACCCTCTATCAGTGCCTGGAGTGTAACAAGTCCTTCCACTACCGGAGCCAACTGCAGAACCACATGCTGAAGCACCAGAATGTGAGGCCCTTCGTCTGCACAGAGTGCGGCATGGAGTTCAGCCAGATCCATCACCTCAAACAGCACTCTCTCACCCACAAGGTAACGGGGGCTTGCCAACTCCTCTCCCCCAACCCCACACAGGGGGCTCTTCATGGTCCCCCTCCCCTCTTAGCAGACCGTTTTCCCACCCTCCCCAGCTTCCGCTCTCAGCATCATCATACTTTCATTGTCACATTCCTGGTCCTTTTCCTGAATTTTCATGAAGAAAGTCTTCATGGAAAGGGCACTGATTGGGAGCCACCTGGGTTAGTGTCCTGTTCATACAGAGTCTCTAAGGCTTCTGAGCCAGGTGACCACAGGCAGGTCGCTTAATTCTCTGAGCCTCCTCTCTCTACTGAGGGAAGTAATCCCCATAGTACCCTCCTCCCAGGCTGGTTGTGTGGGCCGCGTGAGATCTCGTAGGCCAAGTACTTTGTAATGATTATTAGCTCACTATATCAATATCAGCGGTCGTGGTTCTTTTTCCCAGATGGGGCAAAGAGGACCCTCGAGATTCCACCTTTCCTTGTTGAAGCAATTGCTTTGTCCCATAGTGACAACCCTGAATCTAGCCAACTCAAAGGAAAAGATTATAAATGAATAATAATGAGGCAAAAGCTAAAGTTGCAAATTCCCCTTAAAAAGCATTAACTTTATATTTATGTAGTAATTCTGTGTCCATATCCTGTGTGTATGTATGGATAGATATAAACATACATGTGTGTATATGCACATATATACATATATACGTAAAACATGTGTATATATATGTACGTACACACACACACACACACACACACAAAATCACTCTTTTCTTATAAACTCCTAGAGGCAAGAACCATATGGTACTTATTCATCATTTATTTGAGAAAGATTTATGGAGTCTTGTGGTGCACAAGGCATTTTTGGGGTGCAGTGGTCTTCTTAGGAGAGCTTCCAGGGTAGCCACAGAGAGAAGCCATGAACACGTGGAACAGCTGTACGTAGTATGAGACAGAATGGGATGAAGTTCCAGACAAGGGTTACAGTTCAGTTCAGCATACCTTTAGGAGGCACCTAGTATGTGGCAGGCACTAGTATCACAGAGATTGTGTTATCTCGGGGGGAGATGACGCTTACACAGATTAAACAAATGCCAAGTATACACCAAGTCAGGATCCAGTAGTTTTGAGGGGAGGGATGAGAGCGCTGAAGTGCCCCTAGGGCAAGAATCCTGTATCCTATTGTCTGTACCCCTAAAATGAAATGTATAGGTACTGATGAAATTAGAGGCCATTCTCAGCTTTCAGACAGCCAGTATTTGAGTGAAGAGTGTGACCTATCTTGACCAATACTGTGTGTTGCCTTATGGATCTAGCATATTTTGGTGCTCACTGAGTGCTAAACAATTAGCCCTGTTTGCCGTGATCTTCATCAACAAATATTTATTCAGCTTGTAGTCTCCCTGGCGTATGGCATTAAGGCCTGTGGGTAATTTGCAGATGGTGAAGACATGATCTCTGCCCTTGGGAAGTTTCCATTTTAAATCTGGGAAGACAGGACAAATAAATAGACACAGCACTGACAAGAAGAGGGGTAGAGACACAAGCCCACATATCTTTAAATGCTTCACCTTATAACTCAGGACGCATTCCTCTCTCCACATAAATCCATAGGCTCCTGTATATGTAGGCAGAGAAGTACAAGCCAATTCGGGTGATATTAAAAGGGACCCAGATGAGGACTCTAGAATCAAATGGCTCTGGGAAAGCGCCATATGTGTTTAGCGTAGCATCTTCCTAGTAGCATTCATAGCAAAACATGTCCCACTGGGCAAGATGACCCACAGGTAGGCATTGCTTCCAGTGTTGTCAGTGTAGAAGACCTAACTTCAGATCCCTTTGACTACTTTACCCCATTAGTCAGTCCCTCAGGTTCTTCCTCTGTAAGATAAGGGGCTGGACAAGCTGACCTCTCAATAGTCATCCAGCTCTAACTTTCTAAGGACCTATGACTCTATGTTGAATAAGGTGTATTTTACCCCAGAAAATGTTCTGGTCCCCCCGACTGCAGCTGTGTTCATCTGTGCTCTTCACAAGGAGAATTAACTCATGCCCCTGCTGTGGCTTTGATCCTTTCAGGGAGTAAAAGAGTTCAAATGTGAGGTGTGTGGCCGAGAGTTCACCCTGCAAGCCAACATGAAGCGGCACATGCTCATCCACACCAGCGTCCGGCCATACCAGTGCCACATCTGCTTTAAGACCTTTGTTCAGAAGCAGACCCTCAAGACCCACATGATTGTGCATTCCCCTGTGAAGCCCTTCAAATGCAAGGTACCATGAGCATCAGCCTTGAGCACCCCCAAAAGACGGGCCCCCTTACAGCAGGATAAGACCTGCCAGAAGTGTGGGCCCATCACCTTGGCAGAAAGTTGGCACTGAGACAGGCCTGGGCAGCCAGCCTTCCCTTAGCTCTGGCTATTGGGGTGGGGTTGGAGGCAAGAGCTATTGGTCAGCCAAAAGTTTTTGGCTCTGAGGTAGGAGTGTCAGGAGTTAATTTCCACATCTATAGTAGTGCGGACCACTGTGGTAATTGGAAAAGAGTGGACAGTACATAGCCATAGAGCAGGGGCTCTTACTTGGTGGTCCAGGAACCCCTTGGAAAGGCCCATGGAAGGATTGGTGGAGGTGGGGGAGGTAGGAGTCAATGAATTTGGATAGGAAAAAAAATATTACATCTTAATTGCAATATAAATGGTTTCCATGGTATTCCTGTGTGTTTTACTTCATGCATTTGAAACTATTTTTCTGAGGAGGGGTCCATAGGTTCCTCTGGACTGCCAGAGGGATCCAGGATACACAGAGAAATGTTAAGACGCCCTGCTATAGAGTGAAAGATCAGTCCTTCAGTTTGGACTGGCTAGTGGGGAGGCAGTGGTCAGAGAAGTAGGGAGATGTTTGGAGAGGCGTCGGCAGATTGGGGTTGTGATTTTCTTCCTCAGTTCCTTTTTCTGGCAGCAGATGTATGAGAATGAGAGTGGAGTGGCTCTGTGATGTCATTGGGGAAAGAAAAAACAAAAAAATGAAGGAAATAAATCCGACAGACAACCTGATTTTGTTTCTGGCCATGTGGCCCTGGGCAGGAGGTCCCACCCTGGATCTTGTTTGGGAGAGAAGCAAGGGCCACTCCCAGAATTTAAGAGTGTCATTTCCCTGCAGGTCTGTGGGAAATCCTTCAACCGTATGTATAACCTGCTGGGCCACATGCATCTACATGCCGGCAGCAAGCCCTTCAAGTGTCCCTACTGCTCCAGCAAGTTCAACTTGAAGGGCAACCTCAGTAGGCACATGAAGGTCAAACATGGGGTCATGGACATTGGCCTGGATAGCCAAGGTAGGTGTGGAAGACTGGGCTCCATTTTGGGGGAAGGCTGGGTAAGGGAATAGAACCTGGATTGGCACTTGTCTGGCTCTCATCCTGATGAGGGCAACAACTCCTAGAAACCTCTCTGCAAGGTCGCTGATGTTGGCAGGCTAATCCAAGCCATGATAGCTTAGATTTAGCAAAGAGCTGCCCTGTATTGGTAGTGGTAGAACAGGGTAGTCCAGTGGAAATGAGCAACTGTGGTGTGATGGAAAGGACCTTGGATGGGGGAGGTAGGCCCTGGGTGCAAACCTTAGCTTGGCCTTTTACTAGCTACATGACCATAGGTGAGTCACTTAACCTCCAAATCTATTTTCTCATTTAAAAAATGGAGATAAAAAGCGTCACCTAGGATAATACGTGCAAACAGCTTTGTAAATTATGAAGTGCTGTATGTATAAATATCGGCAGTTATTTCAGGCTTAGGAACAAGGCCACATCCCTTTGTAGAGGAAAAAGAGGGACCGCCCTGGAGGGACACACCAAATGCACATGATCTAGGGGCGTGAAATCCAAATCTTTAATTAAGCTTTGGGTTCCAATGTTCTGAAGAGTGGTATTGAGCAGACGTTCCTGACCAGCTAGGTAGACTCAGAGGAAAGCATTGTGTGTATCTGTGCCCCAAGTACTAATGCCTGTCTGTAAATCCACAGATACTCATTACGGGCTTGTTGTGTGCCTAGAACTGGGCTGAGCCCTATAGGGCATATGAAAGAAATGCCTCCAAGATGACTTTAAACTTCATTACAGTAAGACTGAAAGGCTTTGGACATAGTAGATCATCCAAGACAGTGTATGCTTTGGTGCAAAATTGTTTTGGGAGAGCTTCTGGTTTTCAAAGGAGTTCAGAAAATGGGGAGATCGCTGAGAATCAAAGTAATCAGGGAAGGCTTCCTGAAAAAGACAGTATTTAGCGGACTTTGAAAGACAAGGAAAATGTAGATAAGGAACGGACATTGCCGGTCGGAGGAGGAATGTGAACAGAAGCGCAGTGGCAGGGATGAGCATGATGTGCTCATAGACAGACTTGTCTGACTCCAGCGGCGACCACTAACACATACAGGGCAGTCTGTCCTTGATGATGCTTCGCAGCTCACTCATGTCCAGAATATTCCTCTTGTCGCTCTGTGAGCCCCTGAGTTTTGCTTCTTCGGCAGTTGTAGGGTTCCATGATCTGTAACCATATACCATGTGGAGCAGGGAAAAGAGCACTGAATGTGAAGTCACAGGACCTGAGTTCAGAACCTCACCAGTGAGGCAAGTCTCTCCATCCCTCCTTTTACAAAATAAAAGGTTAGACTAGCTGAAGATAGAAGGAAGAAGCATTTGTCTTAGCACTTGCTATGTGCTGGGCACTGTGCTGAGTGCTTTACAAATATTACTCCATTTGATTCTCCAACAGCCCTGCGAGAGATCCCCATTTTAAAGTTGAGGAAACCAAGGTGGACAAAGGTTAAGTGACGTAACCAGGGTCACTCAGCTAGTAAGTGTCTGAGGCCAGATTTGAGCTTAGGTCTTCCTGACCTCAGACCCAGGGCTCCATCCACAGTGCCATCTAGCTTTCTTAGATGATCTCTGAGGTCCCTTCTAGTCTTAATCTAGGATCCCTGGAAAAATAATGGTGTTAAAAGTGATGCGTTTTTGCATCTGTTATAAGGGTTATGCCGCCTCCCAGACACAGTCAGTCCATTCATAAGCCTGGATCACTTGGGATGGACCCAGATCAGAGCCTGAGAGCCAGCAGAGGGGGAGGGGCTTGGATCTGTTGTGTGGTGGGAGCCATTGAAGTCTTCACAGCATCAGGCTGGCCACAGCAGATGGGGTTTTGTTCAGCAGAGGAATGGGGCGATTTGTTCAGCAGAGGAATGGGGCGCAGGGTCAGATGAGGGAGAGGATGGTGAACGGAGGAGGGTGGTTAGAAGGCTCAGGCCACGATCCACATGTGAAGTCATGAGAACCTGGATTCTGTTGTGGTGGTCATGGAAATGGAAGAGGGACAGGTGAAGGTAGACATTTCAGAGGGTTTGGTGGCAGAGTCCACATGGGGGAGGAACATGGGAGGGAGGCTGGGTCACACATGACCATGGGGTCAGCACCACTAGATGCAGGCCCAGAAGCCAAGGCCATTGGGCGCTGGGCAGTTGGCTGTGAGGCATCCTGTGGACTCTTAGAGGGGCAGCCAGCTTTCTGAGCTCCTTCCAGAGACACCTAGTGGCTAGAGCAGCACATGAGGAGAAGCCTAGGCTCTGAACCCCACACTGCGCTGCGTCAAAGGGGAGCCTCCTTCTGGCCACCTGAAGGATCTGGGCCGTCTGGAGGAGAGGTGGACTCTTCCTGGCTTGGCAGCATTGTGGACAGAATTAAGCAGTTGTCTGTTCGCTTGCAACTTTAACAATGAACATGTTTAAATACCTTGGTTTCCTGTTCCCGGGTGACAGCCTTTGTCCCTTGCTGCTAGTTCACTGTCTGGGCTTGCTGGGCTGATGGCATTTGACCCCTCTTTTCTAGATCCCATGATGGAGCTGACGGGTGCAGAGCACGCGGAACTAGACGGTCCACAGGAGATGGAAGACTATGAAGAGAACTCCTTTGACTACACTGGGGTGGAGAACAGCACTGACGACAATGCACTGACTGAGCAGGCCATGAAGGAGATGGCCTACTATAATGTATTATAGCTGTGAGGGGGGTGCTGGCTCCCCGAGGCATGCTCCCGTGGAGAGGGGAGAGGCACGTTGGGGAAGGGGGGAGGGAGAGAGAAGGAAAAAGGATTTGGACTTGATGCTGTTCAAGAAAACAAGCTACTGTCCCACTGCTCTGAGCCCCTCCCACTCCCCTGTAGTTCATTGAACCATTAGGAAAAAGTAATTTAGACCAAATGGAGATCTTGCCACTGGGCCCCAGCTGTGAAGTGACTTGGATTCCCAGTCTTATCTCGATGAAGGATGAAAAGTGGGCGTGGAAAGGGCCAAAGTCAGGCCTTCCCTGGCTCCGGCCCCCTTCGTCTGGATGAAGTAAAGTACAGGGAAGAGACAGGAGAAACACCTTCAGGTCAGAGCCAGCGTGGGGCAGGGGAAACCTGGGGCTGGGTCAGCCAGGAAGAGTGGGGAGAGCTGCTGCCTCGGCATCCGGAGCCTCTCCCCCATGACCTGCGTTTCTGGCCCAGTGAGGCCGAGGCAGCTAAAACGCCGGGCTGCTCAGGGCAGGGGGCTGTCTGGTAAGGTCTTGACCCTGTCGATCTCCACTCAGGCTATCTTGGAATCCCCAAACACTGGAGGAGGAGATCATCTGAGCCACACGTTGTATCTCTTCTTAACCTACCCCCTGGTTACGGGCCGGTTTGCCCTTTTGTGCAGTACAACTCTACTCCACACTTGGTTCCACTGCCCTATGAAAGGAGGGCCTCGTGAGGGGAGCTAAGCCCTCTAACCTTTGGGCCCAGGGGCCTCTTCTCATTTCCCCAAGTGCACTACATGAATAAAGAGTTGACTCAGCCTCTCTGAACAACAGACTCGACTGCCCCAGACCAGGGGAGAGAGGTGGGAGCAATGTCAGAGCACCATGGCATTCCTTGTATTCTACCTCCTGGCTCCTCCCCAGGCCTTGTACTGGGGAGCACAGCCCATCCAGGCACATTCAACATGTAGTTTTTTACCTGCAGAAAAATCAGACTGTAGGAAAATGGAATGTATTCCTGGCCTTCCGAAGTAACTCCCTCTCCCGTGGGATGCATCAACCCCTCCTAACCAGCATGCCTCTTGTCAGGTCCCTTTACTCCATGGCACTGCTTGGAACAAACACCAGGAGAAGTGGTTTTCATAATGGTGTCCATAAGGGGTCATGGTTTTTTATGTGTTAAAAAAAAATGGTTCACAGCAGACATATGCCCTATGATCTCAAGGCCCCCAAAGGCTCCTGGTAACTCAAACAAAGCAAGTTTGCCTTATCAAGTTTGAAAATCACTGACCTAGAGGAAGAGAAGTGGGAATACTGGGGGGATGAGGGAGCAGGGGCCATGGTTGGGGAAGCTCCTGGGTTGACATGGGAATGGGTGTCCTCAGGGGGGAGGCCAAGGAAGACTTGTTTTTGTTTTTTGTTTTTTTGTTTTTGAGGGGGTGGGGTGGGAAATTTTAAAGTATTTTCTTATTCACATGTCCTAGTTTTGAGGGTAGGGGCAGGCCAAAGTTACAGGCTGCCAGGGGAGAGCAACATATTTAAAAAGGAAAATGAAGCCTGTACAAAATATTGGAGCAAATGTGGGTATTTTGAAAGTAATTTATTTTTTTTCCTCTATGTGCTGATCTGTTGCATTTTATCTTTTTTCTGTCATCCCAACGGAGATTCTTTTCCCTGCCCCCTCTCCCTCAAACTTAAATTGTTCTCACGTACTGTGTGTGTGGCTTGTGATGCCCAGACTAGAAGCAGGCTGTACTGGATCTCAGGGCTCCAACAAAGACTGTTGGAGTGTGGTGGACCAAAGACTGAGACTTGCTATTGCTACCTAAAGAAAAATATGAGTGGAAGAAAGACAGGGAGGAAACTCAACATTGGGGAAAAGTAAGACTTGAAGTTTCTTCCGCCCAGGCCCAGTCAGGCTCAATTCCTCTAGCTCTTGGGCCTTTGGCTAAGGATCTGAGGTTCACCACTCTTTTATCACCTTACCAGGCTTCCCTCATTGATGGACAAGCAGGTGGCAGTTCTGGCCTTACCTAACTGCAATATTCATTCATTCAACACCTATTGAACACTTTCTCTGTGTGAGGCATGGCCCCAAATACTGCACCCCCTACTCATTCCCACTGTCCTAGCACTGGTTTCTTCCACCTGGAAAAGAAGACCCTCAAACTTGCCAAAGCAAGGGAGCTAACAAGCCTGAGGTAGTGAAGCCATGTTTGTAGGAACGTAAATGTTCTTAGCCTTCCCTGCTGAGCCTCTGAGGTTTCAAGGTCTTCCCGTCCTATACCATAGAGGAGAGGGGAAGAAGAAAACCCAAACCTCTTACAAACGGCAGGGAAGGAGGTTTGGGAAAGGGGTTAGTGAGTCATTTTGACAACAGGGGAGAAATTTACGGAGCAGCCTGACAGAAACATTCTTATAGCACAAAAGAAAAAAGAAAGAAAACAGCATTTGGGGACAAGAGCTAACCAAAGTGAAGTGCAAGCCCAAGCCCTACCCTTGACTCCAATACAAATTTGTGTTCTTGACACACGGAATATAGATGGCGCTAGACAATTCTATAAAGCTTACTTACCTAAGCTTACACAGGTAGCAATGGGAATAACCACTAAAGGGCATTACCACTTCTACAAGGAGACAGTCAGCCATCCACAACTTCTGCCTATTTCCTATCCGTGTGCAGACCCATTAGCTCTCCTTTCCCGACTAGGTTCTCTTCTGTGATTGTTGGGCACTGCCCTACTTTGCCCTGATCAGAGCTGCTTCCTCCTCTTCAAACTCACTTCTACAGTTGGTGAACTAAGTCTCATCAGTTCCTAAGCCTGGCGTTATTTCCAGTTCCATGGTTCATTCACCAGGCTCCCTTGTCCAATTTCTAGCTATACACCGAGAGGGAGGAAAGCCCTCAGACCCCAGCCTCCAAAGTTTCCACTATCACTTTCAGGTGGCAGATGCCAGTCCCTGTGGAAGACTTTATTCTGCTAAGCAGAATGGTATCCTTCCCCACAAACTACCTCTTCCCATTTTGTCTTTATCCCCTGGTACCAAAAAGAATCCTGTATCTTCTCCCTCTTCTCGTAAATATGGTGGCCTTGGCTTTAGAACTGGGAAATTGCTGAGAGAAAAGGCTCAAGGCCCCTTCACCCAGTGGGAAGAATTTATTCTCAAAGGTGGAGGGAGGCAGAATCTGCCCCGACCCTCACACAACCCTCTGCCACTCACACTCCTCCTCTCCCCCACCCTCCCTTCACTGGTGCCCTTGGTTCTTCTCCTGCTCCCTCTTCCTCCCAGCCCTCCCTCCAGCACTGGCCCCCTCTTCATTGTACTTGAAAGCCACAGTGCTAGTGCCTTTCTTTCCTGCCAATGAGACTGAGAAAGGCTACAGCACAATTCACAACTTGGGGTGCAGTATTGGAAAATCTCCCCCCTTTCCCATCCCTTTTTCAAAAACACACACACACACACACACACACTCACACAAGGAAAAAAGGCATGCAGCCTCTCAGTGACTTTGGAAAACTTCTGTATGAATCGCATTTTAACTTATTTTGATGTGTACACAAAACAACAGTTTAGAAATTCCACTTGTGCAAAGCCCTACTGTGTTTTTTATGTTTTCTGTTTTAAAGAGTTGTTTACTTAGCAATAATTATAAATAAATGAATATTCTTTAGAGAGGTGACTCCTGAATGTTTCTTCTCTAAAAGGATGGCATTAGACCCACAGAATTTGGCAGATGCCAGATTCAGTGTGGATTAGTTATCTGGCTTCACACCTTCCCTCAAGAATAACACCGAATTCACAGGAAAGCTTAGACTTAGACTTCTGTGTATGGGGTGTTCAGGAAGGACTAGCAGCTCTGGCGGGAGGGCTGCCATCCACCTGCGGTGTTTACCTGTGATCAGCTCTTACCTGTGGCTCCAAGAAGCTATAGCTTGCAATAGTGACCACAATCCAGTAAAGTGTCTAGGCAGATGGGCTAGACCAGGTTGAGGGTAACTGACAGGCCTCAACTTGTCAGTGAGTGAGGGGGACACTACCCCAAGCATGTGAAGACTTTCCCTGGTGGAATGGGTGGATGAAAACATTCTGTTCCAGTGGCCATGAAGGCAACTGAAGCAGGTGCTATGGAGTGCTTAGAGCTTGGTCAGGTATCTACTGCACTGTGACTATCACCAGTTGTCCTGACTTTTGTTCTGCCACTGGACTTTGATGGTTCCACAACTCTGCCCCACTTAAATCCAATTCACAAAAAGTCAACACATCACCCATGATATCATTAGTGCTCTACCAGGCACAACAGGGTTCGTCTTCTATTACAAGGGTTTCCTCCTCTCTTTGATGCCCATGTCCCTAACTATTGAGTATCAGCGCCAGGTAGAATAGGGAGCTTGAACAAGAACAAGTCCAAGCACCTGAGTTCACATTTCTGCCATTTTTCCCTTGGCATTGGACATGTCGCTTGATTTCATTTTCATCTGTAGAAAAAGGAGTTTGAACCCGTGAGGTCTGTCCCAGCTCTGATTTTAGAGGTTTTGAAAGCCACTTGTATAAATTTTGAGCAAGTCACTTAACTCTTTGGACTTCCATTACCGTGATAAAGAGGATGTTGGACTGGAAGGCCTCAGATCCCAGCTCTATAATACTATGGGACAGCTAGAACAGGCAGGTGGTGGGCCCACACAAACATATTTCTCCCCATGAATAGAGGACAAAAACCTTTGAGTTTGACTCTTTACTCAGAATCTGAAGTTGGTTCTCAAGCCCCAGGCCTTGCAGTTGTTGGCTGGGGTCCGGCTTTTGATGCCTTTCCAGGGGTTTCTGCCACAACTACTTGAATGAAAAGAGTGGTTACAAGACTGTAGAAGGGGCTTCAGAGGCTGTTTGGTCCTGCCCTCTTAGAGATTAAATAAATGAGGCCCAAGGACATTACTTGATTTTCCCAAGGTCACAAAGGAAGCATATGCGCAATCAGGCTCTCTAGGCAATAAGTGGATAAGAGTGCTCGGTTCTCTGGAAGACCAGAGTTCACCCTGCCTCAGTGTTCTCAATTGTAAAATTGTGATAGTGCTGCGTTGTTGGGAGGCTGAAGTGAGATAATGCTTGTAAACCGCTTGGCACAAGACCTGGCTTTATGTAGCTAGACTTAATAAAGGCTTATTCCCTACTCTTCTGCTTTCTCTTAATCACAATTGAAACCAGATTGCCAGGTTTCTTTTCCAGGGTAAGTTTGAGTCCTTTTAGGATTTTTTTTGGGGAGGAGTAAAATATATGGGCATTTTTATGGTCTGTGAAATAGGTTACAGAAAAATGAGAAATGTGCCAGTTCTTTAAACACAAAGCCACTAGGTGGCGCCATAGTGCACAGAGCGCTGGCCTGGAGTCAGGAAGACTGGTCTTCCCTTTGGCCTCAGACCGGCTTCGATGTGACCCTGGCAAAGTCACTTCACCCAGTTTGCCTCAGTTTCCTCATCTGTAAAATGAGCTGGAGAAGGAAATGACAGACTATTCCAGGATCTCTTGCCAAGAAAACCCCAAATGGGGTCACGAAGAGTTGGACATGAGTGAAAAAATGCCTGAACTATAACAAAAGATTAAGCGGAACTCGCAGTGTGGACGGGTTAGATACAGATGTACCTGAAGGAAAGGAGATAATCTAGGCTATGTTTCAAGATTCGTTAATTTGACCAACACATAAAGGGCACTTAGATTTATTAGGGATAATTAGAGTCCATGAACAAAATCTTTTTTGGTAACTTTAAAATTAATTGGCTTCCTTTATAATTGCATTTTATGCCTTTAAAAATATTCTGAAAAGGGGTCCATAGACTTCAATCACCAAAGGGAACCATGACATAAAAATGGTTAAGAATCCCCGACTTAGAAGGTACTAGGGGAAGGAAATGCAAAGGATTATGAGGGTTTTTTGGGGGGGGTTGCTCAAGTTTTCAACCCCCCAGAGTTTTCTGATCTTAGGAGCAGAGTAGAAAAATTAAGATCTGAGCCTATGAACAATATGGCAAAGAACCAAAGAGAAACACCTGGAAGAGATGCTTGGTGAGGCAGGAAGTATGAGGACAAAGAAGGAAGTAGGACAGGGCGAGTCTTAAGGCTGTATTAATGGGAGTCACACCCAAAACAAGGGGAAGCAATCCCCCTGTATTCTGAATTGGTCAGACCACACCAGGAGGGAGCATTCAGTGTTCAGATTTGTATTTTAGGAGTGTTTTTGATAACCCACAACATACTTGGAGAAGCATAATAATAATGATGGGGGGGTAGTCTGTAAACAGCATCATGAGGAATGGTGGAACGAATGCTAGGTGTTCTGCCTAAAGAACAGGTGATTCAGAGGGGGATGGAATAGCCGACTTCCAACAGGAGAGGCTATGTCATCTCATAGTGAATGAATGAATATTTAGACCTAGTCTGCGTGCTGCAGAAGGGAAGAGTAGGACTGATGGGCAGAAGTTGCCAGAGGGCATATTTTAGCTGGATCTAAAACACAGCTTTGTAACAAAGCCATCCAAAGCTAGGGTGGGTGACTTTGGGAGCCCGGGAGCTAGCTCCTTGTAACTGGTAATGTATTCAAGCAGGGGCAGAATGACTAACTGGCAGAGACTTGTAGAAGAGATTCCCGTATTGAGAACTCTGAGGTTCATTCCAACTCTAAATAAGTAATAATGTGTTTCAACATTTATTGTTCAGTCATTTTCACTCATGTCCGACTCTCGGGGTGATCCCATTTGGAGTTTTCTTGGCAAAGATACTAGAGTGCTTTGCCACTTCCTTCTCCAGCTAATTTTACAGATGAAGAAACTGAGGCAGAGTTTACTGACTTGCCCAGGGTCACACAGTTCATATCTGAGGTCAGATTTGGACTCAGAAGATCCATCTTCCTCATTCCAGACCCAGCACTCTATTCAGTTTTTTGTTTGTTAGGTTTGACGGCGAGGAGGGGAAAGGAAACTAAAGATCTAAGGTTGGGTTATGGTTCCTTAAAGGATCTGTGGACAGATTTTATGAACTTGAGTGGGAAAAAATCTTTTCCTTTAACTACTACCTAAAATTGAACTTCTTTGCCAGTTAAAATTTTTAAAAATTTTAAGATTTTTAAAAAAATCATTCTGAAAAGGAGTGAAATCTTTAGGCTTCAAGGGGGTCTGTTGTTTCATCCTTCATTTTTAAAGAGGATCGATGACATTACTTTTTTGTGAATTAGATTTAAGCGAGGCAGAGCTGCGTAGTCATCAGCCTCACTCTCTGAGTCATCGAAGTCCAGCGGCAGGATGCAGGACAAAAGTCAAGACAACCGACAGCGTCCCAGGATGCAGCAGATGACCTTGCTGTCTCCAGTGCCTGACCAGTCTCTAAGCACTGCACAGCACCTGCTTCATCTGCCTTCATGGTTATCAGAACAGACTGTTCCCATCTGACCCTTCACGTGTGTGGGGTAGACGTCCCCCTAACTCACTTACAGACTTGAGACCCGTCAGTTACCCTCAGCCTGGTTTAGCCCATCTGCCAAGACAATTGACCACAGTGTGGATACTGGGCACTCTACAGCTTCCTGGAGCCACAGATGAAAGATGGGGTGACAGGTGCAGCCTTCACACCCAAGCTGCCAGTCCTCCCTGCACACCCGTACATCCCATCAAAGGCGTCTGAGGCACAATCAGAGGCAAAAAGTTCTTAATGAACAGCTGATTTAGAGATATCCTGAGGTAAATATCAGATTCACACGGCAGAAGCAAGAAAAGAGATTTGACAAGGGGTTAGAAAGAATATAGATCACCAAAGAAGGTCATCAGAGGGAACTGGGGAGGCCACTACTCTTTTACTCTTCTTACTGACCGCTGAGTGGGCGACCTGTATCAGCTTTCCTTGGAATGGAGGGAGCAGAAACAACTGCAGCATCTGGGACTTCTCATTTAAATGCCACCCATCAATGGAGAATATGACAGTGAAGCTGCTTTCAAGCCCTTCAGTCCAAGGAGCTCCAGGCTGCTCCTAAGTGACCACAGCTCGAGGAAGCTGCACTGGCCCACTCATGGGGCCTACGATGTAGTTTGTCCATCTGGTCCCTTCCACCACTCCGAAGTTTATTCCAAGAGGCTGATGAGAAATGAGCCCCTTGAAAGGACTGATGCATTGCTCATATGCCCTACCCCCCTAAAATACAAACACAGTAGACAAGCAGCTTTGTAAAGAGAGTTTAGTAGCTAAATATGGCACAGTGTGTTCAGAGGACGGTGTATAAATTACAGTATGTGAAACATCAACTTTGGCTGAGGCAAAACATACCTCAAAACTCCTACCTCACACACCCTTTAGGGGAAAAAAATATCTTTAAAACCCCCACCTCACCCCACCAGCTCATCAAAAGTATCCCCAGCACATGTTTCCTATTCCAAATTT
>CM053598.1:98124588-98141307 GCA_028646575.1 Pseudocheirus occidentalis | reverse complement strand
AAGAAAGAAAGAAAGAAAGAAAGAAAGAAAGAAAGAAAGAAAGAAAGAAAGAAAGAAAGAAAGAAAGAAAGAAAGAAAGAAAGGTAAAAACAGTTCTTACTATCAAGGAGCTCATTTTTTAAAGGAGGTGACAACATGCAAACAACTAGTGGTGAGGAGTCAGAGATGAGTAAGAAGAGCATTCCAGGGTTGGGGGGCAGCCACGGAGATGGGAGATGTCTCTTGTGGGAGGAACAGCCAGAAGGCCAGTGTCAGTGGATCACAGAGTAGGAGGAAGGGCAAGAGAAGTGTCAAAAGAATGGAAAGCTAAGAAAGGCCAGGTTGTGAAAGTTTTTAAAAACAAAGAAATTTCTCTTTCCTCTTAGAACCAACAGAAGGTAGGTCTAATGAGTAGTGGAGGTACTTTGGGCAATTTATATTTTGGCAGCTTGTACTTAGGGTTTAGAATATGAGACTTTGGGGCATGAAATTTTCTTCATACTTTAAGAAAATATAATCTTGGAATTCTCCCACTTCCACTGGATTTTATTGACTTTTATTTTAGAAAGGGGGAATTTAGGACACATGGGGTGGTCAGTTTGGAATTGCAAACTGGGCCATACTATGTCAGAAAGTTTGTGAAGTATGAATGTCCTTTTCTCCTCTTTGTTCTAGGGACTGGAACCCCACCCAAAGCACTAGGAGTTTTGGTCGACTATTGGGTCACCCAGTTAAACATTACCTCTTTTCTCCAGGTAAAGCCCAACTCATTTTCCTTGCCCACTCTGGCTCACAGTCCAGCGGGTCAATAGCTACCTCAAGGTCATGGGTTTCCTTAACATGGAGGCCAGAGGGCCCCACCTGTTCCTTTTACCATTTCCACTAATGGAATGCAGGAAAGTGCTAGAAATTTAAAATTGGGTTCCAGTGACTTTCCCAGTCTCCTTTTCTAGTGATGGAGAGGGTGAGACTGGGTGGGGTGGGGTTAGGAGGAGGTAAAAAGAAAGCGACTATTTTTCTTCAAGAGGGTCTGCTCTTCCCTCTTCCCTGTCCTTACTTCTGACTACCTATTTAAGAATTCTCTTGGGACTCTCAGAGTGATTTCCAAGAAAGCAGCCTCTAGAACAGACTGCTGGTCTCCTATGACACATTCAAAAACATTTCTAATAGCAGGCTAACATTCTTTGAGGGTTCTCTGTGTGTTAAGGGGGAGGAAAGGGGGAATAGCAGAGGAAAGAGAGAGAAGCAGTCAAGGAAGAAAGTATTGGGTAAGGCAGTTAAAGTGAAATTTTTCAGTAGAAGAAAAAAGGGTGGTTGGCTGCTGAGAGAAGAGAAAATGAAAGCTAAGGCCAGAAAAGCAATCTGTCGGTCTTAAATAAATACCGGTTTTGTATACTTCAATTTTTAAACAAAAGAAAAGAAAAATAACCACCCCACCTTCCTGTAGCTATCTACTAAAAGGGCCCAGAAACAGCTGACGTGGGCCTAAAATCTGCTCTCCTAGGGAAAGAGAGAGGTCTGCAAACTGGATAGAGGAAACTCGCCGGCCAGGCAGCCCCCCCTACCCCACCCCAGCCTTTTGTCTGCGGAGCAGCTGAGACCGTCCCCTCCATCCTCTCAGCTGCTGATGTGGGCCATGGGGTGCTGCTTGTCCGTCAGGGATCAAACAGCTGCTGCTTCCCTTCTGACTTCTTGTCCGCCAGACCGCAGTCCTCTCATCAGGGGAAGTGGGGGGCTACCTTCCCTGGGGGGCTCAGGCACCCCCATCGTTTAAACCGGGAAGGCACAGCAGGCATAATCCCTCACGTACCCCAGGCGGGAAGCCACTGGATCATAATTTTTAGCCACAGGGGTCATCTAGTAGCCCAACCACCTCATTTACAGAAGAGAAAACAGACCCAGAAAGATCTGTGGCTTGTGGGAGAACCCAAAAGTAAGAACCGGCAGAGCCCGTATTCCAACCTAGGTCCTAATTCATATACACAAGCCCACCCACAGCACCAGACCGCCTGTGTGTCCGCCTCCCTAAGGGCTAGCGGTCCTCGGTGAAAGGAAGCCCTCTAAACGCAGACGTGGTGGAAGAAAGGGGTGGGGAAGAGCAAGAGTGACCCTGGTACTAAAAGCGGGACCAGGGGCCACCAGTTGCTGCTGCCCTTCAAGTTCCCACCCGCTACGTTTTAAAGCACGGTTATGGAGAACAGAAGGGAGGAGAAATGGGGGGAGGGGTGGCTTGAGGAGTAGAGAGTGCGGAGTTGAAAGCAGAACTCCGAAAAGTGCTGCGATCCCTTTGTGTCCTGGGCTCCCCCCACCCCACCTTGTCTGACACCCGTCAATAGGCTAAGTTCACGGCCGCTGGCTCTCGGACAAGCCGCAGGCTCCCCTCGCTCCTCTTGCGGTGGGCGCGAAGTGTACCCCTCCTCTCCCCACTCTCATCCCTCCCAACGTGGTGTGCTCTAAGACCCGCAGACCCTCCCTCTGGAAGCCGCCACGTCCCCGAGCTAGGCAAGCCCGGCTGCAACCCAGCCCCAGGCCCTACGTGGCCCCGGGTCCAGGAACGCCGGCTCTGCCACTCACAGTTGCGGCGTGGCTGCCCTCCCTGCAGGCTCAGGACCGCAGGGGCCAAGGCCCCTGGGGTTCGGCCCAGGACCGAGGCGGAGGTTCTGCCTAGGGAGCGCACGACGTGCAGGTAACCCGCCATCCCGGAGCACACAGAAGGAGCGCAGCACTGGGCAGGGGCGGGGGGCCTCTCGCGAGCTGGAGCCGGGCGGGGGGCGCCCGGGCCTGCCAGCAGAGGTGGGAGGGAGGAGGGACGCGCACGGCCTCGGCTACCCATTGGGCAGCGGGCTCGGGGGCCGGGGCGGAGCCTGGCTTGGGGCGCGGGGAGCCCGCGCTTCCGTGACCGAGTAGAGCCCAGACGCGCACTGGAAACGTTAGCATCGGCCGATGGTCGGGCCTGGGAACTGGGGGCCGGGGGGAGGTGGGGAGGTGCGGCTTCTCCACTGTGGTCTTCCGGCCGCCTGCCCCGCAGCCAGCTCGTATCTGCCTCTTCTCCAGCCTCCGACCCTTCTCCAGCCTCCGGGGCCAGACCACCTCGCATTCCGCCCTAACGCCAGTCTCTAAACGCTCGCCCGCCACCTCACTCCCGGTATTCTTGGAAGTGATTTCATTTCTAAGGCATCAGCTGGAAAACAAAGCTTATTTTTAAAGCAAGTCTGGGGGGAAATGTGTGTGCGTACACATATATTGTCACTGTTTACAGGGTATAATGAAGGTGATCGTAAGTTATATTTTAACAAAAAATGTGTCCCTGCTGAGATCATTTTGTACACCAGACAGCACCACTGGCTCCTGGGGCTCCCATTCCTTCTCCATTGCCTGCCAAAGAGGAAACCTCATTCTCTCTTTCTAGTAGTTTCTTGAAATTAGAGACGGGCAAGGGGTGGGGCTACCTCTGGGGGGAAAAAATGAGGTTTTACTTAATGGCATAGACCTGCATCTTCCCGGGCAGACGCGCTCCAGCTGGCCGTTTCCACTCTTAAAGATGCTTTTGCATCTTGCTCTTCTTACTCCGCCTTTCTTCTCAAACCCCAGGTTGTGGACGCTATGCTCCCCCCCCCCCATCCATCTCTAGGTGCTGCCAGATGGAGTTACTCTATTTGACCTTGGATAAACAACATCAAAGCAGAGCAAATTGAACGGCTCCCAAGATGAGCTACCGAGTTGGCTTTGGGGTCCAAAGGGGGCACCAGGGCCGGGATGTAGCCTAATCTATCTAGGTCTAGGATGAATAGGGAGCTTCCTGCTCTTGGGGTCAACCCTAGAAGACCCTGAGTTGAGCCAGGAACACAAAAAGCCAGACTTTCTCATCAGTCTGGGGGCAGAATCCTTACCCAGACAGGTCCTACCTCTTGTGATTGATTTCCAGGTCATTCCAGGACTGCTATAGCAATGAACTTGGCTATTGGCAAGTCACTTAACTTCTTTGATGCATATTTTCTTCATCTATAAGGAGGCACTTGGCCTAGATGATCTCTAATTTCTGATTATATCACTTGGCTTAATAATTCTCACTATGCCCACTGAATTATTTTCAGACTCAGTATATATATAGCTCCATAATATAGTTCCATCTTGCCTTTTCAGCCCTATCTTCATAAGTGTTAATAAATCTTCATAAATGTTTGTTGAATTGAATTGCGGGAATCCCCAACAGTCCCTTATGTATGCCCTGTGGTACAACCAAACAAGACTTCACTTGCTATTGCAAGGGTAGACTCTGTACTTTCCCACATCCATGCCTTTGATCATGCTATTCCTTCTGCCTGGGATACCCATACACCTTACCTCTACTTTACCATTTCTGCTTTTTGAAATTCTGTTTATCCTATAGCAGTGGTTCTCAACTTTCCTAATGCTGAGACCCTTTAATACAGTTCCTCATGTTGTGGTGACCCCCAACCATAAAATTATTTTCGTTGCTACTTCATAACTGTAATTTTTCTACTGTTATGAATCTATCTGATAGGCAGGATATATTTTCATTGTCACAAATTGAACATAACCCACAGGTTGAGAACCATTGTCCTATAGCACATGATTAAGTTTCCTATTTCACTGAGGATATTGAGACCTTCTCTAATATGAGCTCTTTCTGCTTCTTTTCCTCCCTCTGCCCCACCCCCTTCCACCTTAGTTATTTTGATTACAGAAAAGGAATCTCTATCCCTCTCTAAGACTGACCCCTCTACTTAAACACCTTTCCCTCTCACTTCCTCCCCCGGGACCTTGCTTCAGCTACCTTCCCTAACTTGCTTATGCATTTTCTTTAAGTTATTTTAATAAAGAGGCATCCTGGCCCAGTGGATAGAGAGTTGGTGTCAGAATCAAGAGGACCTGAGTTCAGATCTTGTCCCCGTCTTATACTAGCTGTAGGCACTGGGTAAAGTCGCTTAATTTCCATGGTCCTTGGTTTCCTCATATGTGAAATGAGGACCTAGGCAACTCTGTAACGCTATAAATTTCAGAGCAGGTGCTATACCAAATCCGGTCCTTAAAAATAAAAAGTATTTTATTGATGCATTTAATTCCTTAAACATTAGTCATTTCCAATATACCTGCGAATCCACAGAACATTCCCATTAAAACCACTTAAGTAAAGGCAGCAAGCACAGAGGAAGTATCTGATGGTACATACAACAATCCATACCTATGGTTATCCGGGAAGGAGGTGTGTTTCTCAGTCTGTTTTCTAGTACTAAGATTGGTCTTATAATTTATTAAGGCAAATCTGCCCTGTAGTGTTGTTTCTTTTTACATTATTGTGTGTATTATGTATATTTCCTCCCTTGGTTCTGTTTAATTCACTTTATGATTTACAGCAGTTCCCTTTTTTAAAAAAATCATTATATTCATCATCTCTTACATCAAAATAGTATTTCATTATATTCATATACTACAGTCAATTCAACCATTGCCCGATCTGTGGGTGTCTACTTTGTTTTGTTTTGTGAGAGAGGGTTGTGCTTTACAAATACAAAGAGTGCTATTGTGAATATTTTAGCATATGGAAGCCTTTATTTTTGTCTTTGACCTTCTTAGGGTACTGTGGGATCAAAGGCTATGAAGAGTTCAGTGACTTTTCTAAAATAAGCCCAAATTATCTTTTCAGAACGATTGAACCAACTCACAGTTCTATCAGTAGACAACAGTGTTGGTCTTACCACAGACCTTCCAACAATGACTATTTTCATCTTTTGTCATCTGGGCAAAGGAAGTATGATGAAATGAATGGAAAGTCTTCACAGTTGAGAAGACCTGAGTTCAATTCCACTTCTAAAATCCTGGGCAAGTCACTTAAAATTTCATTGCCCCAGGAAACATTCTAAGACTCTTAAGTTGTAGAGGAGGTCCTAAATCAATTAATAGAAAACATTACTCACTTTCAAATACCAATGAAATCACAGCTCCCATAAAAAAAAAAAAAACTTTGCTACTTTGGTGAGTATGAAGTGGGACAAAAGTTATTTTAAACTGCATTTCTCTTATTAACTAAAGTTTTTTTTTTTACTGTAATCATTAATGTTTTGTACTTCTTTTTGAAACTATTCATCTCTTTTTACCATTATGTCTATTGGAAAACATGTATCATTCAAATCTTCGACCATTTTTCTATTGGAGTCTTATACTAATGTGTCAATCTTTTGCATATACTGGCTATCAGACTTTTATCTAAGATATTTGATGCAAAGGCTTTGTCTCTTCCATTCAACCATTTCTCTTTTTATTTTTGTAGCTTTGATTTAGTCGATATAAAAACTTTTAAACTGTATAGAATTGAAGTGTCTATTTCACCTTTTGTGATCACTTCTATACCTTGTTTCATTATAAAATCTAGCCATAATACCTTCTTCTAAACTATAATTTTTCTTTAAATGATGTGACCTTTTACAATTAGATCCCATAAACAGTTTGGAATTTTTTGTGTCATGTGGTATAAAATGTTGGCCTAAGTTTATTCTGCCAAATTTATTTGTAGTTTTCTTAGTAGTTCTGTCAAATAGAGACTCCTCCCAGTAGCTTGTGTTCTTGAATCTATCAAATACTGGGCTATTAAGTATCTTTGCTTTGTGTTTTTTCTTGCTTATTGCTCTACTTTTCTATGTTTTAACCAGCACCAAATAGTTTTGATGGCTATGTAGTTTATATATGTTTAATCTTTCCCTCTTCACTGTCTTTTTCCTCTCTGACTGCAGACATGTTCAAGTCTCTTCAATCCAAGCCTTCTCTTGACTCTTCTACTCTCTTCTGCTACCATCTTATCTTTCATGGCCAAACTTTTTTAAAACATTGACTCCTCTCAACGGCTCTATTTTATCAGTAATACTCTCTCTTTAATCGTTTGTCATTTGGTTTCTGTTCCATAATCCTATTGCACTCTCTAAATTCACAAATAACTTCCTAATGACCAGCTCCAATGGGTTTTTTCCCCCAGTCTCCATCTTCCTTTACCTTTCCAAAAGATTTGACAATTAACCTCTTCCTTCTATTAGATATTCTCTCCAGAGGCTGTAAAAACAACATATTCTCTCACAGCATACATACACACAGACATACACATATACATCCATACACATACATATATACACATACACACATATGTATACACATATACATAAATATACACATATGTGTATGTGTGCATATATATTCTGTTCTAGGCCATACTCAAAGCCTTTCCAATTTGATATCCCAAATGGCATCACAAAGAGTCAGACATGACTGAACAACAACAACAAAGCAACAACCAGAGCTTATGTTCTGCTGATACCTGCTAAACTCACAGAGCACGGAAGGAGGCCTTTGATGGAGGAATAAGACTTTTGTGTCTTAGCTCCCTATCAATTGCCAACATTAATGCAGAATTTTACATCTTATAAAATGCCTTGCATTTATTTTCTCATTTGATCTTCATAATAACCTTGTGAGTTAGATATTACTGCTGCTTAGATAATTCTGAGTCTTCCACTCCCAGACTGATTCTTTTGTGAAAGCAATTTGCCTCATTTCTTACCTAGCCTTTAATTACTGAATGGGCGTTGCTTCAGACGAAATGAGACCTGGGAAAGACTAGCTTTAAAAGGCCCAAGTCTCCCATTACATCCAGGACCAGTACCACTGTCCTGATCAATGTCTTGTGGCTGGACTCTGATAACTCTGGAGAAGAGAGTGAGGCTGATGAGTCTGCACAGCCCTGCCTCACTCAAATCCGATTCACCTCCAAGTCAAGACATCACCTTCCTATTTTCATTGGTCCTCTTTGAGAATGAAGGATGAACAACAGTATAGAAAAGGAGATTGACCACAGCCAGGTTATATGTGTGATCACATAGCTAGTAAAAGAGGAAATAGAATCTGAACCTAGGTCTCTTGTGGCTCCAGATCTAACAAACTTTCCACTATACTAGGTTGTTTCCAACTAGACTGAAAGCTTCATGAGAGACATTGTCTTATCTCAAGTTTGTATATTCTCAAGACCTGGCACAGTACCCTCCTCCTCATGTAAGTGCTTAACCAGTTTACTGAAAGAATGAATCCTCCAAAGACAATCTACAGGCCAGCCACTTCATGAAGACTCTCCTGATGTCCCCAGCCCAACAGTGATCTGTCCCTCCCTTGAACAACTGTGGTGTAGTATTTCTACCATTTATACAGCACTTATCTTCTGCCTTAGTTGATAATGATTTATATACATACTCTACTTTCCCTATTTGAGTGTACTTTCTTGAAGGCATGGACTATCTTACCTATCTTTGTAATCCCCTTCAATACCTTATGGTAGAACCATGCATATGTAGATCCTCAAAAAAGCTTATTGAAAGAAATGATGAGCAGGTGGACTTCAGAAAAACCTGGAAAGACTTACATGAACTGATGCTGAGTGAAGTGAGCAGAACCAGGAGAACATTGGGCACAGTAACAACTACATTGTGCAATGACCAGCTTTGACAGACTTAACTCCTAAATCCAGAGAAAGAACTATGGAGTCTGAATGCAGATTGAAGCATACTATTTTCACTTTTTTGTTTGTTTCTTCTTTCTTGTGTTTTCCCTTTGGTTCTAATTCTTCTTTACAGTATGATTAATGTGTAAATATGTTTAATGAGATTATATAGATTATATAGCCTATATCAGATTTCACGCTGTCTTGGAGAGGAGGGGAGGGAGAAAAGGGGAAGAAGAGGAGAGAGGGGGGGAAAATCTAGGACTCAAAATCTTACAGAAGTGAATGTTGAAAACTAAAAACCAAACAAATAAATAATTTTTAAAAATGCTTTTTTTAATTGAAAGCTCCCTTCCTGGACTAAGATTCTATAATTAAGAAGTTATCTTAATTGTTCCTACTGAAATAGGAACAAAGAAATCGCCATCTGGTGTACCTCGAGATTATTTTTAGATGAGGGAAGGAGTGAGCATTTCCATCATATTCCACTATACACATGCTTTTCCAGTAAAGTGGGTTATCTTAGACTTGGGATTTTTGTTGTTGTTTTTCTTCTTTCCCAGAGGCAGAGAGAGCTGGTGTAAAATTGCAGCTGGCCGGTTCCCAGAGCTCCACCTCCACAATGCCTGCAGATTGTGGAATGTTGACAGCTCAGCCCCTCGGTGCAGCATGGTTTTTTGGCTGCCACACGAATTCTCCCTTAAGTGAGAAGGAAAAAGAGGAGAAAGCAATGTCCCTCTTTGCTGTTAGTGTATGGTGCACATGGTAGTGTTCACTGTATCTTCTACCTGGTGCTACAATGATAGATACTGAGTTATGAGAGAGAATGCCTTATTTTATATCACCCAATTTAGGGACCATGAAACTGGAAGCTAACTCTAAAAATCTACATTTTCAATCATTCATCAGGGATTTAATGGACCTTTCCTATGCACACAGCATTATTTTAGACCCTGTGAAGGAACAGGAAGTATTTTCAAGCTGATGCTAAGTTCTCTGTATTACAAGGCAGATACAGGATTGCTTGAAACTGCAAAAACAGAACAGAAATGAACCGATAATAAATCTAGTCAACACTTCCCCAGGAGCCTAAGGATGTCATTCTATTCACAACAAACCATTTTTAATTGTTACTATATTTGTATACTATATTGGCTGCCTTTAGAGATATCCCTTCCTCCCCCTAGTTCTCATTCTCCTTAAAAGAGACACAAGAAGGAAGTAAGGAAAGAGGAAAGAAAAGAAGGAGAGGGATTAAGGAATCTGAGATACAGGAAAAAAAGGAACTGAAATAGGAAAGGAGGTGAATGGGAAGCTGCGATTGGTGGCTGATTCACTGAGCTGCTAATGGTCACATGGGACTTTCCTGGTCTAGGATGGTCCTTGCCCATGGCAGAATTGTACTTTAGCTTCCTACTCTTATGCCCTTATCTCCTGAACCATGCAAGCCCCAGGCTGTCAGAGTACCTCCTCCCTAGCCACAGTCTACGAAGGTTCTTAACCTTTGCCGCCCAGAGATCAAAAGGCTCCTGTGGACTGTTAGAGGAAGGAAGTTTCTCTTTATACTGAGCTTTACTGAGACTCTCTTATCTACCAGAATATCTTTATTGATCATGAATCCAGGAGTCAGCAACAGAATCTAAGGTGATCCTAATAAATGAAAAAGTTGGAAAGAGCAAAAGAGGGCTCAGAGGGGATTCAGTCAAAGGATCATACATTGAGACCTGGGAGGAAACTTTGAGACTATACAGCCTAACCGGCTCATTTTACAGAGGACAAAACTGATGCCCAGAGAGAGGAAGCGATTTGCACAGTCACACGCAGTAAGTGGTAGTTCTGGGATATAAAACTCGGTCCTCTAACTCCAACTCCAAATCCAAATGCTGCTTTTCAGGACGTTCCTGGGGTAGAAAAATAACACTCCAATGGAAAAAGGATCATAAAGTCATAGGATATGGTACAGTGGAGAGAATTCTGGATTTGAAAGTCAGAGGATCTGCGATCAAATTCTACCACTTGTGGGACATTGGGCAGGATCCGAAAAAAGTTCTCTGGGCTTCAGTTTTCTGAAAGTGTAAGCTGAAAGGGTTGGACCAGCTGACCTCAGTGACCCATTTCAGCTCTAAATGCATTGCATGATCATAAAATCACAAAAACCCAAGCAGAGGCAGGCACCATAAAGAATGCTGCCTGAATTCCAAGAAAGTAGACCTTTCCAAGAAGAGTCAATCCGGAATGAGAACAAATGGAGTGTTGCTGAACTATCGCCTCCTATTCTTCCCAAACTGTTCAAGATCTCACCCCCAGCCCTGGTAATTCTGTATATCTCCTTTCTCCCTCTTGGAGATCTTATGATCATAGATTTAGAACTGGAAGACACCTTAGAGATTATCTAGTTCTACTCTCCCCACCCCCCATTTTACAGATTAGTATTATAGAGTATTTCCTGTCTTTAAAGATAAGTGTAATATTGGGATATGTAAAGTCAACACCTATTCAGAATTTATTATACCTGCAAGACTTCTCCACATTCCAATTCAGCACTAAAGTATCCCAGTTTATATAGTAATTTTGGAAACAGAAAGAAAAGATCAATTAATAATAATAACTAGAATTTATATAAGTGCTTTAAGGTTTGCAAAGCACTTTTTACATGTGTTGTCTCTTGATCTTCACAACAACCCTACAACGTCAATGCTATTGTTACCTCCATTTTCCAGTTGAGGAAACTGAGGCTGAAAGTTTACATGAGCAGTTAGAACTGAGGTAGCTGCTATGGGGAACAGGATTTAGACTTTAGCACTGAGGCTGTATGGGCCAATTGGGCATGAGGTTGTGTTAGGACAGATACAGGAACAGCCCAGTCCCCCTCCCTGGGAATGCTTCTATATTTCCTTTTCTTTCTAGGATTCTCCCATGGGAACCTGGAACCTTTTCCCTTGACCGTGAGGAAAGACTGTTTACCTTCTTTGTTTTAAAATCTTTCTGCTTATAGCGTTAACTGTAGGCATTTGCTAGTCTGGGTATAATTCATGGGAATGTGGTTGGGAAGGGGCAATTGTAAAGACAGTATTCCTGGACAAGAAATTTTAAATTGTGGTGTTTTACCAGAGTGTTCTCTCTGACTAGGGACTGAGTGCTAAAAAATAAAAATAAAGAGAATTATGGATCCTTTTGTTCCAACTTCCCATAGCAGAGAAAAAAAATGAGTCAGTAGTAGGATAAGGGGGGCAAATATGAGTGATTGAATAACATTGCTAACTAAACCATTCCACGTTACAAATGAAAAATGAGAAAAAAAAGATATGGCACACAATCGAAACTATTTAATCTTAACTATTTAAACAAGGAATCAGCAGTGAGAAAGGGAAATAAACAACAGAAATTATATTGACACACATCACAAAAATTTAATACCAAAGTTTAACTATTGCAAATCTGTTGCCACATCAGAAGACCAAAAAGGCCGGTAAGGGTGGTAATAGAAAGCAAATGGGTTTTTAAGCATCTACTATAAGCTATAAGGAAGCCTTAGTCAACAAACATTTTACCTTTTGTGGTCCTCCTTCCATTCTTGCTTTCTCAGGCCTTTCCTCTGTTTCAATACCTGCTTTCAGAAAGGAATCTGACAAACTCACCCTAACAACAGTAATAAACATTTATTAAGCACCTAAACTGCTATGTGCCAGCTCTGTGAGTTCCCTATACAGACAGCGTAGTTTGGCATGCAGATGGTGTGATTTCAGAAGTGATAAAAGGTCCTTTGGATTAAACACATTTCCCCTTCGGGATTGCCTCAGCGCTTGAAATTTCCAACATTACTCACTTAGCGTTGCTGGCATCTGCTAAAATGTAAGTGTTATCTCTGAGGAGTAACATGTTAATACAGATGAACTATTAGTTTATATTGGTTTATCAGCTAAACAGGCTAGCCTGGGACTAGTGACACGGAAAAACACAAAAGAAAAGCTTATGAACGTGTTCTGGCTGCCCAGGTAGGACATGAGGTAACTTGAAAAATCTGAGTACAATTCAAGGAGCCTGAGGCCATAGGGAGGTAGAGGAACACTAAAAGGGAAGGGGCAGAGAAAAGAGAAATAATGAACTCACAATTTTGACCATGGGGACCTTAGAATGCAAAGACTTTAGGTATTTCCATTAAGTCTTTCCAATGGGTGACCTTGGACAAGTCTGCCTTTCTGGGTCTTAGTTGCCATATTTGAAATTGGGGTTGGGGGGAGAATTAGTCCAGAAGATCTCTAAAGGTCTTTCTAGCTTAAACATTCTAGGATTTAATAAGAATAAAAACCAACATCCAGTTCATATCCTGCTACTAGTACCTGTTGCTACAGGCAAGAAGAGTTTTATCCATAATTACCCGTGTTTACTCTCTTGGTACTCTCTTTCTTCCTCAGCCCTCCCTCTTTCCTCCCCCTTGTCTACTCCAGGACAGATTTTTGGTCCTGAATCTAGAGCCAGGTCTGATGATCTCTATTCCTTAGCTCTTGGCTATTTAACATTCCTGTCCTTACCAATTTTAGGTTGGAATATCTCTGGAATGCACATACAGTACATTGTGGTTAGCTGTTTATAGACTAAACCCTGTCAGGTGCTTGCAAGGTCATCCAGAGCTTTAAAAGGAGAACGGTGGCTTTGGAAGGAGGCCACCAGCACTCCATGAGATTACTGTTATACAAGTCCTTACTCTTTTGCTCCAAGCCTCATCAATAACATCTATATTCTTGGGTTAATTCTGGGGTTAATTTTCTTTAAAAAAAAAAAAAACCTGGCAATACCACTTCTAGGTCTGTATCCCAAAGAGTATAAAAACAGGAAAAGTACCCACATGTACAAAAAATATTTATAGCAACTCTTTGTGGTGGAAAAGAATTGGAAATTGAGGGGATGCCCATCAGTTGGGAAATGGCTGAACAAGTTGTGGTATATGATTGTAATGGAATAAAAATGATGAGCAGGGGGACTTCTGAAAAACCTGGAAAGATTTATATGAACTGATGCAGAGTGAAATGAGCAGACTGAGGAGAACATTGTATATAGTAACAACCATATTGTATAGTGACTGACCTTGACAGACTTAGCCCTTATCAGCAATGCAAGGATCTAAGACAATTCCAAAATACTAACTATGGAAAATGCTATCCACATCCAGAGAAAGAACTTTGGAGTCTGAATGCAGATGGAAGCATACTATTTGTTCTCCTTTTCTTTCATTGTTTTGTTTTGTTTCTTCTTTCTCATGGTTCTTCCTGTTAGTTCTAACTCTACATCATGACTAATGTGAAAATATGTTTAATATAAATGTATAAGTAGAGCCTATATCAGAATGCATGCTGTCTTGGGCAGGGGGGAAGTGATAACGGGGGAGAAAATTCAAAACTCAAAATCTTATGGAAGTGAATGTTAAAAACTAAAAATAATAAATAAATAAATTTTTTAAAGTTATTTTTTAACATCACCATTTTTCCTGATGTGCCTCTCCTTTCTACCATTTAGAAATATCCCTTGTAACAAAGTATAGTTAAACAACACAAACCAACACATTGTCCATTTCTGATGACAAATCTGTACCTTGATATCACTCTCAACCAAGAGAAAGGAGGTATCTCTCACCAACAATCCTCTGAATTCTTAATGCACTGCACTGATCAGGTTTCTGATGTCTTTTCAGTATTGTTTTCCTTTACCTTATTGTATTTATCATGGCAATTCCTTTATATAAATTGTCCTTATGGAATTTTTACCCTTTGGCCCTGAGGATACCCATTCCATTTCCTCTCCACCAATCTTTGTTTTTTTTTAACCTCTTTATGAACTTGGATCCAAACTCACCACCTCCAGAAGACTCTCTGATTAACGCCACCTAAAGGCTTCTCTATTCCTTGTCTCTTCAACATGTGTTTTTCTTGCGTATGGCTTGCTAATGTTCCTAAGTCATTTTATGTGTGTGTTTTCTGCCTTTTTAACCACTCACAGCTCAGTCAATTTCACCTTGGGCAATTGCTTTTTCACAAATAAACATAGACTCCTAAATCTTTCTCCTTTTGCTCTACAGCCTCTTATCTAGTAAGTTTACTCAAGAAAATATTCTCTCTTTCTCATGTGTAATCAACCTCTCGTCTGGTGAGTTTACTCAATAAAATATTTCTCTTTTCCTCATGTGTAACAAAACCAATGCTAAAAAAAACAAACCAAAAACCCCCCCACTGCTAATCCAAAAACAGTGCTAGTAAGGATGTGAACAATGCTAGTGATACACATATACCAAGGAAAAGGAAAGCTATGTGTTCTGATATCTAATTTTATATAATAAAAAATTAGTGCCATGAACCTCAAAAAGGAAGGCCCCTTTAGACTCTCCACAAAAGTCTTCTTGTACACCTCCAAAGGTTTGATTGTTTGTTGTTATTTTGTTATTCACTCTTCATTCTCAAAGAGAACCAATGACTTTAGGAGGGTGATATATTGAATTACAAGTGAGTTGGTTTTAAGTGAGGTAGAACTGTACCAGGTTATCTGTCTCACTCTCTCCTCCAGAATCATCAAAGTCCATTGGCAAAGCATTGGTCAGGATGGCTGGCAATGGCCCCAGATGCAGTGGGAGACCTTGGTTGTTTTTAAGCTAAGGTCTTATATCAGTAAGCACCCTAGCATACCTAGGATCGTTGCTAGCACAGGTTCCTTGATCTGCTTTTCTAAAGGAAAGCAACTCAAAAGGGGTTCAAAATCTTACTTTAATCAAACATATGTCATTTACCTAGTTCAGGAGAAAATGTCAGCACTCTGAACTTCAGAGAAAATACAAATAAGTTACAAATAGAAATAAAATACAGAGAAAAAAACACAATTCAGCAGATCAACAGACAGGGCTTCTAGCTGTCTGACCATCACATACCTACACAGGTAGTTACCAGAGAGAGAAGCACCAAAATCTAGGTTTTCACAGCCCAGGTGTTCAATGGCTGCCCAGAGTCTCTTCTGGACAAATCACACAACTCTTCTCATAAGCAAACCCCAAAGCAAAACCTCACTTCAAAGGTATATATAGCCTTCTCCAGGGTTAGAGAACCTCATGACCCTCTGCTTGATTACAAAGTAACAAAAGGTGTGCCTTCCTGAAAAACAAGCCTCCCCTAAATAAGCTTCTCCTGTTGGGCTCCACTCCACCCTTCAGCAAACTCCTACCACCACAGGCTCCATGTGACCACATTCAGTCTATTAAGGGGCAGAGTATATTTTCAAATGAGGGAAGGTCCTCAAATTCCTTTAGATGTATGAAGGGGCAGGGAAGATCTTCAGATTCCCTTACCATTACAGGTCTTTCCCAGGTCTCAGTTTGTCTGAGGCAACACCCATTGAGAGATTAAAAGCTAGGTAAGAATTGAGACAAAAGGTGGCCTACTTTACCTTCACAAAAAAATCAGTCTGAGACCCTAAGTTTCACAAGTACAAAGGATTCACAATGGAAAATGCTATCCACATCCAGAGAAAAAAATGGTGGAGTCTGAATGCAGATGAAAGCATGCTATTTTCACTTTTTTGTGTGGTTTTCTTTTGGCCTTTTTTCTTCTTTCACAGCATGACTAATAAGAAATACGTTTTATTTGAGTGTGTAAAGCCAAGTACAAGCAGTTTTCCAGAGGAGTGCTGCTGTGAACAGCTTTTCAAGGTTTTGATTACACAGTATAGTGAACTCTCTATTTATTGAGTAACAAATCAAAGCAAAACATTCACAGAAAACTAAGTACAGCATTCAGAATGTTATAACTTCACAACTTATCACTAAAATGGCCACAGTTTTCACCAAAGTGGTCACATAGTTTTAAGCAAAAGATAACATTCATTTAGTAAGTCCTTCATTTAGTAAATCCTTAATTCGGTCACCCTTAAGGAGGCAAGCCTCCTTAACTGACACAAAGTACAAAGGTCAAAGTCCTCCACCAATGGGGTTCAATCAAGTTACAATATCATTAGTCACTACTCAGTACCCTCTCAACGGGTAGTGGAAAGTACAAAGGCCATCCACCCCTAGGTCACAAGTAAGTCACAATCTCATGTGTCAGCATTAAATACCCAAGGAGAGGTCTTTTCATCTTGACTTGAGGCAGGCTCTCAGCTTCCATGGTTCCTCTTGCATGGTCCCAGCTCCTGCCCAAATCTAATCAACTGCCACCTGAGTTCAAAGGCAGACAGCTCCCAGTTCCTTGTCCAGCTCTCTGTGC
>CM053598.1:98081890-98124088 GCA_028646575.1 Pseudocheirus occidentalis | reverse complement strand
AAAAATAAATTAATCAATAAAAAGGGGGGGGGGGAGACCTTTAACTTCTCTATTCCTGGAAAAGTAGTCCAGGCTTCTGGCCAAGATGGTTGCAGACCATACAAGTAGGCTACCCAGCTCCCACATACCTTCTCTAGCAAAAACCTGAAATTCATACCAGACAGAATAATGATCAAGAAATCCAAATGAGAAATTACAATAGGTGGTTTATTCCACCCCATAACTGCACAAAAAACTATGGGCCATAGGGAAGGGGAGGGCCAGACAAGCCAGCACCCCACAGGCAAACAAACCCAGCCTCCTGGTATGACCAGCCAGACACATGTGGAGCCTGCAAGGCTTGGTCTGAAGATATTACGTGTGGAAGAGCTTCAAGAATGACCCAGGAAGACACCCCCTCATGGCGGAGGCGGCGACGGCAGCTTTGGGATGGTGACGGAGAGCGCGAGCCCGGCGACCCATCTTTCCCCCTAACCCCCGATGCTGTGCGCCCCTTGACACTGTCCCGACCCCGATTGGGACGATGGTAAAGTATTTCCTGGGGCAGAGCGTGCTCCAGAGCTGCCTTTTGGCAGCTTTTACCCCAACTCCTGCAGCAAGCATGTGCTAACGGAGGACATTGTGCACCGGGAGGTAACTCCTGATCAGAAGCTGCTGTCCAGGCGGCTTCTAACCAAGACCAACAGGATGCCCCGCTGGGCGGAGCACTTCTTTCCTGCCAATGTAGCCTACTCGGTGTACATCCTCGAGGACTCTATCGTGGACCCACAGAACCAGACCATGACCACTTTCACCTGGAACATCAAGCATGCCCGGCTGATGGTGGTGGAGGAAACATGTGTTTCCTGTGTGAACCCTGAAAACAGTGGCTGGACTGAAATCCGACGGGAGGCCTGGGTCTCTTCCAATTTATTTGGAGTCTCTAGGGCTGTACAGGAGTTTGGTCTAGCTAGATTCAAAAGTAATGTGACCAAGACCATCAAAGGCTTCAAGTACATCCTGGCCAAACCGCAAGGTGAAGCTCCTTCTAAGACACTTGTTGAAACAGCTAAGGAAGCAACTGAAAAGGCGAAGGAAACTGCTCTGGCAGCTACTGAGAAGGCCAAGGACCTGGCCAGCAAGGCAGCCACCAAGAAACAGCAGCAGCAACAGCAGCACTATGTTTAAAGGAGTCACCCTACTGCTTCCCCTGCAACAAAAAGGCCCTGCTGCCCTCCCAGATTGTCAGTACCCAAGGCTGAGAGCTTCTGGGGAAGAAGCATTGGACCCAGAGCCCCAGCCCCTAAGCAGACCATCAAGACAATGCAAGCCCATAGACAAGCCAACTCTTGTCCAATTGCCTGCCCTGTGTCCAAGTTGCAGTTTATCATTAAAAATCCATTTTCAGTGCAAAAAAATATAATGACCCAGGTAACTTGGAAAACCCCAGAATGGTCAGAACACTCCAGAGCAGACAGTTTGGAAGCCCTGTGAAGTAGCATCCAGGGGCATTAACATCTCTAGCATTCTGTCCTGAGATATCTCAGAAGATTCAGTTCTCTTAACCTCAAAGATCCATGGGGGCCTAAACCCCAAGGGATAGTCAATACAGGAATCCAGGGGACCCAGAATAAAATCAGGCAGAGCCAACCACCGTTGCATGTACTGATAAATATTTAACATCTGTCCAAAATCAAAATGCACTTTTAAGCTTAATCTGCAGTATTAATATTTTCTCCATTGCTTCCTTAAAGCTAGGAAAGCAACATTAAGTCAAGCCTAGATTTATAGCTTTTGCAGATTTCTCAGGTGCAAATGCTCACACTGAAAATTGAACAATTGGTTCTTTCTGGCTCGAGCACATCCCTACGACCATCCTTCCCAAAAGTGCAGCAGGAGTGTGGAGTTTGGACCTAGACCAAAGCCTCAATTCAGGAACTAAACCTGGAGATATGAATAAATCAAAGAAAACCTTGACTAGTATAAATATTATTTGTAGAGCTAGAGATTCCCCAAAAGAAGGAGTGATAATTCTTTAATAACTGTAAACAGTGCCTCTAAACCTGGAACCTGGCCAGTCAGAGTGAGTGGGGTCTGATAGAGAGTGGTCCAGAGAAGGTGCCACATAAGTAAAGTGAACATTGTTGTTCCTGGAGTGAGAAAGCAAAAAGTGAGGGTCCAAGGGGGCGGAAAGTGGGGCTTAGTCAGTCAGTCAACAAGAATTTGCTGTGTGCCAGGCACTATCAAGTACTAGGGTAGAGTACTGGGCATAGAGTTTAAATTCAGCCTCAGACACTTACTAGCTGTGTGACCCTGGGCAAGTCACTTTGCTCTGTTTGCTTCTGTTTTCTTATTTGTAAAGTGAGCTGGAGAAATAAATCGGAAACTGCTCTAGTATCTTTACCAAGAAAACCCCCCAAAAAGGGGTTGTGAAGAGTCAGACATGACTGAAAAAGAACTAAAACAGCAGGCACTGTTGAAATGCTAGGTATGCAAAGAAAAAAAAATAACAGTCCCTGCTCTCAAAGAGCATACATACATTTGAAGGGGAAGACATGCAAATAACTAGGTACAAACAAAATGTACACTGAATAGATGGTGGGAAATCTCAGGGAAACCACCAACCTTCGGGGAGCAAGAAAGGCCTCATGCAAAAGATGGAATCTGAGGTGAGTTTCAAATGAAGCCAGGAAAACGAGGAATGGGCAGAGGTGAGAACGGAGGATTGTCCCCAGGCCTGGGGGACAGCGAGGACAAAGACAGAATCTGGAGGTGGAATGTGCTGGGCAAGGGACAGCAGGAAGGCAAGTGTTGCCGAATCTTGAAACTCACAGATGGGGATAAAGTATGAGTAAACTAGAAGGAGAGAAAGCCCCAAGGGCTTTAAATGCTACACAGAAGATGTTGTATTTGATCCTGAAGGTAATAGGGGGCCACTGGAGTTTTGTGAGTAGGGGAGGTGAGATGAGGGGTTGGGATCTTGTATTTTATCACTTTAGCAAAATCAGTTTGGCATCTGAGTGAAAGACAGACTGGAGGCTTATGGCAGGGAGACCAAGCAAAGGAGGCAAGGTTGTTCTCAACCCACCTAGACCGTATTCCTGCCTGTATTATCTGTATCTGTCAACAGTAAATCATGCTTGTTACAGGAGTAATTTTTTGGCCAACAGATAAAGCTGTCTCCCTACATCTAAAAGAAGACAGATTGTCGAATAAATGGTAGCAAGTGTATAGTCTAGAAGTGGTACTGAGAAGCAAGGAAGCATACCTGCTTCTCTTGTTGGCCTGGAATGTCAAGGACATGAGAAAAGAACCTCCAAAGACTACGGAAAAAGCCAGGATGGTGCTGTATTGTAGAGAAATCTAGGTTCCCATTATTGACAGAACATAGACTGTGAGGTGAGATGAGGAGAGCCAAGATGAAGAGAAGTTTAACAGTGAAGGAGGAATGCCAGAGGGCAGAATAACCTGCAGGAAAGTGGAAGGGGACTAAACTTAGGTGGAGGCTCAGAGCTGCCATGGACAGAAATGAGAGTATGGACAAAAGTAGCAAGGGAAACGGATTTTCCAATTCAGCTGGTGACTCTGAATCACAGGGGCAGGAGGAGTAGGAATCTGTCTGCCATTGCATGGGGAAGAAGACTGAGTACCAATCCATTCAATCAATCCCTCATATAATATGATACATAGTTCAGTAGATATTTATTCACTAAATTCTAATTAATAGTTAACCTTTACATAGTACTTACTATGTGCCCCGGCACTGTGCTAAATGCCTAACAATGACTGCCTCATTTGATCCTCACAAAAACTCTAGGAGGTAGGTGCTTTTATTTTTATTATCCCCATTTTACAGATGAGGAAACTGAGGCAAACGGGGGGGAGGGGTCACACAGATTGTAGGTATCTGAGGTCGAATTTGAACTCAGGTGTTCCTGACTCTAGGTCCAGCTCCCTAGCCACTGCACTGCCTAGCTGTCTAATGGGTTTGCTCTCATTTTTAAAAACTCCATTTAAATATATATACCCCTTTCCAAAGTACTCTACCTTTCACCAACCTGCAATCCAGCCTCAGATACTTACTAGCTGTGTGACCCTGGGCAAGTCACTTTGCCCTGTTTGCCTCAGTTTCCTTATTTGTAGGATAGTATAAGGGATTGAGTGCTCTCATAGGCTACAGGCTGGGTTCGGAGGAGGCTACTACTATCCAGAGGTCCAAGGTACTTTGTAGGTCCTTATTCCTAAAACAATTAATAAACCTCAACTAGGGTGCTTTCTTTTAACAGCCATCAACCAGAAGTGAGGAACCTTCAGCCTTGAGGCCATATGTGGCCTTCTAGGTCCTTGGGTGTGACCTTTTGACTGAGTCCAAGTTTTACAGAACAAATTCTTTTATTAAAGGGATTTGTTCTGTGAAGTTTGGATTCAGTCCAAGGGCCACACTTGAGGACCTTGAGGGCCGTGTGTGGTCTTGAGGCCACAGATTGTGCATAGACACAATTAGGTCAGAGCAAAGGCATTTATTGATGAGAATAGTAGCTTCAAGACATTCCCCCCATAAATCTGTGATGTCACCTTTCACACAAACACACAAGAGTCAGTGGGAAGAGTAGGCACATACGTGTGTGTGCACATGTATGCATGCACATGCATACTCTCTACCATGCTAGAGAGACATACACACAGAAGGAACACACAAGACCAATACAACTCCTGTCTTTGGCATTGTAGGGTCCTGGCCCTCTTTTTCTTCTCACGGGTATCCAGACATTGCTTTCTGCCAGGCACAGCATCCCTGCTAGGCCCCCTGGACCTACTGCTTTCCACAGCTCAGCCCAGCTCCTAACTATAGAGCTCATTCTCTCTTGAGTCTAAAGCTGACTCTTGTCTCCTGCTCTGGCCCTTTTTTCCAGGTCTGTCTCCTCTTGTGTTCAATGCCTCCTACTGGAGTTAGCTCTGCTGCAAAGTACTGTCGCTTTTTGGTGGTAGGGAGAGAGAGAAATCCCTTCCATCCCTGCCACCCCGTGGTAGAAATATAAGGGGAAACAGTAATGAACTGTGCCCTCTCAACAGCTGGGTTCTTTCTCCACACATGTTGACAGAGCTCATCCTGGATGTGGCTTTAACTGCCCACCAGATCTGGCAAGCCACAGTTAAGGCTACAGAAAGAATTTTTCACTAAATAAAGGACAGAAAAGGTAATGAAAGATAAAAATGGACAGTTTTGACTGCATAACATTTTTAAAAGTTTTTGCATGAATAAAATCAATGAAGATAGAATTAGGAGATAAGTGTTAGAATGGTGAAAATATTTACACAAGATATCACCAATAAAAGTATAAAATATATATCTAAAATACGTAGTGAATTGATATAAATATATTGACATAAATATATTATATGTAAATATATTACACTAAGGACCATTCTCCAATAGAGTCAAAGGATATGAATAGTTTTCAAAAGAATTGCTACAAACTATGCGTTACCACATGAAAACATGTTTTGAAGAATAAGAGAAATGCAAATGAAAACAATTCTGAGCGATCACCTCAGTCTGTGTAAATTAGCAAGATGACAAAAGACAGGAAGAGCCACCAATGTGATGTTGTAGGTCTGTGGGAAGGCTGGATGCATAGCTGGCGGAGCTATGACGTCCAGCCATTCTGGATATCAATTTAGAATTATACAAAAACACTGGACTTAATGTTCATGCCCTTTGACCTAATGATCCCACTTCTGGGCATAGATAACAAAGTCAAAGAGAAACAAAGATCCGATGCATACCAAAATATTTAAAGCTCTGCTTTCTGTGACAGCAAAGAACTAGAAACTACATGTAGAGGATCGTGGATTTAGAAATGGACTGGACCTTTGATGTCATTCATCGCTGTGACAGATGAGGAACCTAATTACTCGCCCAAGGTCACACAAATAGTAAGTGGCAGACTCAGAATTTGAACACAGATCCTCTTGACTCTAAATCAAACAGTCTTTCGCATTGTACCACTTGCCTTTTCTCATGAATAGAAATGGAATATTGTACGGTGAGAAATAACAAACATAAAAAATTCAGATAAACATGGGAAGATTTGTATAAACTAATCCACGGGGGGTGGGGGGAGTGGGAGGGGATGGAATCAAGAGAACAGCGTGCCCAAAGACGACAGTGTCGATGAAAAGATAACTAAAAGGGCAGGAAATCTGAGTAAGCGGAAAATCAATGAAGCGTTCTAAGAGCAGACAATGAAACATTCTTCCCCTCTCATACCAGAAAGCTGAAGGACTTATTTGGATAGAATGTGTATACAATGTCAAAGCAGTCACTTTATTGGCTGGTTTTGCTTAATTGGCAGCTGGGTGGTGCAGTGGATAGAGCATCAGGCATGGAGTCAGGAAGACCCGAATTCAAATCCAGCCTCAGACACTCACTAGCTGTGTGACTCTGGGCAAGTCATTTTAACTTCTTTTTGCCTCAGTTTCCCCATCTGTAAAATGGAAATAATAATACCTACCCTCCCCGGGGTTGTTGTGAGAATCAAATGAGATAGGAATTGTAAAGTGTTTAGCACAGTGTTGGGCATGTAGTAAACACTGCATAAGCATTAGCTATTATCATTATTATTGTTGTTATGTTGTAATTGTAAATTGTAATTGTTATTTGTAAAGGATTTAGCACAGTGCCCGGCTTAAACACCTAACAAGCATTCTCGTGTACTCTCTGGCCTGTCCCTTTGTAAGGGAAGGTTCCAAAAAGCTATTTTAAATGACTGTGATGCAAAGACAAGAAACAACAGTAAAACCTATTTTTTTTAACTTACACTTTTTATTTATTTTTTATTTATGGAATAAAACAAGCATTTCCACAACACAGTATAATATAAAAGATGATTGCATATGAAATGGTAAGTCAATTATGTACAATTTGCTGTTCCTTTTAAATATATAATGGTTAGTATGTAAATGTTTTTTTTCTTAAAAAGAAAAAAGCAATAGAACTTTTTTTAAATTAACCATAATTCTTTGACATATTTAGCTCCTTTGTTTTTTTCCAAGTGGTTTTTTTAATAATTTAATTTATACACAACTTTTCTCTATATCAATAATTATATTTTATTAAAATGAAGTGAAAATTTCCCCATCTCTATAGTCAATGCTGGAGGGATTATGGAAAGACAGGCTTATTAATGTGCTGAAAATACATTTGGAATTATGCTAAGAAAGTGACTAAAGTGTCCACCTCTCAGACCAAGAGAGCTACTGGGCTACACAGATATGCATACACCCCAAGGTGGATAGAGATAGAGGAGCCACGGTGGTGTGTTACAATACCGTGTCACTAGAGGGAGGTCTCTCCTCATTTCTAGGTAGAGGAGTTTGGTTGTGTCTGGGTACAGCTTGAAACAGGAACTCGGAAAATAACTCTTAGATCTCTTTGTCGTCCTTCCCCATCTGTGATAAGCTTTGGTCTGGAATTTCTAGGACCTATTATTAGAGGTCTATCAAAGTCCTCCCTTGCCCAACACCACAGGGCTGTTGCGTTGGTTCACTTTTGGAAAGTCTGGGAGTGGCTGGTGTTGGGTTATGTCTGGGACATGACCTTGGGGGATGCTGTGGTATTGGCTGGAGCCCTGGGTGGAACCAAGGAAAGAAAACCACAGAACGTGTCAACCACAACACAGCACTAGGGCCTGGATACTGCCAGGGTATCGCCTATTGGGATCTGCCCCAGGGACCCAGGGTCACCGTGCCCCAGAGAGTAGCTCTGGGCATTGCCAGGATGGAGGCAGTGCCGCGTGGACTTCAGACATGCTGTCTTCAAGTCTCCAGCCTTCAGGGTCCCAGGGAGAGTTCAAGCTCCTTAATTTGGCATTAAAGGCCTACCACATTCTGCTCCCAGCTTAGCTCCCTCTGCTCCTCTAAATGAACATCTACTCCAGATTCCCAAATCATAACTAGCATTTTCCAGTCTCTGTAGGGCTTCCTTCCCATTGGGAATGCTCTCCCTGCCTTCTCTCTGAATCTTACCAATCCTCAAGAACCTGCTCATTATTAATTCAAATCCTATTTGGGGCTTTCTTGATAATAAGACTGGAGTGGTTTGCCATTTCCTTCTCCAGCTCATTTTACAGATGAGGAAGCTAAGGCAAACAGGGTCAAGTGACTTGCCCAGGGTCACACAGCTAGTAAGTATCTCCACTCACATTTGAACTCAGACCATCTTCTTGACTCCAGGCCTAGGGCTCGATCCACTATGCCACCTAGCAGCCCAATTGTGATAGCAAAGAACTAGAAACTCTATGTATAGGATCGTGGATTTAGGTATCATTGACTTCACAAAACCCTCTCTCTTTTCTAAACTTACAGCACTTATCATTCCTATATTATACCTTATAATTTATAGATGAAGAAACTGAGAAAAGAGAGTCTATGTAACGTGTACTAGGTTATAACTAGCAAATATCCAAAGCAAGATTTGAACTCTGTTCAGTTGTCTGTATGACTCCAGTCTCTAGGAAGTGTGATCCACCTTGTTTAGCAATGTGACAAATGTTCATTAAGTGCTTGCTCTGTGGAGGGAGACACTGTGCTAGGCACCAGCGTGGGGTATAAAGACAAGTAGAAAAATTGCCTCCCTGGAAGGAGTTTAAATTCTCCCAGTGACAATTCTTCAGTTGTATTGTTTTTATTTAACTCTATGTTGATTTAATTTTTCATGAGATGATACATTATCTCTCAATTACGTGGTAAGTTCCTTGAGATTAGTTCCAGCAGTAAATTTATGATCCCCTGTGTGTTTGCACCTAGCAGAGAGTCTTGGACATCGATACTACTTGATAAATACTGATAGGTAAGGCTTCCTGGAACCATATCACAAAAACACCAGAGCTGGAAGGGATCTCATGTCATCTAATTCAACCCATAGCCAAGCAGAAATCCATCCTTCTCCTCTATAGTCTCCCCGACCTGAGCAAAAGGCTAAAAAGCTCCAGCTCTTGCAACTGATTCTCAGCTGAATGGTTTCAAGTTCCCTGTCCCTTCTCAGTCACCATCCCCTTAAAGAGGTGTAACTTGTTGATGTTCTCCATATTATTATTAATAATAATTATATATAATATAATATAATATAATAATATTATTAATAATTAATAATAATCAGCATTTGTTTAAAGATTTAAGATTTGCAAAACACTTTGCATAAGATATTTCATTTATGGAATAGGTGTTGTCCCATTTTACAGCTGAGGAAGCTGAAGCAGACAGAGGTTAAGTGATTCAGCCAGGGTCACATAGCCAGGGAGGATCTGAAGCAGGATGTGATCTCAGATTTTCCAGGTTCCAAGTCCAATGCTTTGTCTTCCAACCCTAAAATGTGGCATACAGTAGGCATACAGTACTGAACACACTAATCCTGACATGACCTGAGTAAGAGGCAGTGGACACAGAGATAGCCTCAATATTAAGAAGATTTGGATTCAAGTTCTGACTCTGACACAGTGTCCTAAGTGACCCTGGGCAAGTCACTTGACTTTTTCAATGATCTAGGTAACTCTCTGAGGCTATAAATTGCCAACATGGTGCTGGCCTGTATTGGAGGGACTTTCCTTACCAGAGAGGTCCCAGTACTGGTGAAATCAGAAATCCAGGCCTTGTCCCTAGTCCCTATGATCTGAATAGGGCAGACCCTTTTACTTGACTAGTCTGGCCTCATACATGGGCTTGGCTTAGATCAGCAGTTCTCAACCTGTGGGTCACGACCCCTTTGGGGGTCACCTAAGACCATCCGAAAACACATATTTCTAGATGGTCTTAGGAACTGATACACTGCTCCTCTGTCTCCAGGCGGCTCCACCCACATGCAGATATGCCCACGAGTATTAAAGGGAATTAAAGGGTGGCAGCATTAGGAAGGTTGAGAACCATTGGCTTAGATTGGGCCACTAATCTATAAAGCAGGGATTGTGTTTTTTTCTATTTTTCGCAAAAGATACAACCTCCAATGGGTCTTCTCACTGATACTAATGCTATAGTACCCATCTTTCAGCATGTGGAACCAGAAAGAGGCCAAAGAGTTGTAGAAGCCCATCGTGTGCCCAAGGCAACTTCACAAAATAATTTTATAGCTCTATTTTTAGGATCACCTTTAGAGTCAGAAGTATACATTTTAAATATCCTTGGTGGTGTCAAATATTCTTCTTAATGTGGATTTGATTTTTGGAAAAGCCAGAAGACATTTGAAACAAAACTGGTCTCTAAGATAAGTGATAAAGCTGAGAATGTTTTGGGTCAAATGAAGTGTGACCATAATAATGATTTTTCTCATGTGGCTGATAAAAACTGCCTCTGAAGGCAATTCCAAAAAATTGGAATTCTTAACATGTTTTGCAGAATGGCAATAGCACTGGAGTAAATGCAAAATGATTACTTTGAAAGAATAAAATAAACATTTGTTAATAACTGCTAACTTTATATAATTACTATCTACAGGCACTTCACAATCATTATGTCATTTAAACTTTACTATAATCTTGGGAGGTAGGTGCTATTAGCACCCCCATTTTACAGATGAGGAAGTTGAGGCAAATAGATGTTAAGTGACTTGCCCAGGATCAAACATTTACTAGGTGTCTAAGGTTGAATTTGAACTCAGGTCTTTCTTGCCTTTAGGTCCAGTACTCTGTCTGCTATGGCACTCAGTCATTTATTTGTACATATAGTCTTATCTTCCTATATATTGAACTCCTCGTGCTAGCATGCCCTTAGTATTAAGCACTAGACACAGAGAGGTGCTACCTTGCAGAAGTTTATGCAGTCTCATTGGGGAAACACAATCCTGTTTCCTTGCCTGGCATAGGAACAGGAGTTTGAATCACACCCTCTTTCCAGAGAACAGGATCTCGTGGGAGCCCCTTCCATTCACAGGTGTTCAATGTGGGTGCAGCTGCAGCCTCCTGGGAAAATCTAAGTGTGAACAAAAGCTCCAGGTGCCACGGCTGGCTGGCATTGTCTCCTTAGACCTCTGGGGCCCAACTTCCTGGTGGCTCAGGTTGCTCTTGTCCCTTGTCCCTGACAACCTAGCCAACCCCTCTCCTGAAATCATGAGGACAGTGCTAGTTTCTCCTCATTTCATACAAGACAATGTGACTTAGTTAATCCACTGAATGGCTGGATCTTGACCTAGGGATTTCTGCCATTCAAGATGCAGGGGCATCACACTTTGTCTTCCTAATGGGGCTGTGTAGTTTTGGGAATAAGATTCCCAGTTTCTCATGGGAACCAAGATGTCCTACAGTACAGAAAGAGACCAGCTCAAAGTCTAGGATCAAATTAACAAATTAACAAATTCAACAAGCATGTATTAATTGCTATTTGCAAACTGAAGGGCAGAGTAGACTGAACTCAGCAAGGCCTGGATTCAAGTCCCTCCAATACAAACAGGGGGTATCAGACAAATAACTGAACTTCTGAGTGCCCCAAGCCATTCTCTAAGACTATAAATTGTAGAGTAATTCACATCTGCCTCAGTCCAGGGAATTTCCTCAACTGGAGCTCCCTAAATCAGGGAAATCACAAGTCTAGGTCAACCCTCTCCCCCTCAAAAAAATGTTGGAGCTCTGTACCTGGAACTCTCTCATCTTTTGGAAGAGTTTTCTTTTGACCCCCTGAGAGAATGAAGCTACCATACTGCCTCGATTCTTGGCATTTTGGAAGAAAAAAGTCTCCAGAGACCTTGTTTCTCCTTGGCTTTCCCAGCCCCACCACCTTCCACCCATCCTTTCCCTCCTGCCCCTCCGCTTCCCTCTCTCCTCCCTTCGTTCTCCTGCAGCAGCCCCTCCCCCTCCTTCCCCTTCCTCATCCCAGGCCCCTCTAGGCTCTACTCCCAGGTTCCAGCTCTGGCTGCCTCCTCCCACCAGGCATTGTGGTGTCATCTAGCCAGAGAGATGAGGACCCTTGCATAGCCAGAGTGGAAGGCACCTGGCCTTTCTTTAGCTGGGCACTCCACTCTTGTCTGTGGGATTATAGAAGGGACAGAAGAAACAATATCCCAGGTCAGCCAACGGCTGGGGCTGCTCTCAGACACACGTACCTACGCACAACAGCCCCACAGCGCGGCTCCCTCTATTCAGATCTGCCACAAAATGTAGTCGTGCGGAGCTTGCTGTTTGTTCTGCAGAATGCCTGAAATCTGCTCGTTTGCAGGACAGAAATGTGTTTGCCTTTCCCGGGAATTTGTAGTATTCTGATACATCTCACGACGGCGAGGATCTTTTTAGGCTCAACAAATTCAGGAGGCAGCCCAATGAAGATTTTGCCCCTTATCAGCAGCAGGTGCACTGCCAGATACATTCTACAAGGTCGCCTAATCTCAAATGCTTGCCACAAACCACAAGTCCTAAACCTACAGCAAATAAATAAAAAACAAATAAGTATGTGAGTGAATGACTGAATAAATATACGTGTATGTTTGCTTATATGTGTGTATATATGCATGCATAGTGTATGCATGTGTTTTTATATATGTTCAGCCGTGCAAAAGCATGTCTCCCAAAGGTTGCAGGGTATCGTGGAAAGAGCACTGAACTTAAAGACTAAAAGCTAACGTTTACACAGCATTTACTGAGCCAGGCTCTGTGCTCTAAGAGTTTTACAATTATTATCTCATTGGATCCTCACAACAACCTTGGGAGGTAGGTGCCGCCTCATTTTACAGATGGAGAAACTGAGGCAACAAGAGGGTTGGGAGGGTGTTTGATTTTTTTGTTTGTTTTTTAAGTGACTTGCTCAGGGCCGCACAGCTGGTAAATATCTGGTGCCAATTTTGAACTCAGGGCTTCCTGACTCCAGGCCCAGCACTCTACCCACTGAACCACGCAGTTGCCAATCATGGGATCAGAGTCTTAGAGACACATGTAGTCTAATCCAATTCACTTATTTTCCACATGACAAAACTGAAGCCCAGACTTGCCAAGGTCACAGAGGTTGCCCTTACTTACCCACCCACCTTACCAAAGGGCACACAGAGAATGTACTCTGACTCCAAATGGAACATAGGCCTCTTCCCTCAGAGACTGGGGATGGGACTCTGAACACCCCCAAACACCCTGATCAACATCCTGGAAACTTGACAGCCTTGGTTGTCAAGGCTATCTTAACTTTAAATAGGTTGTGAAAAACTTTGAATGCTAAGCAATAAACTTTAATTTGATCCTTGGGGTAAAAAGGAGCCTCTGCAAGTCCCTGAGCAGGCTAACACACTCTAGAAAAATCACCTTGGCCATGAGTGGAGTACGGACTGGTGTGTCCAGCTAGAAGGCTGTTTCAGTCATCCAGGTGGGCGGTGATAGGGGTCTGCATTGGGATGGTAGCACGTTAGAGGAGAGGAGAAGATGCAAAGGTCAAACTGATAGGACTTGGCGGCCTGCTGGATATGGGGAGGTGGTATTTTTCAGAGTGCCTGGTGCCTGGTAGGAAATGACCAAGGTCTAGAGAGACCAGCTGGGTGTCCAGCAATGACTTAAAGGTCATCTGTAGTTCAGACTCCTCATTTTATAAATGAGGAACCTGGGGCCTAGAGAGGGGAAGTCGCTTGGCCAAGGTTATCCAGTTAGTGTGAGTAAGAGCTGTGACTAAAACCTAGTCTCCTGGCTCTGAGTTCAGAGTGCTTTCCGCTAGATCAGGTGGTCCTGATGGAGCAGTGATTCTGAACAAACCACTCAACCTGAACTGTAAATATGGGCCTGGGCAAGCCATAACAAGGAAGAAAAACTATTGCGGTTGGGGCTTGGGGCACAGAAGGGTGAAGAAGGGAAGGAAAGAAACCCTAGACTACTTTCCCAAAGTCAGATGAGAAATGACTTTTGACTTATGTGCTTTGAATAATCTGTGTCAGCTCAGCCCCTCCGTGAGTGTGACCATCCAGAAGCTGGGGAAGCTAGCCCTTCTCTAGGGCCTCACTTTCTGCTGGGTTGGTACCTTGGTCGCAGAGGGCCCCAATCCTAAACCCTGCCCTCCCCTTCCACTGCCACAGCTCTGCTCAGTCACCAGACTTCCTGGCCCCACCGTGGTCACCACTGTGAGCCCTTACTTAATTGCCTTGAGCCTGAGTTTCCTCATTTGTAAAAGGGAATGATCCTTGCACTAACATGTCAGGGCTTTTGTGATTGTGGAGCAAGAAAGAGTGGGTCTGCTCTTAGCTTTACCTTTCTTAATTCTGTTACCTTGGGCAAGGTCCTCAGTTTCCTCATCTCAGCCAGTCCACAAGCATTTATTAAATAGCTGCTGCTAAAGACTGAGGTACACAAAAGGGGTGCAAACAACAAGAGGCTCTTAAGGAGAGTACATTCTAGTGGGGAAGAGGTGTTTGTTATCTAGCTATTTATGAGGCTTATACGGAGGGTAAGGGGATAATTTGAAAGGGGAGGACATTGGCAGCAGGAGGGACCAGAAGAGGCCTCCTTCAGAAGGTGGAATTTGAATTGAGTCCTGAAGGAAGTCAGGGAAGCCAAGAGATGGAGAAAAGGGGGCAGATGCTGGGGATGGGGGACGGTCAATGTGAAAGAATGGTGATTCTTCTCTGAGGAAATGCAGGTAGGGCCATGTTACTAAGCCACAGAGTGTGTGAAGGGAGTGAAGTGAGAACGGTTGTAAAGGTTATGAAGGTTAAATACGGAAGAAAGGGCTTTACATTTGATCCTGGAGGCCGCAGGGAACCATGGGAACTTCTTGAGCAGGAGTGTGAGATGATCAGTTCCATACGTTAGAGAAATCCCCAAGACTGACTGAGTGGAGAATGGATTAGAGCAGGGAGACCTGAGACCAGGAGACTAGCTTGGTTCAGGAGGTGATTAGGACCTGAAGGAAGGCACATGACTGTGGGAGGGGAGATTAGAAGGCACGCACAAGAAATACAGTAAAGGAAGAAATGACAAGATTTGGCGACAGACTGGATATGCAGAGTCAAGGATGATGCCGATGTCATGTGAGCCCACATGACCAAAGGGGTCTTGGTGTCATCAACAGTAATAGGAAACTTCAGAAGGTGGAAACATTTGGGGAGGAAAAATAACTGAGTTCTGTTTTCAACGTGTTAGAGCTTCGTACAGGACATCCACTTTGAGGCGTCCAGGAGGCCGCTGGAGATGTGTGCCTGTAGCTCTTTAGAGATGGGGGGGTGCGTATCTAAATCTGGGAATCTTCTGCACAGAGACGGTAATTGAACTCTCAGGAGTAGATGAGATCGGCAAACAAGATAGTACAGACTGAAAAACACAGGGGCCCGTGAAGGAAGGAAATAAACATTTATTAAGTGCCTACTCTAAGTCAGGCCCTGCGCTAAACACTGTACAATTATGATCTCATTCAATTGCCGCAACAACCCTGGGAGGTCGGTGCTATTATTATCCTCATTTTTACAGTTGAAGAAACAGGCAAACGGAGATTAAGTGGTTTGCCCAGAGTCATACAACCCGTAAGTGAAGCTAGATTTGAACTTGGGTCATCCTGACTCCTGCCCTGACCCAGCGTTCTGTCCACTGAGCTCCCTGCCTGCCTTAGGCGGTAATATCCCCTGACTGCTCTGCCAGGGCAGGGCTCTGGGGGATACCCATGGCTAGAAGGCGTTACATGGATAAAGAACCTTCAAAAGAGACTGAGAAAGATGGGCTGATAGATAAGAGAAGAGCTGGGAGAGAAAAGGATCACAAAAACCTAGAAAGGGGAGACTGTCCGGGAGAAGGTCATCCATCTGTAAGGTCAAATGCAGCAGAAAGGTCAGGAAAGATTAGGATTAAGAAGTAATCAGGGGGGGCGGCTAGGTGGCGCAGTGAATAGAGCACTGGCCCTGGAGTCAGGAGTAGCTGAGTTCAAATCCGGCCTCAGACACTTAACACAAAAAACTAGCCGTGTGACCTTGGGCAAGTCACTTAACCCCAACTGCCCTCCAAAAAGCAAAAAAAAAAAAAAAGAAGAAGAAGTAATCAGGGGGTGTCTAGGTGGAGTGAATAGAGCAGCTGCCCTGGAATCAGGAGGACCTGAGTTTAAATGCGACCTCAGACACTTGACACACTTATTAGCTGAGGGACTTTGGGCAAGTCACTTAACCCCCAGTTGCCCTCCAAAAAGCAAAAAAAAAGAAGTAACCAGATTTGACAAGTAGTATGGTGAGCCCTTGTAGCTTTTGACATTCTAGTAGATAATTTGTCTAAAATAATATGTGTATGTATTGTTTGTTGTTGTTGTTCAGGCATTTTTAGTCACTCTTCATGACCCCATTTGGCATTTTCTTGGCAAAGATACTGGAGTGGTTTGCCAGCTCCTTCTCCAGATCATTTTATAGATGAGGAAATGGAGACAAACAGGGTGAAGTGACTTGCCCAGGACAGTAAGTATCTAAGGCTGGATTTGAACTCAGAAACATGAGTCTTCCTGATTTCAGACCAGACACTCTAAACGCCATGTGTATATGTGTGTATGTGTGTGTATGTATATAGACATATACATAGGTGTGTACATACATATATACAAACATAGACTTATATGTGCATATATTATACACACACAACTTTATTATTACTTCTGAAACTTCTGAGGTACTGTTTCCATCCTTTATTCTGCTATTAAAGGAAAGAATAAAGTTGCCCTTTGATGGAGGGTACACAGTATATATAAATGTTCAGCTTCTGATAAAGTCAAAAGACCAAATTTATACTTAGTAAACATATGTTCATACGTGTGGTTGGTCTCTTCATGGGCTTCTTGGACATCCATAGAATAGGAGGTCAAATGCTAGAGCTGGAATAAGGAAGAATTCAAATCCAGTTCAAATCCAGCCTCCATTACTCATAAGTTAGATAACCATGGATAAATCATATCGGTTCTCTGAACCTTAATTGCACACAGCCTTAAGTCTCCCTACCCCAATCCACCCTCCATTCAGCCAGCAGAATGATTTTCCTAACGTGCAGATCTGGCCATCTCACTCCTTTATTCAATACACTCCAGTGGCTCCTTATCATCTCTAGGATCAAATACAAATGCTCTGTTTGGAGTTCAAAGCCCCCTCCTTCCTTTCTAGTGTTCTGACACCTTACTCACCATCACATACTCTTCGATCTGGTGACATTGGCCTCCTGGCTGTTCCATGAACAAGACACTACATCGTTCAGCTCCAGGCATTTTCTCTGATGCCTGTAATGCTCTCCTTTCTCATCTCTGACTCCTGACTTCCCTGGCTTCCTTTAAAGTCTCATCTTTTACAAGAAAGCCTCTTAATTCTAGTGCCTTCCCTCTGTTAATTATTTCCTATTTATCCAGTATATAAATTGCTTTGTATATAATTGTTTGCATGTTGTATTCCCACTCCCCCCCAGATTGTAAGCTCCTCGAGGGCAAGACCTGTCTTTTGCTTTTTTTTTTTTGCGTCCCCAGGGCTTAGTACTGTGTCTGGTACATAGCACAATACTTAATAACTGATTATTGATCAGTTGATCGTTGAAATGGTTGTGATACTTTCCATGCCTACCTCACAAAGTTTTTTCAAGGCTCAAATGAGATTATATCTATAAAGTATTATACAATTGTATATTCTGGTATATCAAAGTCTATTTTTCTAAAATGAAATTTGAAGGCACGGTCCTATCCTGAATACTACCGTCACCACTATCATTACCCACAATGAGCTCTGCTGTGCCTTACATCCCCCTCATGTAAGCTATAAGAGAATAAAGGGCTGTCCCTAGAAATAGAGTTGGTATTTAATCTTAGGGCTCCTCTAAGAGGAACCTCCAGAATCCTGTAAGAGAAGTTTTAAGGCAAATTTTACCAGCTCTTATCAATTCCCATTAAAAAATGAACTTCCACGTATGGGACACTGAATGTAGGTGGACCGAGGCAAAAGCTATGAACGTTGGTAAGGGTTTCTCTGTCACATTACTTACAGACTTGTGCAAGGAGTACCTTCATTGAAAATGATGGGAGTCCTAACCCCAGGAGGGACTTGGAAACCTCTGACTGTCCTCTGCCTTTTTTCAGTGCCCTGGAGACACTGCTAAGTTAGGCATGAGCCCAGTTCCAACTGGGCAGAAAATGGAAGTCTTCACATCATGGATCCCTGTAACAATGTTGTCTTAAAAGAGCTTATTAAGTCTTCATAGCCTTTGTTGTGCCCTTCCGCTAAATGGATCATAGAGGAAGGGAAAGAGGATGCCCACCTAATAATAGCTAATATTTATATAATGCTTTAAAGCTTGAAAAGCAATTTACAGACATGATCTCAATTGGTAAAGAGGTACTATCAAGTATTATTATCTCCTTTTGATATTATTTGATATTATTATCTCCTTTTCTCTGATTGGGAAACTGAGACGCAGTGAGACTCGTCCTTGACTTGAGTTAATAAGTGTCAGAGGCAGGATTAGAATCCAGGCCTTTCAGACTCTAAGGTCAGCTCTCTCTACATTATACCATTAAGCCCCATAGGATACATATTCTGACATATATGTTCTTAAGTGTATACTTGACGATGTTGACTTTGTCAGAAGTTTTGGGGCCCTTAGCCTGGGGTGTTAGTCAAAACATATAAAAAAATTGAAAGTACATGGGTGAACCGTAATAGTTTTTAGGATCACAATGATTTATGTTTTTGATCAAGAGGAAGGAGTGTGATATAGTGGAGTCCAGAGATCTGGGTTCTAGTTCTGCCTCTGACACTAACTGTAGGACCTTAGACAAGTCACTGATTCTCCCTACGGGAGGGAACAATCAGTTTCCTCCTCTGTTTAAGGAGGGAGATTATGAGCCTTTGTGGAACAATGGAAAAGAACATCTGGACAATGGAAAAGGGCCCTTGGGTTCTAGGTTTGCCTCTGCCCTTTTCTGCCTGCATGACCTTGGGAAAATAACTTCTCTCTGGTCCTCAGTTTCCTCATCTGGAAAATAAGGGATTTGGACCAAATGGCCTTGAAATTCCTTTCTGTCTCTAAAAATCTCCAGTCCATGACTAAGCAGTCCTTAAGCAACCTACCAGCTGTAGCCACCTGTGGTGTTTCCCAGAGTAGGGAGAAGGTTCAGATTTCAGGTAGGATTTTATCGTAATGGGCATTTTACACAAGAAAAAGGAGAGTTGAAGTGACTTGTTGATAGCTCCAGTGTCAGTGAGTCAGGACTAATTCATACTCTGGAGTTTCCAGGCCGTTAACTTCTCTGACTAGAGCTGTGAGTCACGGTCAGTTCATCGCTTAGGTGGAGGCAGGCGTGCATGTTGCCTTGCCCAGCCCAGGAACGGATCATTGCCCTCTCACACATAGAGAGTAGCAGGCACACACACACACACACACACACACACACACACACACACACACACACACACACATGCACACACTATCTTGTGTTTGAGGAGAGGTGCATGTTTATCTACCTCGGGGTGGTGGGATGTGTACACTTTTGGCCCTGGGATAGTAGCACTAATTAGTACTGTCAGCTAATCCGTGTTTTAAAAAACAACATACAACCAAATTGAAAAACATTCATTCCCATACACACGCGCACACACACCTCCAATCATGTGACTAGAGTTCTTGTTTATTATTATAAACAAGTTTTTTGTGGAGGAAAAACAGTCTCCCTACACTCCTAGCCTTTCCCAACCCAACCCCATCAATCACACCAGGCATCTGTTGGGTTCAGACTAATCTCAAGGTTACGCAGTGTCCAAGTTTCTTGCACTGGTCAGGCTCCAGGACCCTGGCTTCTCTGATGAAGATGATGAATGATTAGGAAAGGAAGTTTTACAATCAAGACATTGATAAATGGAGCCTAGATCTAGAACTGGAAGAATCTCGGAGGCCATCTAGTACAACTCCCTCATTTCACAGATGAGGAAACTGAGGCCCAGAGAAGTTGACTTACCCAAGTTAACCAGGATAGGAAAGGCCGGAGCTGAGATTTGAACCCAATAATGATACCATACTGATATCTTGATTGTACATGTAGAGCCTATATGAGATTGCTTGCCATCTTGAGGAGGGGAGAGGGGAGCAAGGAGAGAAGGAAAGGAGGGGGGAAAATTGGAACTCAAAATCTTATCAAAGTGAATATTAAAAAATAATATCTTATAAAAATAATTATTTAGGCAGAAAATGGTCAAAATCCATTCTTTAGGAAAAAAATCATTTTGTTCAGTTACTTATTATCATATTTATCAAAAATTGGAACAGCAAGTTGTGCATAATAGATTGGCAGCTTCATGTGCAATCATCTTTTTTATTATATTATGTTATAGAAATGGTTGTTTTATTCCATAAATTAAAAATAAAATAAATACATATGAAAAAATGTAATCACTGTGGAAGTTAGGAAACATAGGCTTTAGCTTTGGTTCTTCCTTTAACTTCCTACATGACCCTCAGCAAATCTTTTCACTTCTCTGGGGCTAGGTGAAAAGAATTGGTCTACGCTAAGTGGCGCCCACAAACATGGCCACGTGGCAGCCTAATCACCTTGTATAAGTGTTAGGCCTGTCAGCTGTCAGGAACTGACCTTGGCAGGTTGGTTGGGTCAGCTTGGGCTATGAGGGTTAGGCAGTGTTGAGTGAGCCGAGGTCTGTGTCCGGAGAACTTAGGTGAGGCTGTGTTCAGTGTTGAGTTGTTGTGTAAAAAGAGTGTGACAGGAGAGAGTCGTGGTGCTCAGAGAGCTGGTGTTTGGCAGGGTGCCTAGAGAACAGAATGAAAACTGCTGGAGCAGAGAGAGTGTTGTTAGGGGGCCAGAGACTGATTTTCCCTTTAAAGGGACAGTAGTCTTTGCTTCCCATTCTGAAGGAAAGCTCCATGTTGAGTATTTAATAAACAGTTTATCCTAAGTACTCCTCAGTGGAGGAAGGGAGCATGGAGAAGTGTTTTCCTAATTTACAGCATAATATTTAGCACCTTCAACCCTCAGATACTTAAGTGGATCTGTAATCCCATCAATCTGGGAGTTTACCTCCAACAATGCATTTATGTCTGATCTATTCCATCCATGTCTGACCATCAGGTATAACTCTGTTTCACATCTTCCCAGAAGTTCACCATGGAAACTTGGCTTTCTCCTGACCTTGTGAGGGCACCAGTGGAACACTCTAGCTGTTCATTTGTCAACCCTTGTCTTTGACATATGACCAGGCCATCTTCTCTTCCCAGCATATATTTTCTTGATGACATTTTCAAAGTTCCTTGTGGATTATATGTTGCCCACTTGCTTCTGCATTATACCTCTTCATTGCCCTCTGTATAGTACTAATTTTTAATTCTCTGGAGATTGTTGCATTCCATGTCTTTGATATAGCAACATGGATAGAATGTTGGTATTAAAAATACGGGTCTTGTGATGCACGTGTTAGGTTCTAAAGTATAAGCAGCTTGGGGGTATCAAGGCTGAACTTAGTCAGAATTAATTTCTTTCTATTTATTTATTCACTTATGATTTCATTTATTTATATGTTTATTTACTTAGACATTCATTTTGGAAAAAAATTTGAGTTCCAAATTCTCTCCCTACCTTTCTTTCCATCACCAATTGAGAAGGCAAGAAACATTATATTAATTATACATGTGTAAGGTCATGCAAAACACATTTCCATATTATCCATGTTGCAAAATTAAATAAAAAGCAAGAAACATAAAAAATGGGTCATTGTTTTTACTAGAAGCTTGGAGTCATTAAAGAGGTTTCACAGATTCCTGGAAGCAATCCACCCTTCTCCTATTCAACTCCGGCCTCAACTTTCTGTCTCTGTATTATCTTTTCCAGATATATATTGATAAACAAACTCTATAGATTGTCCATTCAAATGCAAGTGATAATCTGGACAGTAGGCATTCATTCATCCACTTATTCTTTTTTATATGATTGTCAGACCAAACTGTTTCTTGTGGTTTTTAGCTCTCTTGCAGGAGCCTCTATAATATTCTGCCACTTACTGTAGTCAACATAATGCGATTTGCAAACAAGAACTTTGGAAGGAGTTTACAGAGAATTCCTCTTCAGCTTGGATACCATACTGAATCTCCTTTATCACAATGTCAAAGTGCCTTTGATCGGCATACATCTGCCTGTCTTATGCCTAACTTGATGTCTGTGATGAGAAGGTCAGTGAATAAGGGCATTTCTTTTTTGTATCATTAAGGGACTCTTGAATGATTTTGACTTCTGGATGGAAGACACATTGTTGAAACAAAAATATGCTTGTTCTCCATTGTTCAGTCATGTCTGACTCTTTGTGACCCCATTTGGGGTTTTCTTGGCAAAGATACTGGAGTGGTTTGCCATTTCCTCTCCAGCTCATTTTACAGATGAGGAACTGAGGCAGACAGGGTGAAGTGACTTGCCCAAGGTTGTATAGACTAATAAGAGTCTGAAGCCACATTTGGACTCAAGTTCTCCTGATTCCAGGTCCTGTGTTCAATCCACTGCCCCACCTAACTACACCTTTATTCTCTACTAATTCCTTAATCAAGGATGCCCTCAATTCGTGTATAGATAATATACTTTGTGTAAATGAGAAAGTAGACAGGTAGACTGGTGGTAGTTTTCTTGGTCACTTTTTTGGGGGCAGGGGGAGAGGGAGTATTAGTAAGGTCTAAGATTTTTTTACAAACCATTAGTAATTTCTCCTCCTTTAGATACCTTGCATATTGATCCTTCAGTACATCTTTACAATTGCATCTCTGTTCTAGTATGGATCTCCTGTGTATACGCTTGGCCCAATTCAGCTGCTTTTCCTATCTGGTCGTTTTTACCTCCCCTACAAGCACATTCGAGACTGTGATGCTAGGACCTAAATGTGGTTGTTCTACTCTTCTTGATGATGAAATAGCATGTTATAATCATCTTTCTGTATCTTTTCCATTTCTCTTCTAATGGTTATTCTTCCATGATTTGTCTTTTAATGCCCTTGAGATGACTTTGGTTGGTTGGATCTCATGCAAAGCTTCCTTTAAAAGGGTTTTACCCTCTACTTTCCTGAGATGATATTTCCCATAAGTGTCAGTCATTCTTTGTAAGATTTAATAAATGAGTTTATACTGAAAACCTGTATTGCCTTTGGCAACTATCTCACTCCATTTGGCAATCAAGTCAAATGTTTGCTGACTAAGACATTTTCTGACTTCTTTCAGTTTTCCTGTTGCAGCAATAGATTTGCAAGTTAAACTTCTGTATAAAATTATTATAATTGTGCCCATTTTTATTTCTGTCCCTATTGCTGATAACTTATTTAAATAGTTTGGGACTGAGTTATTTCAATTGTACACTATATCTTTTTCTCATCATTCTTTCTTCTTGCATTTTACTAATTCTGATCTTTGCCTTGACAAGTTGGTGGTCTGAGTGTACAGGGACAGCTGATTCAGGGATAAATCCTACATCAATGACAAGTCTTTTCCTGTCTGTTAAAATATAATCTATTTCCTGTTGGTGATGGTATTTGGTGCTCACCGTGTCAAACACCTTTCACTTCTTTTCTCAAAGAAAGTAGTTCATGCTCCCTCAACCATGGCTTTCTCATCAATTTCTCATCATCCTCCCTCTTCCTGACTTTATATTGAAGTCACCGAGTATCAGAGATTATGCTGATTTAATTTTAAGGGTCTTTTCCAGTTCAGTGTCAAACTTCTCATTCTTTGCCAATGATGTTTATGTATAAGATGCAAAGAGTTTTGTGGTGGTCTCTTAGAGGATACGTAAATATCCCAGGAAATAATGTTCCTAGTTTGCCTTTAAACACATGATAAAATCAACTCTGTTAACTCTTTTCTTTGCCTCTCTACAGAGTACTTGTGATCTATTCTCTCAGTTAGCAGCAGTCTTTCACTCTTCTTTTGGTTTTGTTTATGATGAAAATGTCAAGACTGATATGATTCCGCTCCTCTAGCAAAATGTCTACTTGTTAAATACTAGACTTTGTGTCTCTTCAACAAATAATAATAATTTTTAAAAGCCTCCTCTAATGTGGCCAATTTTCAAGGAACTGGAAGATGGCAGACTAGAAACAGGACTTCCACCTCCTCCAATACATGTAAAAAATGACCAAACTTCAGAGCTACAGAACCCATAAAGTGACAGAGAGAAATGAAATCTCCTGCCAAGGTGAGCCCAGCAGGCCAGAAGGAAGGATCCTTAGCAGCATGCTGGGAGCTCAGTGCAGTCCTGACTGAGCCACGATTTTAGCCCCAGAGTGGCCCCAACCAGCCACCACTGGAGCAGACTTCACAAGAATAAATCACCAGCAGCTGTAACGGTTTCCAGACTTCTCAATCCACAAATACCAAATACAAAGTAAAAGGTTAGTGTAGAACTTTGTTGGAACAGGGGGAGCGTGGTCCGGCTGCTACCCCTGAAGCAAGAAGTGGAAGAGGTATAGTGGCTGTAGCTGCTGCCACAATGGCTGCTTCTGGAGCCCCAGATTATAGGGGGACCAAACAACCATTCAGAGGGTAATCACTCTTGCTTTGACATGCTTGGATCCAGATCACAGTCTTGGGTGGTGGTCCTGGGTTGTGTGACCAGTGAGCCAGAGCATGTAGGGGCTGTAGAGAGGGTGCCCATGTAATAGCTCTGGCAGCTGCAAAAACCCTAGCAATTTGGGATGTAGCTCTCTCCATTCTGGAAGCAGAGTTCCACCATGTCAAAGAGCTCAAAAATTAAGTAATTGGCTGCCAATATGAGCAAGCAATGGAAGCACAAACAGACAATGGAATCCTCTTTGGGGGGACAAAAAGGATCAAGGCATGGAGTGGGAGGAAGACATCAAAGTCAGAACTCCTGCATCAAAAGCCTCCAAGAAAAATATGAATGAGTTACAGACCATGGAGGAGCTCAAAAAGGATTTTGAAAATCAAGTAAGAGAAGTAGAGGAAAAATTGTGAAGAGAAAGGAGAATGATGCCAGAAAATCAAGAAAAGAGAGTCAACAACCTGACTGAAGAAAATAACACCTTAAAAATAGACTAACTCAAATGGCAAAAGAGGCCCAAAAAGTCAATAAGGAGAAGAATGCTTTAAAAAGCCAAATTATCTAAATAGAAAAGAAATTTCAAAAACTCATTGAAGAGAATAACTCCTCCTAAATTAGACTGGAGCAAATGGAAGCTAATGACTTTATGAGAAATCAAGATACTATAAAACAGATCCAGACAAATGAAAAAATAGAAGGAAATTGTTGTGGGTTGCTCGGTGTCCAGTACTAAGCATGAACGGAGATGTGAATAAGGAATGATCAGATAATGTGGGTAGTTCAAGGAAGAACCATGAACACTCCATTTAATAATTCTTTGAACAAGGTTTTTGTAGAACAAGCAGACAAAGATTCAAGTACTCATATTCATAAGCTTAGTTTGTCGCATCCTGGCATATTATTGTTATTATCATAGTCTTATCATTATAATAGTCTATCACATCCTGGAAGCAGCTCAGGTAAGATCAGGCTTTGTAATTCTAGGCACCAAAAAGTCTTGGGAAAAGCCAGAAAGTCTTGGGAAAGTCCGTTAGCTTTTTTCAAATGCACTCATATAACAAAAGCTCTGAGAGCAGGCTTCAAAGCCGGGAAGCCAAAGCCACAGTCTCAAAGGCATCTGTGTAGAAACTGACCCCCAAGAATCAAGTATTTGGGCTTACAAGAGGCAATGTGAAATATCTCATTGGAAAAACCACTGACCTGGAAAACAGATCCAAGAAAGATCATTTAAAAATTATTGTTCTACCTGAAAACCATGATTAAAAAAAAAATCTGCACACCATCCTTCAAGAAATTATCCAGCAAAATTGCCCTGATATTTTAGAACCAGAGGGCAAAATAGAAACCTAAAGAATTCACAGATCATTTTTTTTTCACAGATTGCTTCTTGAAAAAGATCCCCAAAAGAAAACTTCCAGGAATATTATAGCCAAATTCCAGAGTTCCCAGGTCAAGGAGAAAATACTGCAAGCAGTCAGGAAGAAACAATTTGAGTATTGTGGAAACACAAACAGGATAACACAAGACCTAGCAGCTTCTACATTAAGTTATCAAAGGGCTTGGAATATGATATTCTGGAGGTCAAAGGATCTAGGACTAAAACCAAGAATCACCTATCCAGAAAAACTGAGTATAATGCTACAGGGAAAAATATGGTCATTCAGTGAAAGAGAGGACTTTCAAGTATTCTTGTTGAAAAAAACCTGAGCTGAACAGAAAATTTGACTTTCAAATACAAGAAACAAGAGAAGCATAAGATGGTAAACAGGAAAAAGAAATCATAAGAAACTTATTAAAGTTGAACCATTTACATTCCTACATGGAAAAATGATATTTATAATTCATAAGACTTCTCAGTATGAGGATAGCAGAAGGGAATATATATGTGTGTATATATATCTATGTATGTATAGAAGGATGTATGAGTATATAAACATATATGTAAGTGTGGGCATTTGTATGTTCATGTATATGTAGAAGGCATAGGATGAATTGAATATGAAGGGATGATATCTAAAAAAATAAAATTAAGAGGTGAGAGAGGAATATAATGAGAGAAAGAGATAGGGAGAGATAAAATAAATTATCTCATATAAAAGAGGCAAGAGAAAACTGTTACAATGGAGGGGAAGAGCAGGAAAGTGAAAGGGAATGGGACAACCTGACTCTCATTGAATTTGTCCTAAGAAGAGAATAACATACACACTTAATTGGGTATCTTACCCTACAGGAAAATAGGGAGGTAGGGGATAAGAGGGGGGAGGATAGAAGGGAGGGCATATTGGGGGAGACGGTAGTTAGAAGCAAACTAGAAGCAACTTTTTGAAAAGGGATAGGGTCAAAGGAGAAAATAGAATAAGTAGGGGGGGAGGCAGGATAGGATGGAGGGAAATATAGTTAGCCTTTCACAGTATAACTACTATGGAAATGATCTGGGTAACTATACATGTACAATCTATGTTGAATTGCTTATCTTCCCAGTGGGGGTGAGTGAGGAGGGAAGAAGGGACAAAAATCTGGAATTCAAAATTTAAAAAAAAGTCTAAAAATTGGGTTTTTACATGCAACTGGGAAATAAGATATGCAGGTACTGAGGTATAGAAACCCATCTTGCCCTAGTGGGAGAATAAAAGAAAGAACACATTGGGGAAAGGGGTATTCAGGAGACTTGCTATTTTGGGGGGTAGGGAAAAGATGAGAAGAGAAAAAATTGTAACTCAAAATCTTGTAAAAATGAATGTTGAAAACTAAAAATAAATAAATTTAAAATAAAAAAAAATTCCCAGGAGTTGGATAGTTTTATCTTGTTCGTTATTGTTCTAGTTAGGAGTAGGATAGAGGGGTGAAAGTTAGTATTCCTTTTTTAGGGGTGATGTCCTTGTGTTAATTCCTTTATCAGATCCCTTTTTTATCACAGGAGAAACCCAGCAGTCTCACCTCAGTATAACCATTTATATTATGCTCTGCACACATCGGCATATGTGCTCCTCAGATAACCCTTCCAGGCTCTTCATGCCGCTACTGTTGGTTATCTCCATTTTACAGAAGTGAAAACTTAGAGTGATTTGTCCAAGATCACACAGACGGTATGTATCAGAATCTGTCCTACCTCTCCTAACCCTTACCTCCAAGTCCAGGAAGGTTGGGATAATGGGATGAACACTAAATGTGGAATCAGGAAAAACCTGGATCCGCTTTCCTTTACTCTATAGCCCATAGGCAAGAAATTGAAACTCCCTGAACTTCATTTTCTTAACCTGTAAAATGGAAGATGAGCATTTATATGGTGCCAGGCATTGTGCCAAGTTCTTTACAAATATTACCTTATTTCATCCTCACAGCAGCCTTGGGAGGTAGGTGCTATTTATTATCACCTCCATTTTACATATGAGGAAATGGAGGTTAAGTGACTTGCCCAGGGTCACACATCTAGTAACTGTCCGAGGCTGAATTTGAACTCAGGTCGTCCTCATTCCAGACCCAGCACTCTATCCACTGAACCACCTAGACCCCCCTAATACCTTTAGTACCTATTTCGCTGGGTTGTAGTGAGAAGTAAAAGAGATAATGTGTATAAAGAGCTTTCTAAAATTTTAAAGTGAAATATAATTGTAAGCGACTGTTGCTACACCATATTGCCCCCTAACAGCATCGGATGTCTAAAGATGTGTGTGTGTGTGTGTGTGTGTGTGTGTGTGTGTGTGTGTGTGTGTGTGTGTGTTAAAAGAAGCAAGAAAGGGGCGGCTAGGTGGCGCAGCGAATAGAGCACCAGCCCTGCAGTCAGGAGTACCTGAGTTCAAATCTGGCCTCAGACACTTAACACAAAAAACTAGCCGTGTGACCTTGGGCAAGTCACTTAACCCCAACTGCCCTCCAAAAAAAAGCAAAAAAAAAATAAAAATAAAAAAAAAGAAGCAAGAAAAAAGACAGAGAAAAGTATGAGTCAAACTTTTGCTTCTTCAAAATTCTCCCTTGAGCTGGCCCTGTTGAAGGCCCATGAATCTGCAGTGTGAGAAGGAATGCCTTTTATTAGTATTGTTTATTTATATATTTATTATTTAATATATAATATATACAATTATATGTTTATTATTTATTTTATTATAATATACATACTGAGGTTGAGGATTCTCATTTTTGATACTTCCAAGTGGCCTGGAAATTGTGGAAGGAAAGTAAGGAAAGATTATAGCATTTATAATTCAGAAGGATTCTAGAAACCATCTAGTCCCATTCCCCTCTCCCATTGCCCATTTTTTTGCTGAACAAACTAACTTAAATCTAGGAAAGCATATTATCCTCCAGGGCAGAAGCAGTTATTCAGTCATTTCTGACTCTTTGTGACCTGAATTGGGGGTTTTCTTAGCAAAGATACTATAATGGTTTGTCATTTCCTTCTCCAGGTCATTTTACAGATGGAGAAACTGAGGCAAACAGGGTTAGGTAACTTGCCCAGGGTCACACAGTTAGGAAGTATCTGAGGTAGAATTTGAACTCAGGAAGATGAATCTTCTTTATTCCAGGCCCAGGGCTCTATTCATAGTGCCACCTAGCTTTCCCTTTCCTGGTCTAGGGAACTCCTGATGAAAAAGCTCCTTGTTCCCTCTGTCAATGCAGATGGGCATTTCCTCTGCTCACAGTATATGTCACTCAGCTCTTTTTGACTCCAGTTCTGGGGACCTGGGTTTAAATCCTATTGCAGGATTATTTCCTGTGCAACCTTGTGTAAGTCACTTAATTTCCTGTGGCCTTGGTTTCCTCATTTGTAAAATTAGGAAGCTGGACTAGATCATCTCCAAAGGCTCTATGATCCCATAATCTAGGTTCAAATCCTGCCTATGCCCCTATTTGTGTGGTCATGCACACAGGCGCCTGGGCCTCAGCTATAAAATAAGGCATTTGGACTAAATGACCTCTAAGGTCCTTTCCAGCCACTAGATTAATGATCTAAAATGAACTCTGCCATAGTCAGCCAGAATGATATGGAAAAAATTGTTTTAACTGTGCCTATAAAATGGGCATAGCCTATTACCCAGGGTGGTTGGGAGGGGGAGACAATAAAAAGTCAAAGTCACGTGATCTTAAAACCCTTGGCAGACATAAGGAATGGTCATACAACATAGAAATGAAGAACACTGAGGATTATCAGTAAACAAACCCTTAAAGCCCTGTCCTACTCGGGGAGAAAAGCAGAGTATCTGAGCTTAGCTTTAAAAGTGAAAAGGACTGGAAATCCTAGCTTCCAAAATAGCAGCCACAATTCCAGCCAGTCCCACTGACCAGCCAGTTCAAGCCACTGATATCTCAAACTGGTTGTTACCGGAACTGCCCAGCATCTTATTACCTTAGTCAGAAGATAAGGGAACGAGGACAAGTACAACCCAACTGTCTTATCCAAGGTTATTGGGCAGATCATCAGTGAGAGATAGGATTAAAAGTCATTAGGATCAGAGACAAGAAGGAGCCTTAGAGGTCATCAACCCTAGAAGAATAAAGCAACTTAATATTAACTGATATTTTTACATAGCATGAAGGAGTGTAGTATGCTTAGCCAGCTGGCCAATCTAAATCAGAAAGACCTGAGTTCAAGTCAAGTCTCTGATACACACTGGCTCTGTGAACCCTGGGCATATCTCTTACCCTCTCAGAGTCCTGTCAGCTTTCTATACCCAAGCACTGCCAAGCAGTTACCAATCTGCATTTGTAGAGGGAATTTGCTCACTGGAAGTTCTCTGTGCCATTGAAATCAGAGGTCTGCACCAAAAGGAAAAGAAAGCTGGAATTGGTATGATAACTTTGCTGTATATTTAAGAGAAATTAGCAAGGTATACATAGTAGATTTGTAGTTTTAAGTGTAATCTTCTTTTTTATTATACTGTGTTATGGAAGTGCTTGTTTTATTGCATAAATTAAAAAGAAAAGAAATTTTAAAGAAAGAAATTTATGTAGCACTTTAAACTCATTTGAGCCTTCAACAGCCCTGGGAGGTAACTACTTCAGGTATTTCATTATTCTCATTTTATAGATGAGGAAACAGAGGTTTACAATGTATAGCGTTGGACTTTGGATTTAAACCTGAGGTCTTCCCAACACCAGGTCCAGAACTGATTCCATTCTGCCTGGATACCTCAAAGGGTAAATAAGTTTATTGTTATCCAGTTGTATCTGAAATCTCTTGTGACTCCCAGAACCATATATACATAACACCCCAATGTTGTTCATGGGGCTTTCTTGGTAAAGATACTGGAGTGATTCCGAATTTCCTTTTCTAGTGGATTAAGGAAAATAATTGGGGTTAAGTAACTTGCCCAGGGACACACAGCTAGTAAATGTCGGAGGCCAGGTTTGAATGCTGATCTTCCTGACTCCAGGCCTCTGACTACAAATGTAGTACTCTTTTCCATTCTTACCAAACTTGTTAAAATGTACCTTGGATTGTCCTTCTGTGGAGACCATGGCCTTCTCTAGCACCATCTGATTTACCTTTATTCTCAAGTCCCTTGTAAGGGAAGTGGGGTTAAGGGTAGGGAGAGCAGGTTGAACATAGAGGAAAACTGGAGATACCCTGTTTGGCCAGACTCTTGCCAGACTTTTTGCCTCCAAATGGAAGAAAACCACAGGCTGGGCTATGGCATAATGAAAAGTAAAAACCAAGGGTGGCAGAAAACCCTTGGAGAATACAGGGAGCCAGACCTAGGCTGAGATTCACACCATTAAGCTTGCCCCAGGTCCTAGCCTTGGCCCTATACCCATCAGCTTCTCTGTCAGCTCCTAGAAGGCTGTCAGGGATCCTTGGGTTGTCTGAAAGACACTTTTTTCCCTACTAGGAAGGGTACGGATTAATAGCTGCTGCAAACTGGAACGCTGACAAGGTAGTCATCTGGAGAGAGTGCAGAAGCTAGGAGCCACCTTAGAACATCCCGTAAACAGAGTGGAGGGGTGGAGTCTTGGCTTGGAGCCCTGCATTTCCTGGGACCCACTGGACTAGTGGGTGGAACAGCCACAGCCAAACTCCTCTGCAGGGACAGGAAGCAGTGAAGGAGCCCCAGAGAGAGAAGTCCCGGTGAATGCTGTTGGGAATTCTTGTGGAGTACCAAAGCAGAGGGCCCAGGGCTCCCCCCAGCAAGGGGCTGGTGTGGTGGGAGGGGCAGAGGGAGGGGGCTTCCTAGCTGGAGCTAGTCTCCAGGCCAGGGACAAGGCCCCGCCGTCGGAAGCTGCTTCCTCCTCCTCCAGGTACAGTCTTCCTGGGAGTGGGGGGAGGGGTGCAGGTCAAGCGTACCCCTGGCCTTGGAAAGGGCTTGTATGCAAGGGCAGAGAAAAAGTCACTCTTTCCAATAAGGTGGCTCAAGTGCTTTCTCCCGGGGACTCTGGCACTTCGGAAATGTGTCCAGTATCTGAGGGCTATTCCCTGTCTTTTCTTCTAGCCCCCTCACTCCCTTGTCTCCAGCCCCTGGGCTGCCAGCTGCTCCCTCTCTCTCAGCTCTGATTTCGATTCCAGAGAACGGGAGGATTTAACGAGGCTGCTAGCCCGAAGCTCCTTTCCCTGGGGCCTCTCTGAAGTGGAGACCACCAGGGGGGCACTCCCCAGCAGAATGTAGGCTTAGGCAGGCTGGGTACTCTTTCTGACCCAGTTGCTAAGGCAGTGCCTGAGGCTGGTCCCATGTTACCATGGCAACGGGGGGCCAAGCTCCTAATCCAGAGATTTGTACCGGGAAAGAGGGGCTGGTAAAGCCAGGGAGGGAGCTCGACTTGGTAGAGAGCAGCTTTAGAGGGGCTGGCTAGATCCAGCTATAGAGACGGGCTTGGGGCTGTGTACGGTGTACCTATGGTGTGCATGTATACTTTTACTTATTCCTGTCTCCAAAAACGGCAGTAATGGTGAAGATTCAGCTAGTTCCTGCCTTTCTTTAATCCTGGGTGGAAGAGTGAACTTTGGGCCTGGACATGTGTACAGAAGGTGGGGGACAGATCTAGGGAATAGTGCTGGATTCCAGGAGCATAGATTTCAAGCTTGTAAGAACCGTAGAGATCATCTGATCCAACCCCTCGTTTTATTGATGAAGAAACAAAAATCTCAGAGACTTTTAGAGCTAACCTGGTGTGGTAGAGTTATCAAAACTAGAGATTCAGGGACCTGGTTCACCTTGGGCAGATCGCTTGACCTCTGAGCCTCACTTTCCTCATCCATAAAATGGGAGGACTAATATCTACCCTAGTACTTTACGGGCCATTGTGAGGAACTTGTGGGATAATAAGTGAAAGTCCTTTGACTGGTATGAAAGACTGTATCAGGATAATGGAACGGCATTCTTTTTCTAATTGTGGCTAGCTGGTATAGTTGATCAGCTGGGGTTTTAGCAATTGATGACAGGATATTCCCCTAGGGAGACATGAGGACACCAGAATACCCTGCCAAGAGCCCTCATCTGTAGACTCCAAGGTGACACCCTTGGGGATAGCTGAAAAAAGAGGGGGGCATTCCTTACTCTCCCTAGTGTGCTGGTCCCATGCCCAAGGACTCTTGCTTGAGTGCATTGCTTAACAACAGGGCTCTTAATAAATCCCCAGAGCAGCCAATCATTTGGAACTTTTCAAAAATGCCTGGAGTTTCCAAAGGCACTGAGGCTGCATTTGTATAGGCCAGGAAAATTCCTCAGTTGCCCTGAAGCAGAGAAGTTGGATTTCAATACCCACATTGTCAGTATGGTATAGAGTTTCTATGTTGTTGTGGAAAGTGCTTTTGTAAACCTCAAAACCTTGTATCGATGTAAGCACTTAGTTATTGCTAGTAGTGGTAGAATGGAAGGGAGGAGGGGTGATAGCAGCAGTGGCAGCATCTGCAGTAAAAGAATTTCTTTGGAAAGTTGGGGGGGCAGGATAAAGAGAGAAATCTAGGAGCATTTGTATGGGCCATTCTAAAGTGACTCAGAAACCAAAACAGCCCTGGAAATGGGCATAAAGCAGCATTATTCCAGCCTGCTAAAAGGTTAATTGTATTTCATCTTGTTTTTTAATCATGGGAACGTGTGCTGATGCAGCTCTATAGGAAAAAGGCCTCCAAATTTCAACCTCCTTACTCAGTCTGACCCTAGTTATTAAATCTGACGAAGGTTAATCTGTGAAGGCTCTTTTCTTAGAAACCCACTGGCAGAAAGAGCCACTACTTTGACACATTCTGGTCTCTGAGAGGTTGAAACGAAAATAGAGGATCCGAGATCCCCAGAGGTCTTGGTGGAACACGTTTTATTGTGGAGAGACTTCAAGGGTCATAGATCTTCAAACCATAGATTTTACAGCTAGAAGGGGTCTTAGAGATCACTGAATCCAATCCCCTCGTTTTATAGATGAGGAAATTGATGCCTAGAGAGATTGTGATTTGTCTGAGATCACACAGAGAGTAATATTAATAGAATCAGGATTTGAACCCAGCTCTGCTGTCTACCAAGGGACAGCTAAGTGAAACAGTGGATAGATTCATCTTCCTGAGTTCAAATCTAGCCTGACACTTAACCGTGTGCCATTGGCCAAGTCACTTAACCCTGTTTGCTACAGTTCCTCCTTTATAAAATGAAATGGAGAAGGAAATGACAAACCACTCCAGTATCTTTACCAACAAAACCCCCAAAGGGGTCATGAAGTCAGACATACGGAAAAACAACTGAACAGCTCCTATCTACATAACCAACATTCTCCTGTACCACAGAGGGTGCAAAGATGCAATCTGGGACATAATCCTGATTGTACACAAGTTTCTGAGCATATGATAATTTGGATGATTAGGGAAAGAAATTTCCTGAAGGGAAAGAACTACGTGTCTTAATATCCTTTTTACATACCAGTATTTTGTGATGATGGAATGGATTGCCTTGCTTTGTGAGAAGGTTCAGTACTCACTCTACTGACCGACTTTTGTCTGGTCTCAGCAGGTAGTGGAGAGGCTGAGGAGGTGGTTACAGAAATTCTCTGTAGGAAGAAAGGTAAGATTCTCTTTCTGTTGTGTCTACTGCCTTCCCTCTCTCCTCCCCTCCCCCCACTTGTGAATAGCTTACTTGGGTTCCTGTGGAAGTTGGGATGAGAAGAATTTGGAAAGATGAGTGTGAATGTTGGATGACTTCAAGAAACTTTTTAGCTCCAGATGACAAGCGTGAACCCAGTGAATCTGTCTCCCTATCTCACTTCTTCCTGTCTTAGTCCAGGGTCTAGGGCACACATGCAGCCCTGGTAGCATTCAGAACTCACTCCTGATAGTTATTCAGCCCCCAGTATGAAAGCTGGATAAAGGGGCATTTCTAAGAGTCTGCATAATGGAGTCTGGGGCATTGTATGGCATTGCTGGCCAGATAATGCCCAGACTCAGTGCTTTGGTTAGGTCATCTCTACACAGGGAGAAATTTTTCCTGCTGCTGTTGTAGTCACCATTGTGGTGGCAGCAAATGGGTAGGCCACCATGCTGAGTTGTGAGTGGGACATTCTTGCTCTGGGAGTGGGGGTCACTATGGAGAGTCCAGGGCTACTGCCTAGCCTCCAGAAATAGAGGAGAGAGGGGGTCGATAGTTGGCTAAGTGAACAGAGCGCCGGTCCTGGAGTCAAGAGGACCTGAGTTCAAATCCAGTCTCAGACACTTAACACTTGCTAGCCGTGTGACCTTGGGCAAGTCACTTAACCCCCAATTGCCCTCCAAAAAGCAAAGAAAAGAAATAGAGGAGATAAATAAATGGCAGCCTTCCCTACTTCCAGTGCCTTTGCCAGCTCCAAGGCCATCCCAGAGAGGGCAGAACTTTCTCTATAAGATGTATGTTGTATGTTACCCCAGGAACAGGTCTCATCTTGAGATAACTGAAATCACAGCCTGGGTGACCTAAGGTGACTGTGAAAATTCAGGGGTCAGAGAACCCCACCCCCTTTCTGAGAATGACTGTGCTGACCTGGGGAGATGTAGGAAGGGACCAAGCAGCAATGGGAGGGACCTGGGGACTCAGGAAAGTTACTGGTTGGCTCTCCAAGCTGTGGGAAGGCTGTGCCCCAGTGGATTCCTTCCCCTTTGATGATGCAATGACCAGGTGTCTGTGGTCAGGAGTAGGGCCTGAGGGGGAAGAAACTGGGCTTCCAGAAAGAGAAAGATCCCAGCCCTACTAATGCCTGAGAAATAAATAGTGGGAACTCACACGAGTAGATTCAAGTAACTCCAAAAGGACACCAAGGAGCCACCTCCCCAACTCTCAGCCATCTCCACATCTACCCCTCTCCCTTGTTCTGAACAACTTGCAGCAGCTGTCTCCTGGCTCGGCAGTGAGGTGGTTGCGGTTCAGAGGGAGGTCAGAGCATCAGTGGAGCACCCCAGGTGCCCCTGTGGGGCAGCAGGCGCCAGGCACCATCCAGACTAATTGTTTCCTCCCCCTCTCCATCCCCTCAGCAGGCAGGCAGGCAGGCAGGCAGGCAGGCAGGCACACAACCCCTTTTGGGGTGGCTGCTGCTTCTTGGCGCAGGGACAGGTCGCACTTTGAAGGTTTCACCATAACCCTTCAGGGCAGGGGGTGGGGGTTCTCCTCCCAGGGAGTGGCCAGCTCAGGTCTGAACAGGTCTTGGCCCAGAGCGGGGGTGACTCTGTGGCTCCCTCAATACCTCAGGCAGTTCACTCATTACACCAAGCTGGACCGGCCGGTTCCTTTCCTCTGAAAGAACCTAGGCCATAGCACCAAAACATGGGGAAGAAACCCCTAAGACTAAGAGGGGGCAGGGGAGCGGTGGGGAAGTTCAAACCTTAGGGCAAAACTAGGAAGAATCCAACCTGAGGATATCGAGTGGTGATTGCTAGGGTCCAACCAATCCACCTAGTTGTAAATAAATTTGTTATCAGAGAACCACAAATTTAGACCTGGAAAGTTCCTTGGAAATTATTTCATCCAAACCCCTTATTTCAGAGATGAGGAAACTAAAGATGAAAAGTGACTTACCCAAAGTCACTTTTAAAAGATTTTTAAGTGGCAGATGTTAAGTGGCAGAATCAGGATTTCAACCCAGGTCCTCTGACACCAAATCTAGTTAAGAAATTCTGAGACTGGGAATAACTTTAGAAGGACAAAGAGTTGGAGGTAGGCGCGGGAGAGGAGAGAGGTTAAGGAATCAAGAGAAAGTAGAGATGTGATTATAGGGATTTCGATGAGACTATAGGCACCTCCAGACTCGTGTTTGTTTGTTTGTTTGTTTGTTTGTTTTAAAGCAGATTGATTTTTTTAGGTAATATTAGTTCTGAGGCTCTGAATGGATACCCTTGGGCCAAGAGGGCACTCACTGCTCAGAAGAAGCTGTCAGTGTCCTAGGCTTGCCCCTCAGTGTCCTAGGCTTGCCCCCCATTGGTTGATTCAAAAGCACACAGTAGGTAGGTGTGTCAGCTGGGCCTTCTTCCTTGCAGACTGATCCTGATGCTGTAGCTCAGCTCCAGCCCTAGCCCCTAGGGAAGAGACACAAGGGCAAATAAGCTACTCTTGGAAGGTAGTGTAGGGCCACAGCTGCACACTGGCATATATTAGGGAAGGGGGGGTGTGTGGGGTGGTGCAGGGGGTGGTGCAGGTGGCAGGGTGCCAGGACCTGGAGAGCTAAAAGAATTGGCATCATGCCAGTCCGTGTCTGTGAGGCCCAGCTAGGCAAGATGCCAGCCCAGTGCCCAGAGAATGGGGAGGAGCCTGGGCCCTTTCCTCGGGGCAGAAGGAAGGGGTGGAGAGGGCTGGGTTTAAGCTCCATTAGACCTGGTGGGGTGGTTAGGCAGGAAGAGAGTGAAGTGGTTTTTCTTTTAGGATCTCCAGCCCCCTTAGTTTAGTGTCTCTGGGAGCCAGGATCTAAAAAGGAAATTACTCCTAGTGGGGAATTGTGGGAGCAGGTTAGATTAGAGTTCAGACTGGGCACAAGAATTGTGGTCCCAGGGAGGTATTTGTTCACAATGGAAGTAACCACTCTTACGATCAAGCGTTTCTCCTGCCTTTGTACACCCCCACCCCCACATCGCACATTAACTCGAGAAGTGCCATTTACCCTTCGGCTGTTTAATGAATATTTATTACTGAGATGCCTCCTGCCATAAATGTGACCTTTATTGATGTTCTTCTCGACCCTGTGCTTCTGTGTCCTCCTTTCTCTGCCCTTGTCTTTTTCCCTTGATTTATGCTAATTTTGCATTCTCTCCATAATCTCTTCTTTGTTTTCCCATCTCTCTTCTTTTGGGCCATTAATTTTTTTTCCTCTTTTTTTTCTTCATCCTCTCCCCATTCTACATTCACCCAGATTTTTTCTGACCACTAAAACTGGTGGATCTTACCACCTTTTTTACCCTTTTATTCCATCCCCACACCTTCCTCACCAATACATGCATTTTTTTAACCTCTTATTATTTTCTCTCTTCCTCTTTTTTTCATATGTGTGTAAATGAGAGGGTCCATTTGTGAAAGTTTGTATAATACTGCATCTGAGTCTTCATGGTGGTGAGAGCTCTGTGTGTGGGTAGGAGAGGGATATGTGAAGTTAGGAGGGAGGTCAAGGCCCGCCCTTACTGGGACTCAAATCCATTACTCTCTGGAATTTTTTTACCTCATTCAATCAGTAGTGTCTGCTTTAAGGATGGAGAAAGCTATAGCGACACTAATTTGCCCCCTCCCCTCCTATAACTCCCCTTCCCAGCCACTTCCTGAGGTCTTTATAAACAGTGTTGTGGTTGAGAAAGAGTAGACAGGATCCCTGGGTCACAGGGGTGGGGGAGTCCGCATGCATCTGAGGACAGTATGAGCCAGCTGTGGGATGCAACCAAGAAAATGTCCCTTCAGGGATTTTCCTCCCTGTGCACTGGGAAGAACAACTTAGTATATTAAATAAAAACAACATAGATTATAGGGCTGGTGGTACCATGCTGGGGCCCTTGTACTATGCATATTACACACAACACACACATTCCCATTTCAACATTTGAGTTTTAAAACTTCACGTTCTCCTTCTACAGCTTTACATTGAGTCCCTACTATTCAATTAAATGATTCAGCAAACATTTATTAAGTTTTTACTACATGCATACTACATGTGTTAGGTGCTAGGTTGTGCAAAGGTAAAAAAGGTAAAAAAATAATGCATTTAACTTGGGGGCGAGGGTTGGGGAAATGCATACATATATACATTTTTATGTATATACAGATAGAGTGTATATATACATGCATACATGTATACATCCAATGTATACATATATTCAATGTATGATCTTGAGTTTATGTGCGTATGCATGTATGTATGTCTATATATGCATATACATTCACACATTCTTGCCCAGGATGACACAGTAAGAGTCTGAGGAGAATTTGAATTCAGATATTTTTGATTCTAGGGTCTAGCATTCTGTCCTTTATACACCAACTAGCTGCCTATAGATAGAGATACACATACATACACAAAATGTGTATACACATATATGTGTATCTACATGCACATACGTGTATATCTGTATGTATGGACGTGTGGGTGGCTGTATGATGTAATAGAGAGTACTGGCCCTAGAACCAAAAGGGTCTCAATACAAGCCCTTCCTCAGATACTTACTCTCTGGGCCTGGGCAAGTCACTTAGATCATTCTCAGTCTCCTCATCTGTAAAGTGGGGATAATAAGAGCACCTACCTTACCAAGTTGTTGTGAGGGTGGGGTGAGTGAGATAATATAATACAAGCCAAGTGCTTTGCCATCCTGAAAGCACTGTATATATAGATGCTAGCTGTGTGCCCATGCTAGGTACTGTGAGGAATTTTTAAAAGTGTTAAATGTGGTCCTTGAACTCAGGATCATCCACAAGTCATTTACGTAATAACAAAAGAATGACAACATAAACACTAAAGTGATGGGCATTTAAGGAATTGAAGGCCTAGAAAAGAGTATGGGCATCCCAAGGAACTAAGATCAGGGCCTTAGGAAGAAGCCATCCAAGATGACATTCCTTCTCATGAAAGGATTACTAATTTAGTATCGAAGGAGAATACCAAAGTCATCGGCAGGGGAGAACGTTACCAGGGAGGCCTGTATTTCCAGACATCTCAAACGCTGCATGTCCAACAGAACTAATTTTCTTTCCTCCAAACCCTCCCCACTCCTCCCAGTCCCTCAGGCTCTTAACCTAGGAGTCACCTGGATTCCTCACTATCTCTCACCACCCATATCCAGGCTGTTGCCAAAGCCTGTCGATTTCATCTTTGCACTATCTCTTGAATACACCTCTTTCTCTCCTCTGACGCTGCCCCCACCCTGGTACACCCTCACCGATTCATTATTGCAATAGGCAGCTGGTGGGTCTCCCTGCCACAAGCCTCTCCCCCACCGCTCAATCTCTGCTCATCCACCAAAGGAATTTCCCTAAAACGCAGGTCCAACCGTGTCATTCCCACTCCAGTAGCTCCGTAATCATCTCCGGGATCAGATGGAAAAATCTTCTGTTTGGCATTTAAAGCCCTTCATAACTTATGCCTCCACCAACCTTTCCAGTCTTCTTATTCCTTACATCTCCCCGTGTAGTCTTTGACCTATTGACACTGGCCTCCTGGATATTCCACAAACAAGACACTCCGTTTCACAACTCCAAGCATTTTTTTCCTGCTCTTTTCCTTGTCTTAATATTGTACTTGCTCATCTCTACCTCCTGGTTTCCTTCAAGTCCCAACTAAAATCCCACCTTGCACAGGGAACCTTTCCCAATCCCTTTTCTTTCTCACACATTGCCTCTGTTAATTTTTTTCATCTGTTGTTTATACATATTTATTTGCCAGTTATTTCCCCGTGAGATTGCGAGCTCCTTGAGAGGACAATATTTTCACTTTCTTTGCATTTCCAGAACAGCGTCTAGGCACATAGTAAGCAGTTAATAAATGTTTATTGACCGACTGACTGACTGGCTGATGTAGGCTGGATGATACTACAGTTAGGCAGATTTGGAACTGGTTGAACAACTGTACTCAAAGAGAGCTGATTAATGAATTGATGTAATCTTAGAGAGAGGTTTCTAGTGGCGTGCTACAGGGCTATGTTCTTGACCCTTCCCTAGTCTCCATTTTTATCGGTGACTTAGATGGAGGCATCGGAGGCAGGCTTATTATAATTTGTATTTGGCAGATCATAGCTGTTATGTTAGGTGCCAGAGTGGAGATTCAGAATGAACTTGGCATTTATAATGAATGCTGCACAGAAATGAACAATATGAAATTTAGCAGGGAGAAATGTAAAGTCCTCATTTGGGTTCCAAAGACAAATTGCCTAAATACAGGCAGAAGGAGTCTGGGTTTAATAGCAGTTCATATGACTAGGGATTTTAGTTGACTTGATAAACTTAATTTGAATCATCAACGTTATATAGCTACTTTTAAAAAAGCATAGACTAACAAAAATATGGTGCCTGGATCAAAGTAATAATACCAGTGTGCTCTGATGGTTAGGATGCCTCAGGAATATTAACCCTTTTAAAAGATGGACTGGAGGGGCAGCTAGGTGGCACAGTGAATAGAGCACCAGCCCTAGAGTCAGGAGGACCTGAGTTCAAATCCAGCCTCAGACACTTGACACATTTACTAGTTGTGTGAACTTGGGCAATTCACTTAACCCCAATTGTCTTGCCTTCCCTCCGCCCCCCAAAAAAGGTGAACTGGTTAGTCAGAATTAATCCAGAAGAAGAAACTGAAGACAATAGAGACAGAAGAAATGGAAACTGTGACATATATTGTTTAAGGGATTGGGAATGTCTTTAAGCTAGAGAAGACCAAGGGGAAAAAGAATAGGTATCTTCATACATTTCACACAAAGTCTTTGATTTGTAAGGGACTTCAAGAGTCACCCAATCCAACTCATCTCCTCTATAACATCTCTAAAAAGTGGATATTCAGCTTCACCTTAAACATCACTAGCAATGGGAAGCCCACTCCTCAAGGCACACCATTTCACTTTTGAACAACTCTGGTTTGTTACAAAACCTTCCTTACACATAGTTGAAATCTCTCCGCAGATCACACCCTAGTTTTGTCCTCTGGAGCCAAGGGGAACAAGTCTTCCTTATTACACATGACAATACTTGAAAACAGCTAGTATAGCCTGTCTTCTCCAGGATAAATATCTCGTTTTTTTCAAGTGATCCTTCTATGTTGTGGTATTCAGGCTTGAAATCATTCTGGCCACCTATTTCTGGACAGGCTCCATTTTACCAGTGTCCTTTTCAAAAGGTCATGGGGCTGAAGCCTCTGTCTGAAGCAATAGTGCCCCAGGTCATGATGCTCTAGATCTGATCTAGTTAGGGTAGAAGGAAACTATTACCTCTCTCTTTCTGAAAACTATGTCCCTCTTCATAGGGGCCTAAGATTGTGCAAACATGGGGCAGCTTAAGTGGCACGGTGAATAAAGCACCATTGTTGGAGTCAGGAGGACCTGAGTTCAAATGTGACCTCAGAAACTTAACACTTACTAGCTGTGTGACTTTGGGCAAGTCACTCAACCCCAATTATCCTGTCTTCCTCCTTCAAAAAGATAAAAAAAAAAACCCAAAACAAAAGATTGTGCAAACATTTGACTGGGTGTGGCATGTATCATACTTTGAACTCATGGAATTTTTGGTCTGCTAAAACCCCCAGATTTTTTCCATCCTATCTGTCAATGCCTCCCCTAACCTGTATTTGTGCAGCTGATTTTGTGAATCCAAGACGTTGGGGGGGGGGGAACTTGAATGTATCCAT
>CM053598.1:97997783-98081390 GCA_028646575.1 Pseudocheirus occidentalis | reverse complement strand
AGAGAGAGAGAGAGAGAGAGAGAGAGAGAGAGAGAGAGAGAGAGAGAGAGAGAGAGAGAGAGAGAGAGAGAAAGAACAGAATAGGGTTTGGGGAATAGATGTGAATACCGAGTGACTGACTCTTGGCTTTGGTTTGCCGCCTCATCCCTTTTTATCCTTATCAATGAATATTTTAGTGTCCATTAGATCCATCCACCGTGTTGTTAGGGCTCTGTGCCTCAATGCTCTCTGTTAGGATTTGAGATCTTCTTTCCCCAGAGAGAAAACGGGGGCTTTTCCAGGTTGGGGGAGGAGAGGATTATTATTCCACCCTGAGTGTCTAGATAGAAGCTCCGGAGCATCTGGGTTAGCAGCCTTCATTTATTTCTCCTACTTTACCCCTCATTGCACCCCGATTTCTGTGTGTGTGTGTGTGTGTGTGTGTGTGTGAGAGAGAGAGAGAGAGAGAGAGAGAGAGAGAGAGAGAGAGAGAGAGAGAGAGAGAGAGAGAGAGAGAGAGAGAGAGAGAGAGAGAGAGAGAGAGAGAGAGAGAGAGAGAGAGAGAAGGTATGGAAAATAGTGAGTGACTCTTGGCATTGGTTTGCAGTCTCATCCCTCTCCATCCTTATCAATGAATAGTGCGTGTGTGTATGTGTGTGTGTATGTGTGTGTGTGTGTGTGTGTCTACCCGCGCGCGTGGAGTCCTTGCCCACCACCTGTCCCCTCTTCCCCCGTGCAGGTCTGGAGGTTGGGGCAGGGCTTGGATCTCGAGGGGGCCGGGCTCGGCTGGTGCCGGGGGCGGGAGCAGCGGCCGGAGACTCGAGTTCTGCAGCGGGAGCTGGAGCCCACAGCCGTCTCTCTGCGCCAGCTCCTACTCTCGCTCGCTCCCTCCATCCCTCCTCCTCCTCTTCCTTCCCTCCGGCTGCCGCCGTGATGGGCTTCGGGAGCCGGCTGGCCCATCTGGGCGCCCTGTTTCTGCTGCTGCGGCCGAAGCCTCTGTCCGAAGCGATGGTGCCCCGGGTCAGCCTACCTTACGGTGAGTGGGGCCGCTAGCACGCACCCCGGAGGTGCAACCTGCGGTAGGAAGGGAGAAGGGGGAGCTGGCTGGGGTCCTGGCGGGGGAAGGGGAGGGGAGGGTAGAGGAGCGAAGGGAGAAAGAAAGAAAGGAAGAAATGGGAGGGGGATCCGGTGACAAAGAGGGAAGGGGAAAGAATGGGAGGGGGATGCTCTCCCCGAGCTGTGAATGCTGGGGGAATTCGGGACACCCTGGAGCTTTCCCTTCCACCTCCAGGCTCACAGCATGGCAGCAGGGATGGCCGACCCTCAGCCCCTACCAAGCTCTTGCGTGTTTGGTTTCTTTTCTTTTTCTTGGACAGTGGAAGTCTTCCCTCTGGTCCCTCAGCAGCCCTCTTCCCCACCCCCACCTCCCCTTGCCTCTCGAATTTGGTTTCTTTGAGAGAGACTGTAGTGCTGCTTGTAGTCCTTAGCTGTCTACACCGCCCCCCCTTTCTCTTTGATGCTGACCAGAGCCCTTGCCCTGCAGCCGGGCCCTGAGCCGGGCCCCAGGGGGGTGGGGAGAAAGGGGCCCAGCCAGTCCGAGTCACATAAACACTGGGGCTCTGGTATTCCAGGCAAGTTGTAGCACAGCCCGAGGAGCCGCAGCTAAGCACGGGGCTTCCCCACCCCTTCCAATGGAAGTGCTGGGCACAGTCCCACTTAGTCCTTCCCAGTCCCTGCCTCCCCGCTGCCCTTCCAGACCCCTTCCCCCGACCCTCTGCTTTCTCCAAGACCTCTTCAGGTTTACTGACTTTCAACATCTCTGAAATACCATTCTCACTGGACAGATTCTCCAAAAAGGGATGTAGGAGAGTGGGGGTGGGGAGGGCTTGAACGATCAAGGGAGAGAATAAAGATCTCCGTGGGATGGAAGAGTCTGGGCTCTAGCTTCAGGGTTTAAACCTCAAGTCTCTGGGAATTCTCCCCTCCTGCCCATCCCTCTCCCAAATCCCCCAAATCAACATGCCTACAGGTTGCCATTTTCAGATGCAAGTCTAGGAACAATTATCCTACCAGGATCATCTAACGGTACTCTGTGACATCCACTATGGCTTTTTTCCCTTTCTCTCATGGCTCCATCCCCTCCCCTGCTCCCCACCCCACCATTGCTTCAGATTCCCTCCCTCTTCCTTTCTCTTCCATGAAGCAGAGGTAAAAATTATTCCTTCCATACCTAATGCCCAGGGTTGTTCTGAGGGTCAGGTTAGATATGTAAGTAAAAGCATTTTGGAAAGATAAAGGATTCTACAAAATACAAGGTATGGTTACTGTTATTATTGTAAGATGTATAACCCACATGTATTTCCACACCCTCTTTTCCACCCACACAGGTTGTGGGTGGTTTTCCAACCACATACAACTATAGGGCAATACTATCATTCTGTGAGAACAGAGACTTGTGTCTTTTAACACGTCGTGTTAGTGCCTAGCACCTCGGGGTGCTTGATGAATGTGAGTTACGTGGATAGATAACTGATTTGGGAGAACAACTGGGCCCCGTTCGTGGAGCTGTCACAGTTGTCTTGGGGAACCTCCATTCTCATCTTCATGAAAAAGTACTTAGTGTTCCCACCTTACCCCGTCTCTGCACAGTATCATGCTAGACCCTCTGTATTTTTATTTCCATAAAATGATTTAGATTGTTTAACAGAGAAAACAAATTTACTGTTTTCCTGCTTCCCTCTGGGTTAGGAAGAAGAGTGGGAGAGCTGGGATTATGAGAAAAGAAGATGATGTTTGGCAACCTCTTTGAGAGCCCCTGATGAAAGGAACTGTAGAATTTAGAACGTTGTTATTATTATATAGATGGTTGCTTCTGAACTATGCCCACCTCCACAAGCTGCTTGTGAGCACATGTTTACACACAACAGAAAACACCTCCACAAAGTGGCTCATAAACACATTTATGGCCAGTTGTATAGGCCTTCCCAGACCATTGGTGCACATATTTACCCACAGGCACTGGTACACATATTTACTCTTTGGGTGAATGTGTATATGTATGTGTGAAAAAAATCTCACACTTATAATTCACATTTATATAACAATTTAGGGCTTATAAAGTACATTTCTCACAACACCTCTAAGAGGTAGGTTGTGCAAGTTTATCCCCATTTTACAAATGAGGGAACCAAGACAGAGACCTCAAATTTAGATCTGGGAGGGACCCCAGAGTTCACCTTGTCCAGTCCCATCATTTTATAGATATAGGGTATAATATAGAGGGCCAGAGAGTTTAATTGACTTCCTCAAGGTCACACAGCTCAGAAGTGGCAGAATCAGGTTTGGACATCCATTCCTAACCTCCAAAGCCACCACTCTTTCAGATCCCAAAGCTAGTAAATGTGAGAGCTGGAATCAAAACCAGGCCTTCTGACTTCTAAGTCCAATAGTGTGGGATTTGCGAACCCCTCTGGAAGTCTGGTGAAACCTATAGATGGACTCCTCAGAATAATATTTTTAGATTATTAAAAGAAAGGCTAAATTTTAGTTAGAAGTTAGTGAAAATGAAGTTGGATTTTTTTTCCCCATCCAAGTTCACCGACTCCCTAAGTTTTTCAGGTTAAGGATCCTTACATGACACCACGAAGCCTCCCATGCACTAGTGTGAGCATTCACATTCTTTCAAGTTGCCCCTACACCCATGTTGGCACAGCCTCCTTTGGTACTACCGATTATTTCTGTCTAGTCACTTCGCTTTTCATCTTTCCTTTTCATATATTCAGCCTCTAATAGAAGGAGGAGGTCCCCATGGGAGGCTGCCCAGGCGACAGAATAGTCTTACCCCTGGAGTGTTGCCTCGGGCTGTTTCCTGCTTTTTCCCTTGGGGGCTTGTTAGATGTTCCTGGCAGAGGATCTGCCCTTGGGGCCTATGGCCACAGTGGACTGCTTGGCACAATGATTTAGTTTCCCTCCTTCATGGAACAGGGACAGAGATATGGAGAGTTGGAGTATGGCTTAAATACTACTGTCTTACTTCTGTACCCTCTTCACCCTCACCATCCTTAAATGACCTCTGAGATCCCAGGACGTCCAAATCACTGAATTGTGGGCTTCATCTGTGATCTCAAACAAAAGCACCATGCAGCAAAGAGAAAGATTGTTCCCATCTTTGATGATGGCCCTGTCTAATCCCACATCTGCTCGGGACCCCTCATGTTTGGCACCAGGAGCAAGGCTATAGACATTTTTGTTCCTATTCATGGACTGCCTGCTCCTTATGGTTCTCACACAGTGACTCCAGTAAATGGGGAAGGAAGACCACAGACCAGCTTGGGAGGGGCTCTACCACAGTAGGGACTGTAGGTCATGACTGGCCAAGTAAGGGCCTCTTAGCTGGTGAAATAATTTGCCTTATTGAATGGAAATGCTTCTAGGATTTCTTTGGAATTTTGAGTTCTCTTTTATTGGAAACAGAATATTCCTTGCGTTTGTAACTTCTAGCTTCAGGAATTAAACTGCTCTCCAGAGCTTAAAGACCAGGAGTGATGGCTGACTAAAATGGTGACACAGACCAGTTGGACCTCAGGATCCTGTTAGAGCAAGCCTCTACAACACTTCTTCAGCTTTCACATGTTTTATTAGGGCTACTTGTTTACATAATTAAAGTGAGTTATTAATCTCCAGCTGCCAGACTGAATGGAAAAGGTTTGAACTCAATAGTTCTAGAACTGACATTTACCAGCTGTGTGACATTGGACAAAACACCTTCTCTGAGCCTCAGTTCCTCTTCTGTTGGAATAGGGAATTGGACTCTATGACTTCTGAGGTCCCTTCTCCCTCTAGATTATAATTAGGAAAGTAGGGAGTGTAGAAAGTTGCACGTGTATCGTATTTAGCAGAAGGATGCTGCCCCTAAGCTTGATGTCAGTGTCACTGAGCGGGGAATCAGTCCTTCCCATGCTGGCTTTCTATTTCTCTTCTAGCTAGTGGAACTTATTATTTGCAAGTCTTATCTATATGTATGTGTCTGTCCCTTCGTTTCAACGGCTCCCTTTTCACCTCTGATTCTGGTATCTTCATGGAAGCCCTGATACCCACCTTTCTTTAGGTGGTCCTAATCCAACTTACCTTTCTCTAGTGAAATTTCCTGCCTTTTACACCTCAATTTTATAAGAAATTGCTCAGAAGCTATGTCTAGATCAAAGGAAAATTCTCAGGAGGGGCCTCATTCTCCCTGTTCTCAAGAGCTTTGACTGTGGTGATGTTCGGAAATTCAGAGAAAGTAAGCGGAAGTTAATGAACCAGAACAGGAGCCTTTCACTTTCACTGGGTTCCGGGCCTCACCTCACCTTCCACTCCTTACCTCTCTTGTTCCTGACAGTTCCATCCTGACCACGTTGTAATCTATATATGCTAAATGTTGAAATGCCAGCAACTCCTGTGATAAATTTGCAAAATGCGTCCTTTCCGGCGTACACCCTGGACACACCTGAAGTAGGTGATGGGTTGCCTGACTGTAAGGTGTCTGTGGCTCGAGTATTACCTTCTTTGCTGAAACCTGGGCAATCAGGTGGTGCAGTGGTTACAGCACTAGACCTGGATCCAGGAAGACCTGAGTTCAAATGTGGCCTCACACGCTTACCAGCCTGTGACCCTGGGCAAGTCACTTAACCTTCGTCTGCCTCTGTTTTTTCATCTGCAAAATGGGAATGATAATAATAGTCCCTGCCTCATGGAGTTGTTGTAAGGATCAAAAGAGAAAATACACACCAAGAGCTTTGCAAATCTTAAAGTGCTTTTAAATGCTGGCTGCTATTATTAAGCTATTTCTACATTAGAGCAGAGTCTGAACTGGTAAGGTGGCAGTAAGAATGAATCATCGTTTCAGTAGGAGGCAAGAAAGGACTTAAGGTCACCCCATCTCAACTAAAGGCTAGGAGGAGCCTTTCTATGATAGAACTCCTCCCCAGGGCCAGGACTAATGGATTTCTCTGAGAATGCACTTTTAAAGACCTTGTTTTTAACTGAGAGTTTTCACCTCTCCCTTGGAGAAGAAGATGATGGCAGAACTGAAAAGAGTATTCTGTTAGAAAGTATTTTTACTTGCATTTGTCCTTTTTCTTTTTTTTTTTTACTGGTTTTCTAAGGCTTTCTCTTCCCAGATAGTCCTTACCAGCTCCACTTGGTCATCCTCATACATGTATATTTTGTTTTTCTGGGGAGCAGAGATGGACCTTGAAAATCATGCCTCGATGGGATGCTTGTAGGTCCTGGACAGAAGAAGGACAAAATACTCTTGGCCTGTGTTGTTCTCAGATCTCATTAGCTTTTCCTCTCCTAACCCTTTGGAAGAGTCTAATTGATTTTCTTGAAATATTATCTTTCTCTCTCTGAGTTTTTCTCCAGAAAATTCACTGTTGAAATTATTTATGTTTCCAAATTTCTTAGCTTTATATTTGATGCTCTCTCGGACATTCTCTGAAAAATCCCATATGAGTATCATTGGCCTATGGCAAAAACAGGACTGTCAACCCTGTATGTGATATACTTCAGAAAAATCCTTTGTGCCTTGACCATGTTCTTTCAGAGTTCAAACAGCTAGGAAAAGGATTCTTAACTTTTTTGGTTTCATGGAACCCCTTTGGCAGTCTGGTGAAGCCCACAGACCCTTTCTCAGATTAATGTTTTAAAATGCATAAAATGAAATACATAGAATTACAAAGGAAATATTGAAATATAATAGAATAATAACCATAATTGCTAGGATTTATATACCACTTTAAGGTTTACAAAAGTGTTTTACTTTACCCTCACAACAGCCCTGGGAAGTAGGTGCTGATTTTTTAGAAGTTCACTGACCTCTGATTTCAGAAACACCTAGACTAGGAAGAAGGTTGGGAAAGTGACTCTTTAGTCTGTCTTTTTTTTGTTGTTTATTATTTTTGGAGGGGGGCAGGTAAGGCAATTGGGGTTAAGTGACTTAACCAAGGTCACATGGCTAGTTTTTGTGTTAAGTGGCTGAGGCTGGATTTGAACTCAGGTCCTCCTGACTCCAGGGCCAGTGCTCTATTCACTGCACCACCTAGCTGCCCCTCTTTGGTCTGTCTTTGCAGTGTTCATATAAAAACCCCAACTCTGAGAGCATAGTGAATTGGGGAAGGCAGGGTATTTGTATTATTTGTAGGGATAGAAGACAGTGGTAGTACCATGAAAAATAATAATGATAATTATAATTTTAAAATAATAATAATTTTAAAATAACAAATAGCTAGTATGTATATGAAACTTTAAGATTTTACAAATATTATTTTATCCTCACAAACACCCTATAAGGTAGGTGTTATTATTATCCCCATTTTATAGATATGAGGCTGACAGAGGTTAAAGTGACTTGCTTAGGGTCACATATCTCGTAATGCATACATCTGAGGCCAGTTTTGAACTTAGTTTTTCTGGTCTCCAGGCCCAGCATTCAATCCATTGCACCAATTAGGTAACTTAAACACACTGATAATCCTAAAACTTTATTTTTAGTCATTTCATCCAGGCTTTCTTTGATTGGACCTTTTTTTAACTCCTAAAAAGAGGTCAAACTAACTCATTTCCGTTTTCCTATCTTTGCTGGTTTTTTCCGTGGATAATGTTCACAAAGAAATAGACAAAAGACTTCTGTAGAGGGCAGATGAGAGGAAGCTAGGGGGTCAGCTACTTTTAGTTAGACCTTGCATAATTGAGAATTTGTTATTTGCATTTATTAAGGTCAGCCTTATGTTGAGTACTATACAGGATAAGGACTAAAGATAGTTCCTGCCCAAAGATGCTCAGTCTAAAAACTGATTGAGATGAAGTCTCAGCGAACCTACTTTGGAATAGTGTGGGACTACCTGGGCAACGTGTGTGGAGTACTTAACAAATTCTGTAGTGTTGAATCAGTCCCACTCCCTCACAGGAAGGCTATTCCTGGTTAAGCATTTGGAAATGAGAAGAAAGACAGACCAAAGAGTCATTTCCTCAACTTTCCTCCTAATCTAAGTATTATGAAATCAGAGGTCAGTGAATTTAAAAAAAAAAATCAGTACCTATTTCCCAGGGTTGTTGTGAGAATAAATTAAAACACTTTTGCAAACTTTAAAATGCTAAATAAATTCTAGCAATCACTATTATTTTTCTGTTTAAATTTGGAAAGGATGATGGGAGCCTTTTGTCCAGCACTTTCATTTTACAGATGAAGAAACTGAGGCTCAGAGAAGTTGAGTTACTTACCAAAAGTAATACAGGTAAATGACAAAGCTAGGATTTGAATCCAACTCCTTCAAATCTGTATCCAGAGTTCTTTCCACAGAGACAGGAGAGATGGTGGAATTAAGTAATGGTAGTCTTCTACCATTAGCAGAATAGGCTAAACCAATTGTGTTTTCTATTGTATTAGTTTGGATACATGCTCATGTATTCACTACATGCCCCTGCTTTACCCTAGTGTCCACACTCAGCAGGCAAAGCTTTTGTGCCAGGACTCTGAGTTTGGGAATCCATGGATTCTGAGTAAAGAAGGCAATGCCTCATAGTAACACATTTTCATGAGGACTGAGGTCTCTGCTTTTTCCTTGCATTCTGTGCTGACCTTCTAGACATCCAGGAAGCAAATACTGACCACAGCTCCTGTTTGGAGCATTGACCTTTGGCCCACTCTGGCCACCTCAGAACCCAACCTTGTGGCATTATGTATTCCCCAGGGCTGAGGGAGAGGGACAGGTCCTCTTGCATTTTTAGCATCCTTTAGGTTATTGTTCTACAACTTAGCATGCAGAGAGTTTTTGAAGCCAAAGGTCTCCCTCCAGGGAGCATGACCCCCTTGATTACACTCTTCAGGGCTTGACCCTAAGGACTGCAACTGAGGGTGCCGTGGCCTCTCGCCCAAAGGGACAGCCTGACGTTTTGAGGTAAGGGTGGTGTTCTAGCCTAGCCTGGAGAGAAGAGGTGGACCCAGATTCAGCTTCCCTGGGCCCTTCCCTGCCCTGGCTGACTTGGGTGGTGCTGACAAGAGGAAGTGCATCCGGAATACTGTCTGGCCCCAATTTACTGCTGAGTCAGCATTCACCACCCTGCCTGAGGGAAGAGAGCACAAGGTAATCTGTAACTTGGTATAAAGCTACTAGGGGAAAGGAGTTTGAGATTACTAGCAGGAGCATCTTCAGAGAGTCAGCTTTGGGGCTGAGCTCCAGAGACTTCATTCTGGAGCTAACATTCTGGAGCATACCCCTCTCACCTGCCCTCTAGGCCCACAGGGTTGAGTAGCTTTTTTAATGTAACAGACTTTTTGGTAACTGGTGAAGACTATGCATCTCTACCTTCTCAAGAATAATGTTTTAAAATGCATAAAATAAAATGTCAGATTACAAAAGAAACTAACCATACTGAAATATAATTATCTAAACACTGAAGTGAAAACCAGGTTTTCTACTGCAGGGTAAGAACCTTTGCCCTAGGGTGTAGTTGAAGGGAAGTTCCAGGAAAGACTTTCCCTGTTCCACCATTCTTAAAGATAGCTTTTAATATTTAACTAAGTTTCTTGCTGAGACTAGAAGTGTGTGTGTGTGTGTGTGTGTCTGTGTGTGTGTGTGTGTATGTGTGAGGGAGGGTGGATTTTGGCCTTTCTGTTGAGGAGAGAAGGGAGCAGTGGACTGAGACTGGGGAGGAAGGGGAAGGGGAGGGCAGGACTCTGAGTCACTGTTCTCCTGCTTTGGGTGGGGACAGCACTGAGCCCTGTTCTTGTCTCACCTCAGACAGCTCCACGTTTTCACCTGAGTCACTAGGATTGGGAGAAACTTTAGGTGAGGCTGGGAGCTGGGCAAATAATGCATCATTTCCTGCTGATACAGTCCCAGACCCCCTAGGGTGGGGGTGCAGGAGATAGGAACACTATGGTTCCTCTCCTTTATGTCGGCTTCACCCATTCTGAAAAATCCAGCTAGAAAGAAAGATTAAGAAAAGACCTCCTTTATCCTCATCTCTTATACTAGGGACTAAAGTCCCAGGAACACTCTACAACTGGGCTTTCTGGATTTAAGCCCAGCCAGGCCAGGCTTTGGGTCTTCCTGCTTGGCTGCATTCTCAAGTAAGATGCTGGTTTTGCTCCGGACCTAGGCTGAGCTAATTGTTACTAATCACAACAGTGATTAGTAGATGGATGGAATACAGAACTTGGGAGTCAGGAAGATCTAGGTCTGAAACCCACCTAAGACACTCATTATCTATGTGTGTCTCTGGCCAAGTCATTTAACCTCTCTGAGCCTTGGTTTCCTCATCTGTAAAATGGGCTTCACAGGGTTTCTGTGAGGATCAGATGAACCAATATAGGATGTCCCAAAAGTCTTGGTTCAGTTAATAGCTTTAAAACTGTGCCAAGACTTTGGGACATCGTGTGTGTGTGTGTGTATGTATGTATGTATGTATGTATGTATGTATGTAGTATGTATATGCATATGTATGGGATACCACATTATACATTTGGGACATCATATATACGCACAGACATACAACACATATGTATGTGAATACTGCTTTGCAAACCTCTCCATGTTCTCCAGCTATAAAGTGCTTTCCCTCAAGTCAGTTATTGTTTCAGTCAATCATTCAAAAAGCCTTGATTAAGTGCCCGCCTTGCACTAGATGCTAGAGATACCGTCACAATGAATGCTCAGTGCTTTACAATTTACAAAGCCTCTCTGTGCCCACTATCTCATTGGGTCTTGGTAGCCACTCTGTGGGAGAGGTAATACAGGGATCATTATCCCCATTTCACAGATGAGGGTAAGTGACTACTTAAGTAACGGAGAAAAGCTTTGGATTACACCGATGATTGCTCCTTTTTCCCTGCTCCTCCAGATTTACTGTTTTGTTCCCAGAGGAGGAAGTGAGGTCATCCAAGGGCTTGGGCTTGGGCATTTCTTGAGGGGAAAAGTAAGATCTTTGGGCCACATGGGAACAAGATCCTCAGGTCTTGCTGCTTCCCCCCAGCATAAGTGGGAAAACTTGCCAAAGCCTCAGGCAAACTCTGTTCTCAGGAGTTCTGGACAAACCCGTCTGAGATGTCAGACTCTCAGGTCTCTGTGTTTACAAGCCCCAGTAGGCACAGAGACACACTCTCATGATCCCCAAGGGAACAAGAGGTGTACAGATATACTCACACAAGTGTAAAAACACATGCTCGTGAAGTACATGCAAGGAAGGACACACACACACACAGGTGTGTGCACACGTGCAGAAAGCAATAAAGGCTTGTTGATATGCATATACTTAATACAGATGAGAACACATACAAGCAGAGGCGTGTACTAAGGCGTAGGCACACACGCATGCAAGAACAGGTAGAGAGAGACATTTAACTGTAGTCACAGACACGAGTATGGTCACAGAGGAGCAAATGTATTTGATGCCTGTTGTCTGTCCTAGGCAAACACATTCATATAGAAACATTCGGGCTGAGGAGAAGAGCAATGGATTTCTAATCAGAGGGTCCAGATCTGAATTATACTTTAGTCACTTATCTGTACAACCTTCCAGACCTCTGTTTCCTCATATTTTATTTGAAAAAATTGTATTCAGTGGCCTCTAATATTCCTACCAGCTCTAAATCTACAGGGTGTTCCTAAAGTCTGGACACATAAGAAATCTCATTAACTATGCATATTTTCAAGAAATGAAATGAAAGAAATTTTCAACATTTTATTTAATTGGCATAAATTTTAGCCATGACAGTTTCATATGAATGAAAGCTTTCATTAGCTATTGGGGACTATTTTCCATATTAATGAGATTAATTTAATTTAATTAATTAATGAGATTTCCTATGTGTCTCCTGTGTCTTCCTCTGAAATCTAATTTATGCTAATTAAATAAAATGTTGTTGAAATTTTCATTCATTACATTTCTTGAAAATATGCATAATGAGATTTCCTATGCATCCAAACTTTAGGAACACCCTGTATATGAGCTTATGAGTCTACTGACATATGCCTATTATGTTTACGTGTGTGTTTGTATACATACATACATTTATACATACACACATCATGTCACTGTGTTTGTATAATACATAGGGTCTTTCTTAGGTTTGCACACTGCCTTGCTTTGTGATGTATGAGGCTTAGATACATCAGTTTTAGTCTGTGTCCAATCTCCATGGGCCTAGGCAGTGTGGCACTCTGGGATCTTTTCCTCTGGGAACAAGCAAAAGAAACGTAATCCATCTTCTGTATGACATTCCTTAAAATACATGAAAATAGCAATCATTGCCCCCCCCCTTAGTCTTTTCTCTGCAGGCTAGACACTGGTGTTGGGACAAATGGGTGCCAATCTGTTAACCAGCTGTGTGACTTTGGGCAAGTGACTTAACCTTTCTCAGATGGGATTCCTCATTTGTAAGACCGTTTGGGGGGATGGGATGGGTTATAACCCCAGAACCTTCTGAGTAATTGCAGATGTGTTCATAGAATCAAATGGTTTTGGACCAAATGATCTCTAAATTTTCTTCTATCTTTAAACCTCTTTGATTATATAATTGATACATCTCAAATTGAGCTCTCCAAACATGGAAGGGTGAAATTGAGTCTCTGATGACCCTGGGCACTTGATAGGGCAGGTCGAGTAAAACTAAGATTCCTTTAGGGCTCTTTGGCATTGGAGTTTCCTAGTCAAAAACTAGGCCGACTCATCAGGCATATCAAAATCCAATGTGGTCATACACTGTTGAAATTAAAATGTATGAGGAAGTGAGAGGCCTTCTCTGGCTACCAGAATTCAGCTATAGGTAACTAAAGGAAAGTAGAGAACTATGGGAGATTCTGGCCTTCTGAATTTAGGAGATGGGCAGGGCTGGGAAAGGGGAGAAGAATCTTTTCTTTGACACCTAGGAACTTTGTGGTAAGGGTGAGAGGTCTTGGTTGGTTTGGTCTAGCTTTTTTTCCTTTAGGCAAATTACAACTGATAGACTGCAATAATTTCATATAGATATAGAGATATACACACACATATATATGTATACGCACACATATATACCTACATATGGCAAAGGAGGCTGGCTAACTTAGGAGAGAAAGTTGTTTTAGTGCAGGACGTGAGAGCCCAGGAGCCTGGTTCTGTCTCTGGCTTACCTTGGCCAGCTGCCTGAGTGACATTGAGCTCCATTCTCTTCTCTCCAGTCTTAGTTTCTCCCATGTGGCAATGACTGCCCCACCCCCTGAGTTTCTCTTCTATAACTCAGTTTTACCCCCTAGAGGCATAACTAAAGATTTCCATGCTCAGTGGGAATTCTAAGAGCTTTGTTTTACCCACTTTTAAAGAATCAGACTATGAGAAAATAACTCATGATTATACAGTAGTCCTTTAAGTTGGCTCAGTGCTTGAGGAAAGTAGGGCAATATGTTATAGATAAGGAAACTCAGGCTTTGAGGAACTAGGTGTCTTGCTTAGGATTTCGTAGCTAGCTAGTGAATATCTATCTGTAGCAGAATTTAGATCCTTAGCTTTTCTTATTTCAAGTCGGATGTTCTAGCTGTTACCCTTGCTACTTCTAAATTCTCTCTTCTCTTTAAGACTAGGACAAATGATCAAACTCCTATGCACTCAGGGTTTCCTGAAGGCCTGCAATGTGCTGAGCATTGCTGGGGGAGAAGGAAAGTACAAAAGAAATAGAAGATGTGGTTATAGCTTTTAAGATGAAGACTGAGTCAGAGTAACAGGGGAAAGGGCATGGTTGTGGTGAGTGCCCTTCCATTGGCACACCTTGGGTCGATATACTTCATATCATCGTTATCGCTAACAAGCCCTTCCTGGAGAAGTGAAGGTGGAGTGGGGCAGGGATCTCATTCCAAGGGTTGATAAGCATCTGGTTCAAAGTACAAACAGCTCATCAATAAAAAAGCAATTAGACATCAACTAATTAGGAAAACTTTCCAAAGGTAGAGAGGCTAGATAGGGGAAAGCAGAGAATTAGCACTGGAAAATTACCACTAACATCAGGAACTATGAAGTGACATCAGGAATGTGGAGTGGCCCAGAAAGGTCAGAAGGGCAGTATTTCTGAGAGGAGGCATCTCCCAGAAAGTCTGGCTTCACTTCAGTTCAATAGACACTATAGAATCACTTAATCTCTCTCCATCCAAACTTGGCATCAAAAGCTTTTTAGTGTAAAGTTAGAATTAGGATTGTAGGATCATAAATTTTAGAGATGGAAATCATCCTAGTGGCCTTCTAGTCTGACCTGTCATTGGTCATTGAGCCTTTGTTCAAGGCTCTCCAGTGAAGGGGAACCCACCACTGCCTAAGGCAGCTGAGGTTTCACCAAGGTAAAAGTTCCTAGACCCCCCCACCAATAATCTTCAAAGGGTCTGGACCCAAGATCCTTCACCATCCTTGTTGCCTTCCTATGGATAATCTCCAGCTTATCATTGTTGGGGTCTCCTTGCTATTCTAAGAGCAAGACACAAGGATTTTCACTGGTTGTCCCCCATGCTTGGCATGCTCTCCCATCTTTGCTTCTTGGCTTCAAGTACTGGCTGAACTCCTTCCTTCTACAAGAAACCTTTCATTGTCTCCTTAATGCTAGTGCCTTCACTCTGTAGGTTCTCTCTAATTTTTCCCGTCTGTATTTTGGTCGTATATAGTTGTTTCATGTTGTCTCCTCCTTGAGATCTGGGCGAGTTCTTTGCCTTTCTTTGTGTCCCTTGTGCTTAGCCCCATGCCTAACACATAGTAGGTGCTTAATAAATATATGCATTTGACTTGCCTTGCCTTGATTTCCTAAACCAGGGGCCTTGAGGCCTCAGGTTCCCCACCCCCATCCAAAGCTGTGGAATCTTAGAGCTGAGCATAGACTGCGGATGTGGTGAGGCAGAGTGTAGTCACTATCTCTGAGAAGCCAGCTCTGTCAATGCTTTTTCTTAAGGATATAGAGCTCACAGAACATCCAATAGGATCTTTCTTCTGAGTGGGGAAGTCAGAGTCTCTGCACATCAAGCCAGCTTCCATCACTATGAACATTACACACACAATCTTGCCTGTCTCTCTAGGTTATCAATCAGAAGAGCATTTTAGCAGCATGTAGTTTAGACCCACTTGTCTTCCCCAAACAGCTTGTATGTTGTTGCTCTTGTCCCAATAGGCAGATTATTTATGTTCATGACTGGTTAGGCCAAGTCTTCTAACTTCCTTTTCTTTTCAGGTGATTTGCTTAGTATTTTTGTACGAATTATTTTTGTACAAATTGTTTCAAATGTTTCAAAAAAATAGACGTTGCGAGGAACATAACCCCCAGCATGATTTCTTGTGTACTACATGGGTGACTCCAAATTATTATTCTCCTCATAACTTATCTTTTCCTTTCATCATTTCATTATTGATTTGGCATGATATGGACTCTGACTGACATTTCAGAAATTGTTCTTCAACTCTCTGGGAGGCAGACATTGGATGAATAGCCTTTGGCCAACCCCAAGTGATGGCAACATCTCTCCCCCCCAGGCTCCCAGGAGCGGACTGTGTGGAGGTTTGAAGCAGAGGGCATCACCAACTACACATCACTATTGCTGAGCAAAGATGGAGAAACACTGTTTGTGGGGGCCCGGGAGACCCTCTTTGCTCTCAGCAGCAGCAGCAGTTTCCTGCCAGGGGGGCCCTACCGGAAGGTGAGAGAGTGCGTGGTCATGGATCTGGTGGAAGGTGGACAGCGTGAGAGAAAAGAATAGGTGGGCAGGCCGACTGGACCTTAGGTCTTCTGGGACAGAAATTTTAACATATGGAAGGAGGAAGAAATGTTCATTAATGTTCTGTGGAGTAGTTCCCTTTTTGTTGTTGCTCTGCAAACCTTTCGATCACAACAACAAAAAAATCACTCCTGGGGTGATTTAGTATAGTGCTCATAATATTCTTTACAATAATTAACTGCGTAAGATGCCATTAAAGTATTTTTAGCACACACCTCTCGGCCCGTCATCACAAAACTGGAGAACCACTAAATGGGAATCTTTGCACCATCTTTCCTCTTCCTTAATATTAACCTTGTTCTTTTTTGGGGGGATTGTCCAGCTGCTGTGGAGTGCTGACCCAGAGAAGAAGCGCCAGTGTGTCTTTAAGGGAAAGGACTCACAGGTGAATGGGAGTGGGGTGGGGAGAAAAAGGTGCCTCCAGGTTGAGGAAGGAGCAGCAGATTTGGGGGGGCTGGTCCCCAAATAGAGTCCTCCTGGGAAATCAGTGCTGATCTGATATCAAGGGACTTTATTCAGTTGCAGTTAAATATCCATTGACCTCTGCCCTAGCCAACTGCAATGAGAATAAAAGGGTAACTCAAAGGGGAATCTTCTCTTCTGGAGGGGAGGACGCCTTCTATCTGGTGGTCTTGATATTGGGCTGCTGAGAGACATGTGCAGCAATCCCAGCACACAATTGACTCATGACATTTCTGAGATCCCTTTGTTTTGGGCCAGAGCCCTGTAATTTGTTGGGATGGGGGCAGTATTGGGAATTCCTCTGAGTGGTCCCCAAAAGTGCCCCCTTGTAAAGACTATACTGCTCTGGAGAATTCCATCTTCCCCCATCTCAGTCACTTCAGTGACATTCAGGCATCTAATTCAGTCTAAGAAACCTGAGGCTACCCCAGGTTCATACACTCTTCTTCCCTGGGATCCCTAGAACTGACCACTATAAATTATGATAGGACTGGGCAGTATTTGTATATGATGATGAAAGAGGACATGAGGGGAGGGGTACAGGATGGTGATGTTTGTTTCTTCCTCCTAGAGGGACTGTCACAACTACATCAAGCTTCTCCAGCCATTCAACAGCAGCCACCTATATACCTGTGGTACAGCTGCCTTCAGCCCAGTCTGTGCCTACATAGTAAGTGACAGTCCTGGCTACTCACTCACTGCCTTCCTTCCTCGGGCCCCAGAAGAGCCAGCTTAGCTCTCTAAGAGGCCAGAGTAACTAGAAGAAGCAGCCAAATGCTCCCAGCTCCAGTCATTTCATGAAGTTAGTTGTTTTTCAACTTTTTTTTTAAATACTGGGGAGAAGGATCACAAATCTGGGGCTGGAAGAGACCTCAGAATCCACTTATTCCAACCCCCTTATTTTACAGATTTCAGGAGGTTAAGTCACTGCTCCAGGTCCTGTAGGTAGTAAGCTTCTGAGGAGGGATTTGAACCCAGGTACTCCATGGCAGCTAGGTGCAACAGTGGATAGAACACTGGGCCTGGAAGCCTTTACATTTATCCCTTCCACATCACGACTTTCCCCATTGCGGTTTTGATATATCATGGGACGGGTTGCCATAGGAAATTAAATAGGAATTTTGGGGGAAATTTGTGGAAGCCACAGATGACATGTGAAAGCCAGCAGACTTCACAGAAAAAAATTTAGAAACTCAGAAATGCATAAAATATATGCATAATAATATGTTGATATTTTATCTTTTAATACTATAAACACCCCATAAAAAAAAAGAAAAGAAAAAATTCTGACTGGTAGGATGGGAAGACCAAAAAATTTTATGTGGACTTTCCAGATTGTGGGGGTGCCATGCCCCTAACCTCTGTGATGTGGAATACCTGTAGTTCATATTTGACCTCGGACACTTCCTAACTGAGTGATCCTGGACAAGTCACTTAACCTTTGTCTGTCTCCTTCCCAGAGTTGTCATGAAAATCAAAATGAAGCATAGTACTTGGCACATAATTGAGGCTTGCTTAATAAATGCTTGTTTTCTGCCTTCTTTCCTCTAAGGAAAGTCTTCCATGCACAGAATACTTGAGTTTCCTCATCTGTAAAATGCAGGGAATAGGCTAGAAAGATGATCTCCAGTGCAGCCCCCAAATTCTAGGATTGGTCTAAGGGCTGAGAAATAACCCCCTCCACCCCAGCCCTCCCCTTACGCTTCACTGTGATACGTAGGTGGCACCACATTCCTGAACGCCAGTGCCAGGGGGGCTTTGGAGACCCCCCCCCCAAGCTGGACAGGCTTTGATTATAGACTTAGCAGCGGGCTTTGTGTTGATTGCACAAAAACTGGCTTAGCTCAGTCCAGAAAAGGTCATCATCAAATGGGCTAAAACGAGAAGGGATCTTTTAGTCAGACTAACTCCTAAAGATCATCCATTAATGATAGCATGGAAGGGTGTACTTGTCCACATGGGTGGAAGGAGGACTTCCACCTTTGAGATCACAGGTTCTTCACATTTCTGCATTCTCTGAGATTAACCTTCCGCCATGTTATAGCTTGACTACTCATTCCTATACACACAAATTTGTTACACTCACACCCCTCTCTAATTCACCTAATTTTCTCTCTATCATATAACAACAGCTAGCATTCATATAAGGCTTTAAGGTACGCAAAATGCTTTTACATACATTATCTCATTATCTCATCCTCACAAATCTGAGGTGGACATCATCCCTGTTTTGCAAATGGGGAACCTGAGGTTCAAAGTCACTTGCCCATTGACAGCAAAGCACCTGAAGCAAGATTTGAACTCGGGCTTTCCTAACTCCCAAGTCTAGCATTCTATCCACAGTCCCACCCAGCTGTTGCTATAGTCCACCTATTTTTCTATGTAACACATACATATCACAGGCCTCTTTCTTGTCCCACACTGACATGCATTCATATACATATGTATATCTTCCACATTACAAAATTTCTTTTACAGGGCGGCTAGGTGGTGCAGTGAGCACCAGCCTTGAAGTCAGGAAGATATGATTTCAAAATCCAATCTCAGACACTTAACACTTACTAGGTCTGTGACCTTGGGCAAGTCACTTGACTCCAATTGCCCTGCCTTCCCTCCTCCAAAAAGCCAAAAAAAAATTTTCTTTTACTATGAACATAGCACATTATTAACACAATATACAAATAATAAAGGATTACATATAAACCCACAGACTTCTGTTACACAGATTTTTTTAAAGTATATGTGAAATTTACAAAATTATATCCTTTTTTTTGGTCTGAATCTGTGATTTCACTGGTTTAAGGAGCTCCCTGTTGAGTACAGTCACTTTGTCAGTACAGATTTGCAACTGTTCCATAATGTACAGTCTTAGTTGCCTGGGGCGCTTTGAGATGCAATTAATAAGTTAATTAATAAACATTTATTAGTTGCCTACTATGTGCCAGGGCAACTAGATGGTACAGTGGATAGAACACCAGGCCTGGAGTCAGGAAGACTCATCATTTTTTTTTTCCAATTTATTTATTTTTAGTTTTCAACATTCACTTTCTTAAGTTTTAAGTTTTCTTCCCCTTCCCTCACAAAGACAGCATGCAATCTCATATGGCTCTACACTTGCATTCCTATTAAACACATTTTCACATTAGTCATGTTGCAAAAAAGAATTATAACGAATGGGAGAAACCCTGAGACAGAAAACAAAATAAAACAAAGAAGAAAATGAAGACTCATCTTCTTGAGTTCAAATCTGGCTTCAAACACTTGCTAGCTTGGTGACCCTGGGAAAGTCACTTAACCCTGTTTGCCTCACTTTACTCATCTGTAAAATGAGCTAGAAAAGGAAAAGTCAAACCATTCTAATATCTTTACCAAGAAAACCCCAAATGGGGTCACAAAAAGTCAAACACGACTGAAAATGACCAACCAGCAATAGACCTCTGTGCCAGGCACTGTTTTAAGTGGAAGAGATTCAAAAAGAGGCAAAAGAGAGTCCATGTCCTCAAAGGGTTTGCCATCAAATGAGGAAGACAAACTACAAACAAACCATATACAGGACAAAGAAGAAATAATTAACAGAGGATAGGCCCTGACCTAGAACGTAAGAGAGTTACTGATTTACCCAGGGTCAAACAGCCAGTGTATGTCAATTGTGAGACTTGAACCCAAGTGTTCCTGCCTCCAAAGCCTGGTTTTCTAGCTGCTCTAGTGAGCTTCCTCTTCTCATGACTGTCCCACATGAATCCAGCTTGTTCACAGACACTCGGGTTGACCCATGCCCCCCTTGGCTGCTGTGGCCCTGTTACAGCACTCTGAATGGTCCTATTTGTCCTCACCTTAGAACATTCAGAACTTTAGCTTGGAACGGGATGGAGCAGGGAATGTCCTGCTGGAGGATGGGAAAGGCCGCTGTCCATTTGACCCCGAGTACAAGTCCACGGCCATCATGGTTGGTGAGTGCCTGGTATCCTCTAGGGGGGAGGGAATGGGACAGAGTATACCTCCAGAGCTTTAGAAAGGGGGCACCCGGTTCCCTAGCGCCTAGGGGGCTCAACAAAATCTTCTCTAAGAAAACTGCTGTGATGCGCTTTCAGACAGGGCAGTCTGAACTTGACTGAGGAGCTGGGGATAGGCACATTTCTATCCTCTCTCTTCCCCCTTCTCCCCTCCAGTCCCATTTTTGCCAATTTTAATGTATCCTTCTTTGTTCTGAGGACAGGACTATAGAACTATAGGACTTGCTGGAGAGTTTGTGGCACATGGTCAGACATGACCAAAATATTGCTTGGTTTTGTTTAACTGGACTGCTTTGTTACAAGGATGGGGTCTGTTGGCCAGGTGGAACAACAGTAGGAGGAGGGTAGTGATTAGGAAGTGAAAGTGATGTTTAAAAAAAAAAGGGACCAATAAAACATTTTTTTCTCAAGCTGTTGCTGTGTCTACCTGGGGTTTGACTTCTCTGAGATTCATTCTACTCCTAGGTCTAACTTTAATTCAGGACATCTGGGTACTAGGGGCCCCAGCACTAAGACAGAATGAACCTTCAAGTTCCTTTCCCAGCCTCTGCTCTGATAAGGACAGATTCAGAGCCTCTAGGCTTGGAGGAGGTCAGGCTCAATGATGGGGGCTGCTCTGGGGCTGTTCCCATGGGAATGTTTCTCTTGGCAGATGGTAAGCTCTATGCCGGAACAGTCAGCAACTTCCAGGGGAATGAGCCAACTATCTCCCAGAGCCAGGGGAATCGCCTCACCCTCAAGACTGAGAACTCCCTCAACTGGCTTCAAGGTGAAGATTTCCCTTCTCCCCTCAACCCCCATCTTTGAACAGTAGCCTTCAGGGCTAGTTCTGCCTGCCTGGACTTATAGACTGCCCAGAGAGGGATGACTTGGAGTATTGGGGTCAAAACTGGAGGCTGAGAGAGGGAATGACAGCTGAGCCTGGTGACACAGGTCCAGCACGGGAGGACTGTGCCAGAAGACTTTCCCCAGACAGTGTGAATCTGGCAAGGTCCTTGAGAGTTGAAAGCAGATTTTTTCTCTTCGTGGGATTGATGCCATGGGGCTCGCCTTCTTCTTTATCCACCGACTCTCAGCCTTTTTCCGTCACATACAGACCCAGCCTTTGTGAGCTCTGCTTACATTCCTGAGAGCCTGGACAACCCACGGGGAGACGATGACAAAATCTACTTCTTCTTCAGCGAGACTGGCAAGGAGTTTGATTTCTTTGAGAACACAATTGTGTCCCGAATTGCCCGTGTGTGCAAGGTGAGGGCCAGTGACTAACAAAAACAGTTTACTTGGGGGGGGGGGTGTTTAAATTCTGGGTCTCTCATTTGCCCTCACCAATCCTACCTATTGTCAAATTTATTTCTGTACCAATCATTATCACCCCCTTTTAGATTCTAAGTCCTTTGAGGGCAGCAGGGACTGTGTTTTTTCATCTCAATCCCCAGTACCTAGCACAGTGCCCTTCATATAGGTACTTAATAAATTGGGCTGAAATGAAAGTCAGGAATGTCTGTGGTGGGCTTCTATGAGACAAATGAACAGTCAGCAGACTGAGAGTATGGTCTTTTCCAGTTCTGCACAGGTAGGAACGTTTCTGGGTAACAACCTGTCAGCTCTCAGAGGCCTAGGAGTTCAAAGATGGGGGTGGGGTGGAGTATGTATGAACCTCTGTGCTGCTCCTCTCTTCAGAGGCACTCACTTAGGTTGCTGCCTACCCATGTGGCTTCATAAAGCCCAGCCTGATTTTTCTCCTGACAGGGGGACCTGGGTGGGGAGAGAGTATTGCAGAGGCGTTGGACCTCTTTCTTGAAAGCCCAATTGCTTTGCTCCCGGCCGCCTGATGGCTTCCCCTTCAATGTGCTCCAAGATGTCTTTGTGCTGAGCCCCAGCCCTAAGGACTGGCAAGACACCCTCTTCTACGGAGTCTTCACTTCACAGTGGTAGGTCCACCAGTGGGAGTAGGAGTCTCATTCTTAACCCAGATGACCTTAAAACCGTAGAGCCAGGGAAGAAAAAGCATTTGGACCTGCTGTTCAGTTAGGAGGGAACTACAGGGGCCAGCCTATGGGGTGAGAGGGAGACTCTACCTACAGACACTTCCCTTGGATTCTTAGACCTTTGGGTTAGAGAACCCCGAGGGGATCTTTGGTGACAATTCAGACATTATTCGTCTCTATTGCAGGCATCAAGGAGCTGCAGGGGGCTCAGCCATATGTGTCTTCACCATGCGGGATGTGGAGAGTGCCTTCAATGGCCTCTACAAGGAAGTAAACCGAGAAACCCAGCAGTGGTACGCAGTGATGGATTCACCAACACCCCGGCCAGGAGCGGTCTGTATTCTCCTCACCCCATTCTCAAAGCAGACCCTTATATGGCCTCTGTAAGAAAAGCAACAGCCAAAAAATAAATAAATAAATAAATAAAAAGGGGGCGGCTAGGTGGTACAGTGAATAAAGCATCAGCCCTGGCTGGAGTCAGGAGGACCTGAGTTCAAATCCAGCCTCAGACAACATTTACTAGCCATGTGACCTTGGGCAAGTCACTTAACCCCAATTGCCTTGCCCTCCCCTCTCCAAAAAAAAGAAAAGAAAAGCAACAGCCACCCAGCCTCAGTTCATTTATTCCATCTCCAAAGTCAAAGATCCAAAACAATGCTCCCTCCCCACTCCCTCTCTGCAGGAGACAGAGAAAGTTTTGAGATTACACGCATGTCATATTGCCTTCAAAAGAGAAATATGTATATATGTATGTATATATGTGGGTAAATACACATACATACATGTGTGTATGTGCATGTACAGTGTATACATGTGAATAAACACAATATATACACACATCCTGCATACATATCTGTAGCATCTGTCACTTTGTACGTTGATTGATATAAAGCTATAGATATCTCCATATATACAGGAATAGGCCTAGAAAAGATTTTGAGAGGTCATATACCCATTAAAGTAATAGTTCCTTATCCTGTCCCTAATGGATGAGAATTTCCCTACATAGGAGTATTTTTTGAGTGTTTATCTTTTTTAAATTTTCTTCTTTGCTTCAATTTTTCTTCTTTGCTGTTTTTTCTCCAGTGCATCACCAATAGTGCCCGAGATAAGAGAATAAATTCCTCCTTGCAGCTCCCTGACCGTGTGCTTAACTTCCTCAAAGATCACTTTCTGATGGATAGGCAGGTCCGTAGCAACCCGCTGCTGCTGCAGACTAGGGCCCGCTACCAGCGCCTCTCTGTGCATCGAGTCCCTGGCCTGCATCGTACTTACGATGTCCTGTTCCTGGGCACAAGTGAGTTTCCTGTACTCAGGGTTAAGGGAAGGCCCTTGCTGAGGGCTGGCTGAGGAATGGGACTTGGAGTGGGAATCCTTCCCCTAGGGAAGAGGAGGATGAGCCTCTCATCTTGCAGGTGATGGCCGACTACATAAAACCGTGAGCTCGAGGCAGAGGGTGCATATTATTGAGGAGATCCAGCTCTTCCCGCCTGACCACCCTGTACAGAACTTACTGTTGGATCCCCAAAGAGTGAGCAAGAATATGGTTAAGAGGAGGGAGGAGATATGTATGAGGCTCAGGGTTTTCCACTGTAGGATTAGGGGGAATATTGGGCTAACTTTTATCCCAACTTTTAACTTGGACCACCACATATCCAGTCTATTTTTCTCTCCTTCATTCTTTGAATTGGAATGGAGAATTTAATGCCTGGTGCCAAATCTGAACTGTACAGAATCCAGGTATGTCCAGAAAAGGGACCTAAGGAACCTTGGGTTGGCAGCTCTACCATGTGGAACCTCAAATCTGAACCAAACTTTGACCCTACAAACCAGAGCTGGGTGGGTGCTGTGCATGCAGACTGGGGTACTTGGCCAGGAAGCTGTCATTGCTAGCTTCTCATCACCTTTTATCTTGTTCAGGGACTACTGTATGCTTCCTCCTACTCGGCCGTGGTTCAGGTGTCTGTGGCTAACTGTAGCCTGTACACAAGTTGTGGGGAATGCATCCTGTCCCGAGATCCCTACTGTGCCTGGAGTGGTACCAGCTGCAGGGATGTCAGGCACTACCAGCCAGAACTGGCTTCACAGTAAGAACTCTACTGCTGCTCCTCAAATTACCCCTCCCTCCTTTGCCCATGGGCCATCAGCATCCATTTTCCCCCTACTGAATTCTTTCTTGAAGTGCCTACCTCTAGCTCAGGCCTAAGATGAAGGAGTGAAGGGAACGGCTAGGTGGCACAGTGAATAGAGAGAACACTGGCCCTGGAGTCAGGAGGACCCGAGTTCAAATCTGGCCTCAGACACTTGATACACTAGCCATGTGACCTTGGGCAAGTCACTTAACCCCAATTGCCCTCCAAAAAGCAAAAAAAAAAGACAAAGGAGTGAAAGGGGAGCAAATGGTATAGTATCCACTCTGGGGACCCTGGAAAGCCAGCCTATGTTCCACCTGTCTCTTAGTTCCCTACTTTTGCTCTGTGGGAAGCTGTGAAACTCATCCCATTAATGACTTTAACTAAAATAATAATAGCAGCAATAAAATACTTGCTATGTGCCTGGCACTGTGCTGTTATCTTATTTGACCCTCATAACAACCTGGGAGGTAGGTGCTATTTTATTTCTATTTTACAGATGAAAAAAGCTGAGGCAGACAGGGCTAAGTGACTTGCCCAGAGTCACACAGCTAGTGCGTGTTTGAGGCTGGATTTGGCTTCAGGTCTTTCTGACTCCAGGCCTCACGCTCTGGCCGAGGCACCACCTAGTTGCCCTCCATTTATCTGCAAGCACAGGAATGTAGGACAGGCCATCTCTCAGTCAGAAAGAGTGAAGCCCTCTGACACCTGGAGGGCCCATCTCCCAACTTTGCCCTTGACTTTGCTCTTGTCTTTAGGCCATGGGTGCAGGACATTGAAGATGCCAACACTGAGCAGCTCTGCAACAATTCTGCTTTCAGCCCCCGATCTTCTGCATTATCAGGTAAGGCCTTCTACTTCAGGAGGGGATAGGTGGAAGCAGCTGGGGCCACATTTGGTGCAGGGAGAGTTATGAAAGGTTCATATCCCCTGCCTTTTCAGGGGACAATTTGTGTTGTTGCTCCTGCCTTTCTACTTATTTCCAGAATGCTGAGACTACCCCATCACACACCATGGCAGCACTTAGCCACCCCCAAAAAAGGAGGCTGAAGGACAGATAGGTCTCTAGAGTGGCCCTCTGGTGGGTGGGCAAACTGATTTTTTTCTAACAAAGGCAGTCCCCAGCTTCTCAGGGGCAGGCCTCTTCTCTTCTCTTAGGCCCTAAGGAACTTGGTATGTCCTTGAACACCTGTTTTGTGTTTCCTTGGCAGATGAGACACCTTGCAAGCAAGTTCACTTCCTGCCCAACACTGTCAACACTCTAACCTGCCGACTGCTCTCCAACCTCGCATCCCGGCACTGGCTACATAACAAGGTCCCCATCAACAACTCTGCCTCTTACCGCTTGCTGCCCAGTGGGGACCTGCTTTTGGTGGGCAGCCCGGATGGGCTGGGTTCTTTCCAATGCTGGTCACAAGAGGAGAACTTTCAGCAGCTGGTGGCCAACTACTGTGTGGAGGCTGAGGGCCCAACAGATGGGGAGGAGGGTTCTATTGTTCCCCTCATTATTAATACCTCCCGGGTGAGCTCACCTGCCAATGGGAAGGCTGCTTTGGTTCCTTACAAAAGCTACTGGACTGAGTTCCTGCTGATGTGTGGCCTGTTTGGATTTGCTGTCGTCCTTCTTGCCCTGTTTTTCCTTTATCGACACCGGGATGGCATGAAGTTCTTCCTTAAACAGGGAGAGTGTGCTAGTGTACATCCTAGGACCCGCCCAGTGATGCTGCCTTCCGAAAATCGGTCCCTCAATGGAGGAGGCCCACCTAGTGCCCTGCCTGATCATAAAGGTTATCAGGCCCTTGCGGACAGCTCTCCAGGGCTCCGAGCTTTCACTGAATCAGAGAAGAGGCCGCTCAGTATTCAGGACAGCTTTGTAGAGGTGTCTCCTCCATGCCCCCGTCCCCGGGTACGACTGGGTTCTGAGATCCGTGACTCTGTGGTATGAGTACAGGAGATGGGTAAAAGCTAACCCTGACTCTAGGGACCATGACTCTATATAGAATGGCCAGCCCTACCTCTTTCATCAAACAGTGCCCAGAATTCAAAGAATGGAGCTAGCTAGTGGGCTGCTCCCTCCTACTTCCAATGGCAGTCTCTGGGGACATGGACCAACCAGAGGGAAGAGGATCATCAGCTTTACAGCATGCCTGTAAGGCCTCCTCCTCTCAGCCAGGAATGGAAAGAGAGGCAGTTTTGCTGGCCCTGGGTGGTCCCCTTGGAGGTCCACACATTGAATCTACAACCAGAAAGCACCTAGAGGGGGTCCAGTTGTTCAGTGACCTCTCTCATTCATTCTCAGTCTTTGCTAAAACTGTTCTGACAGACTAGCTTTCCTGAGCCCTTCTGAAAACATTTTTCTTTAAAAAAAAAAAAGAAAGAGAAAATGTGAAACAAGCATGAGGGATGAGTGGTGATCAAGAACTTTCCTTCAAGCCTTGTTCTGGAAGGGATTCAGTTTGTGCGTTCCCCTCCCTTACACACAATTTTCATAGGGCATTTTGGAGGTACCAGGACGATACGATTGCCTGAGCCTGAGTCTGAAAATCCATGTTCTTCAATGTGCCTCCTTTCAGTTCTCATGTTCTGCTGCCAAAGTCGGTCACTGCAGAGACTTAGAGCCATCCTGAGGCCCCCAAGGAGTCTTGGGCTTGCCATGCCAAGGACCTCAGAGTGTGAGAAAGCCAAGTCAGGGCACACTTTCTCCCTACCTCCACAGAACAATCAGGCTACAGACAACAGGAAGATTGTTATGTCACTGCCATACTCTGCCAAGCTGCAGGACTTGTAGTGACCTCTCTACGTCCTCTCTTGGGATCCGAGAGGGCTGGTGTAGGGTTGGTGTCATCACTGTGTCAAGGGAGGAGATAGAAGCACATTCCATTTCTTATGGAGCTCATGTTGAACATCAAAAGACTAGACTTACTATCTTCCCTTCCTGATAATCTAAAAGAACCACTGTGTCCTCACCCTTCTTTGTCCTCTGACCCTTCTGGACTTCCTCCTACTTTCCATAAATGACTAACCTCCCTATGCTTAATAATTCTCTGGCCCTTTGTGCTGTTTCTGCCCAGAGGGACACTGACACTGCCCAGTCAAAGGGCCATGAATCTATGTGGGTTTTGTATCTATTTTTTTTTTTATAAAATGCACTTTACTTTTTTTAAAAATAAAATCCGAAATTAAATTTTAGTCTATTGCAGTGTGCCTTTCCTCTCTTTCTGCTGTTATTAAAAACTGGTTCTGACTGCCTAGGGCATGGAGAAAATTTCAGGAGAAAAGCCCAATCCTACGTCTTCCTCCATCCCTCCTTAAGCTAGGCCTGCATCTGTTCACACTTTCAATAAGCTGCATCATCTCAGTGAGTTGATTCTGATGGGATAGTGGTCAACAGTCTACTTAGCTTTGCTAAGCAATATTCAGATGGGAAAAGGATGCTGGTAATCTAAACAGCTGGTCACTTCCATAACTAAGTTATAAGAATGAGGCTAGGTGGAGATCACCAGAACTATGAACTTTTTATTTTTAGGAGACAGTCAAGGTTAAGTGACTTACCCAGGGTCACAGAGCTAATAAGTATCTGAGGTAAGATGTAAACTCAGGTCTTTCTGACTCCAGGGCTAGTGTTCTATCTGCTGTGCCACCTAGATGCCCCAGCAGATTGAACTTTAAAAATTTAGGACCCAATCTCTACGTACTGAGCAAAGACAGCTGAATATAGGAGCGACATGCTGAGCACTGAATAATTTACCCTTCTCTAAGCACACAGCAAGAAGTTCATTTTGTATCCTCCAGACTCCTGCTTTATAGAGAAATCTCTGCCCTGGCTCTACTATAATTCAGAAATTCTCCATTAGTCTCTCACCTTCCTCTTCAAAGAGATCTCTCTACCCTGCCTCAAGCTTTGTTCATTGTACCCACTAAAACACACATGAGCAAAATTTCCAAATATTTATTATTGATTAGTATAAACATGAACTGTGTTGTCACAATGGCAGTGAGAAGAGGAGAACCCAGGAGGCTGGACTCCTCAGTACAAGCCCCAGGGCTAGCCCAGGCATGGCAACCATTTGCAAGGAGCTGGCACTGCAGGTGAGGTCAGTGCATAGAAGAGACTATCTCGAAGACGGGTTACCTGTGTACCCAGACACTGCAAGTACCCATCACAGGACAATCTTAAAGGAGCTGGAAGAGATAAAGATGTAGGACTTAGCGTTCCACTGTAGAACAGGCATGGTGAGCAGAGGATAGGAAATGAAACCTATATCATGTAAACTTAGATAGAGGTTGGTAAATATTCCCTAAAATCTGTCTGAAAATGGTTCAATCCTAGAGGACAATGGGGATGGCTTGGGTCAACTTTAATCTGAAGACATTTCTCCACTCCTCTTACCCCTATCCTTCTAGCAAGATGCTATGGGTTGGGGCGGCTAGGTGGTGCAGTGAATAGAGCACTGGTCCTGGAGTCAAGAGAACCCGAGTTCAAATCTGGACTCAGACACTTGACACCAAAAAAACTAGCTGTGTGACCTTGGGCAAGTCACTTAACCCCAATTGCCTTGCCTTCACCCTCCAAAAAGCCCCCCCCCCAAAAAAAAGATGCTATGAGTAGCTAAATTGCTAGGTGGCCCTGGTCATACCTGGTGAAGTCAGGTGAACGGGAGATAACATGTTGGAACTCTGAGAGGTTGATGGTACCATCCCTGTCAATGTCAGATTCTTCTAAGATCTGCTCAGGGAAAGGTGAGAGAAGTTCAGTCAAAGGCCACAATACCTTGCCTTCTCTTTCCCTTCCCTCCTCATACTGTCCAAGCTCACATTCTCAATGAGCTGCTTCATCTCAGAGGAGCTGAGTTGAGTGTCCTCCCCCTCCCCAGTAAGGCAGTTCACTAGCTGCTTCAGATCCTCTTTGTTCAAGGTCCCATCATCATCAAAATCTGGTTAGGAAAAAGCAAGAAAAAAAATTATCCCTGCTGAAAAGAACATAGTGCTCCCCCGACTCCACTCACTATATGCCCTAGTCCCTTCAGTCCTTACCGAAGATGCGGAAAGCATAGTGGGACTTGATTTCAGGGGTAGCTGCATCGCTGAAGACACTGAAGAGGTCCAAGAAGTCTTCATAGCTCAAGCTGTCTCTTTCGGATGCTGTAGAGAACACACGGCAAATACGTTCCTTGAAGGGGTTGGCCTAGAGCAAGAGAGGCTCTTGTAAGCAGAAGGGCATTAAGTTTCTGAGAGGGAACCAATCACTAAACTTTGATTACACATGTACTATGTCCAAAGCCCTATACTGGGAATCACAGAGGACTGCCCATCACTAGAATTACTGGAATAAGAAGGGATTATCAAATTGAGAAATGTCCCACAGATCCCAAAACAGGGGGCTGAAATTAAACAAAAGCTAAACAAAGCATTGTGGGAAAGGTACCACCTTGAGCTCCGGAAGTGTTAGGATCTGCTCAATAGATACTCGGACTCTCAGAGAATCTTCCATATTCTGAAACTCTGGAGGAAGCAGACTACTAAACCTCCTGTGGGCCCTGGTAAAGAAAACCAGAATTCATTCAATCAGCTCACAGACATTCATAAAGTATACTAATCAAATAAAATTTAGAGTTTCTATTAAATTCACAGTACAGTGGGGAGCTAGCCTCTAGTAGTCTGCTGTTTCGTTGGGGAAGAGGTGGGATTAAAAGACACATGAGAAGTCATAAGATCCTATAAACCACAGACAACAATATAGGAGAGATATCACAAAGTATTATATGAATAGAGTTAAATGAGTGGTGCAGACAAGAGTGATAAGATTTCAAAGGATGGAAGAGATTACTGTGAGCTGGCATCATCACAGAAGCCTTCATGGCAACTGGGTAGAACTGGAGCTGGCCCTCAAAAGATGAGAAGGACTTGGATGGATGGAGGGTGGTAGGAATCAGTCAATCAGTCAGTCAGTCAACAAGCATTTACTAAGTTCCTGCTTCCTGCTAGTCACTGTGCTAATTAACAATGGGGATACAAAGAAAGGCCAAAGATAGTCCTTGTTCCCAAGGAGCTCATGGTCAAGACTGTCCTCATTTCATTGCCTGCATTAAAGAATCTCACAGTCTATGTCTTGTCTCCTTAGACTTAGCCTGGATTCTGCTCATCAAAGGTTTTCCCAGATGCTTAGTCAATAGCCATTCTCTAACAAGGGGCTACCCCTCTTAACATTTCTTCCCCTGCCAACAAGGGTCCAGGCATTCTATTACTGACTAGTACTCTGAAAAAGCTTTGTGCAACTGCCTTGATCTCTAAGGCAAATGTTAAAGTTGGTTCAAAAACTCAAAGTTGGATAAGTGATTGAAATGAGAAAGTTCTTACTTGGTAGCTATGGCAAACTGGGCTATGGGCAACAGCACCACCCCTTGGGCAGCAAGGGCAGAAAATTCTAACAGCAAGGCCCACAGTTCTTAAGAGATGGAGGCAGGAGAGCACTCCTGAAAATCTCATCCTGGATGAGATGACCTTTTTTCCTAATTTGCTTTATGGCCCTGCCCAGCTCCAAAGTACATGATATGTGTGACTGGCAATCCACTAGTGTGCATCAGACCTAGCTCAGGATAGGCCAGGGAAGAGAACAAGGGGGAATGAAATGGAGACAGGGTAAAAGCAACATGCAGTAGTGAGAAAAGCACTGAACTTTGGAGTCTGAAGACCTACATTCTAGTCCCAGTTCTGCCAACAGAGTAACTTTGTGACCTTGGACTAGTCACTTCAGCTCTCTGGGACTCAATTTCCTCCTCTCTAACATGAGGAAAGTAGCCTCAGTCTCCAAGGTTTTCTTTCAGTCCTAACACTCATCATGACCTCAGAGACAGTCTAGTCCAACCCCTTAATTTTACGGGGTAGGAGACTGAGACTCAGGGAAGGGAAGTGACTTGCCTAAGGTCACACAGTCACTCAGTGGCAAAGCCAGGATAGAAAACTCAAGTCTTCTGGCCAAGTCCAGCTGCCTCCTGAGTAGGGTGGAGGCTGGAGGGGTACTTACAGGAGAATCTCCTGCTTCGTCAGGAACGTTAATTCCTGGAAGAAAAAGCAAGAGATGATCGTCAGACGTATGATCAGCACAGCCAGGACAAGACCTTCCCCCACCCCACCCCACCCCACCCCCTCCGCCCCATCCCCCGGGAGCCTTATACTGGAAGCCTTCGAGGGCCTCCCATCCCTACGGGGTCGAGGAAAGGCTCGAGGGCAGGGAAAGAAGAGGAAGGTTAGGCTAGGTGCATGGCCAGGGCTCGTCGCCCCTCAATCCTCTGCCCATGGTTCCAGGGCCCAAAGCTGCCCACCCAGCCCGGGGTAAACACTACCCTAGCTTAAGCCCCGACACATCCGCTACCCCCCACACCTGGTACTCTGTCAGTAGCTCCTTGGAGAGTTGACTGGCCGAGCTGCCCATTGCCTTGCTACACCCGCCGGGTCTAGACCTAGCGACTCCACCAACTCCGATCCTGGACAGCAACAACTTTTTCACTCACTTCCGCCTCTCGCGTCACCCGCCCGGCTGCCTGCCCAGTCCCCGCGGCAACCGAGGCAACTCTCAACCCCACTTCCGTATTTGCCTATAGGCTCCGCCTCTCTCTTTCTTAAAGGGACCCGACTCCAGTTCTCAATTCCCTGGGCGAAATCCAGGGAGAAAATTCCAAAATCGGGTGAGGCGAGTTTAGTCGACGGGAGCAGGGAGGGATGGGCGAGGTATTAAGAGAGCGTGAGCCAGAGTTTTGGGACCTGTTGCTGCTGCACCTTAGGAGAAGACAGCTCTTTATCCCCACGCCTAGGAGAAAGAGAGGCAGCGGAGTATCGTAGAAAAAATGAGGGGTTTGGACGAACAAGTCTCTGGGACTTGCTAGGTTGTAGTGGATCTGAACGCAGAACTTCATTTCCCACAATTCATAGGGACGGAAGACCCTCGCTCATTGGGAGAGTCTTTGGAATACATCTCCCAGAGGGCTGTGCGAGAGACTGGACGGTAGCGTGATCTCCATCCAGCAAAGGACTTTGGTTGGTGGAGACTGCACCATGAAGCCGGAGCTTTTAAACTACTACAGCCTTTCAGGAGCACCCCAGGGGCCGGTTAGCTGCTTCCTACCCCCACCCCCCCATCCCCAACCTTCGGAAACGCTGGGAGTCATGTGGTTGTTCTTTGTCAACTTCCTAAACTACAGGCCTGGCCTTGTCGCCCCCCCCCTTCTCGAGAAACTCCAGTAGTACACCTCCAGGAGCAAATACAAAATGTTCTGCTTAGCGTTTAAAGCCATTTATAACCCATCTCTGTCCTACCTTTCCAATCCTCTGTTATAATCCCCGACACCTACTCTTTGATTCAGTGACACTGGTCTCTTTGCTGTTGCACGAACGAGACGCTCCACATCTCTTGGCTCCACATAAGTTTCTCTGACTGCTCATGCCTGGAACGCTCTCAAGCCTCTTCTGCTCGGACTGCTGACCTCTCTGGTTTCCTTTAAACCCCAACAAAAAGCCTATCTTTTATTAGAAGCCTTTCCTAGCCCCTCTTAATTCTGGTGCCTCCCTTCTCTTAATTCACAACCCGCCCCCCGTTTATCCTGTATGTAGCTTTGTAAAGGTGTGTGTGTTGTCTCCTGATTTGTGAGCTCTTGGAGAGGGCAGGAGCTAGCTGTCTTTTGTTTTTTGTTGTTGTTGTTGTTGTTGTTTTTAATCTCCAGAGTTTAGTTCCTGGCATATGGCAGGCATTTTCTATTTATTGACTGACTGACCTTGAGATTCCAGAGCTTTGGTGAGAGGCGTCATTAGACCACTTTCTTCAAAGATTCTCTCCAGGAGGCACAGGAGAGACCCCTGGAACCTTGAGTTTATGAAGTGATTGTTCTTCTGGGGCTATGCTGGGGAAATTACTGGGGATTAAAGGGGAATTAAATTGATTTCCTGGGAGAGTAGAAGATTGCCGAGATGGTTGCGGAGAATATTTCACTATCCGATCTCCTAATTTGTATTTATGTTGCTTCATGTCTGGCAGTAATGTTGCTGGTATGTATGTATGGGATGTGTGTCTTCTACGGTCTAACAAGAGAGCCTTTGCCTGAAATGAGGGTTCGACCAAAAGCTGAGCAATCACCCCTAAAAAGGTACATCATTTCAGGGGGATAGAGACTTATAAAATGAAGTTAATGGACAAGATGATCTCTGCAAGGTTCCTTCCAGTCCTGAATCCTGAGATCCTGAGACCTGACTGAGCTAAAATGCGCGGCAGGGGATGGGGTGGGAGTGAGGTAGTTATGGTGTCTACTCCTTTTTAAACTGGAGGGGGCGGGGCAGATTGGAAATCCCCGCCCATTTTCTCCGAGAGAAGGAGGTTGGGTGATCCCTACCTCATAGTTATCTTACCCCTTAAAAGGGGGCGCATGCGCTCCCGTGACCTCCGGAACATCCAGGAAGTCTCCCTGCCAGTTTCCTCTTCCCAGAGCATGGAAAAGGCACCTATACCCATCTAGCATAACCTAGTGGGAAGAGCCAAGGTGAGGAGAGGAGGGGTGCGAGGGAAGAGAGACGATGCACTTACTCTGGAGGAAAGCAGAAGGGAAAGGGAGAAATATATAGTCAAGAATGATTTGGAAACATTTGTGCTGGGAAGATTGAAAGCTCTGGAACCCCAGTTGTACGAGGGGAGCCACGGGGAGAGTGGATACTTTTCAGCCTCCTCCCGTGCCCCCTCTCCCCTTTTTTCTTGACATCTCCAATGAAACTTAATCCGGTATTGTCCATGTTAGTGGAAGGAGCACTTTATTTGGGGTCAGAAAAGGGAGGGATGGGTAGGAAATAAGCAACAAAAACTTCCTGACCCCCATTCTGTCCACTCCTTGTTTTGGTCTCTGGTTCCATCACTTACAGACTTTGGGTGGACAAGATTCTTGTTTGGTAAAGTGGAAACACCTACCCTTTCCCTACCTCATGGGGTGCTATTATGAAGATTGAGCAAGTATTTAAATGTATGTGCTCTTTGAAAAACTATAATGCACCATCTATGCTGTAAATATTAATATGTGAATGTTAATTTCTGTACTTTACATCTCCTACTATACTTTGTAAAACTACACTCTTTGAAGGAGAACTATCTCCAATTCCTCATTGTATATTTCATATGATACATATAAAAGTGGGTCAATAGACATTTAATCAATTAATAAACCAGTTGTTTGGCACCCAAAAGCGGGCCTGTCCTCTGTTGCTTTCCTGCGTCCCGAGGCTCATTGCTAACTTATTTAGGAAGAATACTTCCTTTCCAAAGTGCCAGTTATTTTGTATTGCTGAGAGAAGATGACTAGGGGACCTGCTATCAGGAAAGATAAATGTAAATTTTAACTTGAGGTACTTTTGCCTCCCTTTTTTTGTTTTCTGGACTCATTAGAGGGACATGGAACTAAAAATGAGAATTTCAGTGGGATTGGTACAATGGCAGATGGAAAATGTTTTGGGATAGGCTTTGTAATCCTTATTAGGTTATCAGTTTTCCTGTGCATAGGTTTGGCCCTGCATGCATATTGAGAAACTATATTATACATATCAGCAGGGGAGAAGGCTGTTTTTACAGAAATAGATTTAAAACAATATTTTTCCAGAACTGTAAAAGTTACTTTTAAAGGTAATTCACCCCGCAAAAAAAAAACAACCCAGCAGCCAAAACTTTTTTAAAGCCCTTAGAAATGTAACGCCATACTATTTGTTCCTTTACTCCTTGTTCTTGTGTTCCAGATCACCTGGAGGAACCTAGTAGAACTTGGGATTTGTGCTCTTTTCATATGGCTGTACCACAGAATGTAAATGAAACTTCAAATTTACTACCTCAGAGCAGTGGCTGTAATGAACAATCAAGACTCCCTGTTGGGCTGAAAGTATTGGATTTTGTATATTGCTGCAAAGAACTGATAGTGGAAGGGATACAATGGCAGACTAATGAATCTGGTGTCTCTTGTCCACCTTTGCTGTCTCGTTTTGATTGTACTCTCCAGTCATCTTGGATGCAACGGATGGAACAAGGATTGTTTCGTTACTGCCTTGGGGACCTGCAAACCCAAATCCTACCTGGCCCTCTGGGTTTTGTGGCTCAGCTGAATGTGGCGCGGGGTGTACAGAGAAGATCCCCTCAGAATATCCAGAGTGTGAGGCAGGCATTTGACCCTCAGCAGTTCAATTTCAATAAGATCCAGCCAGGAGAAATCCTCTTCCGCTTGTGCCGAGATCCAAGCTTTCCGATGGCTCTCCAGTGCACTGAGGTCCTGGTAATTATCAATGTCAGTCCCTTAGAATGGGGACATGTGCTGTTTGTGCCAGAGCGGACCCAAGGGCTACCACAGATCCTTATGCCTGACCCATTACAGTTTGGGGTAGAGGCTGTCATGCTTAGCACCCACCCTGGCTTCCGTGTAGGCTTCAACAGCCTGGGTGGCTTGGCTTCTGTCAACCACTTACATCTGCATGGTTACTACCTATCCCATAAACTGCCAGTAGAAACAGCTCCAAGCCAGCCACTAGATCCCAATGGTCATATCCACCTACTAGAAGGACTCCCAGCTCCTGGTTTCCTATTTTATGTGGATGAGCCAGGACAAAAGTTGAAAGAACTGGTAGACAGGGTCTGCCAGGTCACCAACTACCTCATTGACCAGGAGATTGCACATAACTTATTTGTGACCCGCGGTGCCCCACCTGGAAACCCACCATCCTCATTGGCCTACACTGGTGTCCGGGTCATCCTCTGGGCCCGGAAGTCCAGCTTTGGGGTTAAGGAAGGGGAGGCTTTCAATGTAGCACTCTGTGAACTAGCAGGACACCTGCCTGTTAAAACATCCCAGGATTTCCAAAACTTGACAGAAGCTTCAGCTCTGAATCTTATTCAGCAATCTCTCCTGCCTCCATCCCAGTTTTTACAACTTCAAGAAGCACTGGTGGCCCTCCTGACATAGCATAGTAGGTCCTTTTCCTGGGTGATAATTATTTTCTAATTTATCTTGTTCCTCCTTTTGACTGTTTATCTTAAGTCATGACTACTCAGAAAAACTTCAGTGACCCCTATTGTTTTTAGCCTTAGAGGTCTGTTAGAGGTCTGGCATTCAAAGCCCTCCACATTCTCACTTCCAACCTACTTTTCTAGACTTATTTCAAATTAATTCCCTACATACCTACTACATGAAAGCCAAACTGGACTGCTGGCCAGCTGTTGCTGAGCTCAGTGTTCTCAACCTGACAGTTCCACACGTGCCTCAGTGCTTGGAATAACCTCCCTGTTCGTTACTGCCTTTCACAATCCTTGCCTTCCTAAACCTTTCCTGATTCATTCCTCATCCCCAGTTTGTGTTCTCTCCTTCCTCATTATTATCTTGTATTATTTGTGTATGTGAGTGTAAGTTCCTTGAAGGCAGAGATTAACTTTTATTACAGTACCCTGCACATGTAGATATGCTTAATAAATGTTTCTTGAATTCTGCTGCAGTAATACATATATATCTATGTATTTGCACACACCCCCTAAGTGGTTTCCATGAAGTCGAGGAGGAATATGTCCAATAAACCCTCACAGCTGTTTGCATATCTGTAATTGCTCTCCTCTAGATTTTCTTCAGAGCTGGGCTGGGAGAAGTTAAGCGATCTAACCTTTATTAAAGATCACAGCGGGGTGTAGAACCCTAGATGTCCAGGCACTGCCTTAGGGCCATGTAAAACTGACAAACACCCGGCCCCAGAAGGCGCCCCCTTCCGGCCAAAGCTCGTAAGCGCCGAGGCCACGACATCTCCACAAATCTAGACGAGTTAGCCGCCTGGGGACTTCGGCGACGTTCTGGAGTTTGGCTCCCTAGAAACAAGTTCTAGCGTGCTTTATACGCAGTTCGGAAAGACGACTAGGTTCGCGAGGCTGCCGCTGCTGTCTTCAGTGAGGTCGCGAGGGCCTTGGCGTCGGGGCCTCTTTCTGCCATTCCTAAGATGGCCGCGGCGAAGGGCAGGGTGGGTGTGGCCGAGAAGAGGCCCCGCCCCTCCAGAATGCTTCGCCCAGGCGTGTCCATGGCGTGTCCATGGCGACAGCAGCGGCGGCGGCGGCGGCGGCGGCGCTGCGAGCCTGTGGAGGCGCCGCCGCCGCCCGGGTCTCAGTGCTAGGTGAGAGCCCCGGGGCGGGAAGAGGGCCACTCTCCGGAGCCGCAGGAGGTGGTCCCCCACGTCCTGGGAGACGGACGAGTCAATCGCTAGGCGAGGGGAGGGGATGAGTCTTCGGCCGGGCCGCTCCTAGGCGCTAGGGGGCACCGCTGCTGCTCCAGGACCGACTCCCACCCCTTTTACTGAGCCTCTGGAGATTAGCATCCTTTCACTCCTCCCTATTAAAAGTTCTGCGTGGCACAGCTTCGTTCCCTGCCGTGTCCTGGCCGGCCGCTAGGAGACGCCCCTCAGTCTCCGCTCCCTCGCCCCCCAGCTTAGAGTGAGCCCGCGGCAATGGCCCCATCCCTGAGTTCGCAAGCAGGCCCCATCATGCATGTGTGTCCAATCTACACCTTATTATGTGTGTGCGTATAGAGAAAATAAGCCATGCGATTAGCGCCAGGGTCAGGGTAGTGCTAACCGACCCCTTGTCTGCCTCTGCTGCAGAATCTAGAAGTATGGAGAATATTGTCTGCAAAACCAGTGAGTCAGAGGAAGACTATGGCGAGGAAGAGGAGTCCGAGGAGGAAAGTGTTACCAAGGGCACGGGCCCCTCTGATGTTGCGCAGCAGGGCAACACAGAGGCAGGCGGGAATGGGGAACCCTCTTCCATTCTCAAAAAGTTTCAGAAGACAGCAACCCCCTCTGAGCCGGAAGACTCAGAAGTGGGGAGGAAAAAGAGGCGGCGGAAGCGAAGGTAATACTGGGTTCCCGCGTCCTCCCCCTGCTGGCCAGGAGGCCCAGTGAAACCAGATGTTCGTCCTTTACCCCTCCGGGGAAGGAGACGGGCCTTCACGCTTTTTTTCTTATTTTACCTGTTTTCCGAAGAAGAATGGCTTGGTGTTACAATCCAATGAGCATTTATTAGCTCGCTTTTCATGTGCCCACACTGAGGGGGATCTGTGGAGAATAGTATTTAAATTGAGGTGGATAGGAATTCAAAAGACAAGGGGGAGGGAAGGAAGTGTTTGTAAATAGGTTGAGGCGAGGCCTTGACACTCCCCTTTGGTGTAGTGAGAGTAACCCAGTCTATCTAGAAGAGTTTAAGGGAGTGAAATGACGTAAAGTAAGAAAGTTAGAATGACTCTCAGATTAAGGGGAACCTTAAATGCCAGGCAGTGAGTCCATGCTTTGTTCAATTAAAATGCTTGTTGAATTGAACTTTTAACTTTGTTTGATACACTGGCAATGGATAACCACTACTGAGGATTTGGGGAGTCAGTATGTAAGAGAGTCGGATGTGTACATAAGAAAGATTACTCTAGCAGTATTATGGAGGGTGGAAGACCTGGACAGGTGGTGATACAGCAGACCTGTCCTAGGGTAGTTTAGTGAGAGAAGAGAGGTTGGTGACCAGTTAACAGAAGATGAGGTGGTGGAATCAGCAGTTTTATGTAACTAACTGGTTATGAGAGGTGATCAAATCTGAATTTTCCTTCATCGAGACTTCTTCCATTCTAGTCTTTCTTCTGTGGCCTCTGTAATTTATAGAGAATTTGATTAGCTCTTCAGGTGTCCTATTTGGGGGCTCAGATCTACCCGCCCAGCTAGCCCAGGGTTCATTCCCTTCTATCATATTTTTAAATTTTACTTGATTTCCCATTTTCCTCCATTGCAGGCTCTTGACTATCAACTTGACCAATTGCAAGTATGAAAGCGGTAAGAACTTTTTTGTTGTTCTGTTGTGTCTAACTCTTCATAAACCCTTTAGGGATTTTCTTGGCAAAGATACAGGAGTGGTTTGCCATTTCCTTTTCCAGCTCATTTCACAGGTGAGAAAACTGAGGCAAACTGGGTTAAGTGACTTGACCAGGGTCACACAGTAAATGTCTGAGGCCAGATTTAAACCATTTTTCCTGACTCCAGGTCGGGTGCTGGATCCACTATACCATCTAGCTGCCCTCAGTAAGAACTTTTACTTTTCTTTCAAACAGGGCTTCTCCACATTTGCTACTATAAATACCCATCATAGTTTCCAAAAGACAGGGTCTGTTAGTAGTAGTAAGCTTCCTTCTGTGGAAGCCTCAGTAGGAAGGTTCTTGCTAAATTATATTGGATAACATCAGTATTGGCTTACAAACTTAATCTCTGGGTATGCTTTAGCTTTCAAGATTCATTCTATTATTCCAAAAACTAATAACCAAGTTATTCAACTAAGCACAAAATACTGTGCTAGGTTGGTGCCCTGTCTTTAAGAAGTTTAAAGTGGAAAAGGGAGAGATACACAAGTGATTATAATACAGAATGTAAAATCATAAGGGACATACAAAAAAGAGGCAAAAGTTCATAGGAGGGGAGAGGTCATTAATTGAGAACATGGAAAAGACATTGAGGATATGGCATTTTACTTGAGCTTTGATAAATAGATATGATTATATTAGCCAAAGATAGGTAGGGAGTCAGAGAAACTGTTTTTAGGATGAAGGCAAGATACGGGCAAGTTTTTTTAGGTAGAAGTCCACGGTGAAGAGATGATTGAGTAATGAGGTCCCAGATGAGACAAGTAGGATAGGATCAAGACATAAGGCAGTTTGGAGTAGTGGAAAGAATGTTGGATTTGAAGTCAAAAAGACCTGTGTTTAAATCCTGACTCTTCCACTTACAGGCCTGTGAGGCCTTGGGGAAGTCGCAGTAATCTGTCTGGATCCCAATTTGCAAAATAAGGGGGAGAGGGCTAGACTAGATGATTTTCCCTCCCCCCCCTCCAAATCTATGAATTGCCAACAGCATTTATTGAATGAATGGATGACTAGACTGTGATTTGACAGCTGATACAATTGTTAAGGGGAATAATCAATACCCCAGGTTGTATGTAGAAATTATCAGGTTTGACCAGAGAGGTAGACATGGTTCCCAAAGAAAGAGTCCCTCTAATAGCACCTAAGTACTAATGGTAGGCATTGTTCACCCAGAAAATGAACTGAGAAACCAACCCTTAAAAAAAATGTTATCACCAAGATGGCTCATCTTCCCAGCCAAGGTTCTTTCATACAGTGGTAATGCTGAGCCAGTTTTAAACTCTTAATATGGACTAAGGGAGAAGAGGTATTTAGGACAACAGAGCTTCCATTACAGGATATAGGAAATGAACATGTCAGGTTTGTTAGGGAGGGTAAGATAGATGATACAGGCCTAGGAAAAATCATAGCACTGCCACTACCTTCACATTTTTATTTGACTGAAAGAACAGCCTGGAAAGAAAAGAGGAATAAAAAAAAAAGGGAAGACATAGAATAAGGGAGTACCTGGAAGAAGGAGTTCATAAACTCACTGCCATATGGGTTTACCTGATTGTATGAGCTTCAACATCTTTTTTTAATGCCAGCTAAGGAAACCATTTACTCTTTTCTTCCCTAGTGCTTGGTGAGAGGTACCCTAGTGGTACTAGATCTTTCTCCTGAGCTTTCTAAAGCACAGGGTTTGAGGACAAGGCTTTTGTACCTTAGAAACAACTCTGGAGAATTAAGTCCTAGCTCATTGGTTGGGGTAAACCAGAGCTGACTAAGGTAGAGCCAGGTTTTTAGTTTCTCTGCAGCAGAAAGATCTTGGAAGAAGTGCTCTGATGGAATAATAGACATAAGGATGACATATCTTAAACTACAATGTTGAATCTGCCCCTTACCCATAGTAAGTAGTCTTATTCTTTACCATGCTGAAATTTAGGCAATGGCTGTCATCTCTTCTCTGTTCTACATGGTATGTACCTTGGGAGGTCATGTCAGGACTTTTCTGTCTTTTCAGTTCGACGAGCAGCTCACCTCTGTGGCCTGAAGGAGGTGGGGGAAGATGAGGAATGGACAGTGTACTGGACTGACTGTTCTGTCTCACTAGAGCGTGTTATGGACATGAAGAGATTCCAGGTATTAACTGCTTGGGAAGAGACACTAGGAGAAGGGCACTGTGCCACTGCATAGGTTGCCAAAGTGGGTGATACCTCTCTGGAGGGGGTAGTAGTAGTCTCAGGAGTAATTAGTAGGGGGATGTTGAATCTTAAAGATGAGGATTAACCTAACCTAATTGGGGGGAGGCACTGAGTAATTTCTTTTTTAAAGGGGCAGTAGGCCAAATAAGTTTGGGAACCTCTGCATTAGAGTTTCTACCCCCATGAGTGTAAAGGATAACCAAGAATACACTTTTTTCCTTTTGTTCAGTACCTAAAAGACAGGATTTCAGGGAAGACCACTACCAGAAACTTCTGGGGGATGACTCTTTGGTCACAAGGAATTCTGTGCTCCATGATGAGGTTTCACTGGGGGGAGAGAGAATGGACTGAGCCTTTATTAAGCACTTGCTATGTGCCAGGCACTCTCTAGAAGCCAGGAGATATCAGTAAAGCACTTTGTGAACTTTTAAAATGCTATATCAATTCTAGCTATTGTTTTTATTATCACATCCATCTTTACCTATAAATGTAAGGATTTACTTCTTTTGCTTCATTGCTTATATGTCTCAAATTGCCCCACCATCCCCAACCTCAGTGCTTGGAATTCTTTTTGTTACACTGAATGCCATTTTCTCCCCACATGATTAGTAGTCCTACAAAATCCCCTTAGCTGTAGTTGTTTTTTCTTTTCTTTTCTTCTTTTGATTCCTTTGGAATTCCTAAGAACCCTTGCCTGCCTTGTGTTCTAACCATACACTAGTTATACTGGCAGAACCCGTCCCTTTTAGCACCAGCATATTGGAAGGGTCCTAAAGGGACTAGAGTTATGAATGTAAATGGATTGCAATGGATCTAGTCCCCTTCACCTCATCTTCTCTAGCCTTATCATATGTCCTGGGCAGCATGGGTGGTTCCTTTTTTCTGGTGTCTGGAAGAGACACCTACCTTCTCTTTGGGCACTGCTACCTTCCTGTGTTCTCTGTATCTTTCCCCTCTCTATTTTCCTTTACTGCTTCTGCTAATGTCTAAATCTAGGGAACTAACACCCAGTTTGCTTAGATGAACCTGGCTGACCCTGTCTTTTTTAGAAAATCAACCACTTTCCAGGAATGACAGAAATCTGTCGCAAAGATCTACTGGCCCGAAATCTCAACCGCATGCACAAGCTCTATCCTTCTGAGTACAATATCTTCCCCAGGACCTGGTGCCTACCCGCAGAGTAAGTAAAATTTGGCCTAATGTTGAGGTAGACTAATGGCAAAACATAGTTCTCTGTGCACATTTTAGACTCATATTGTTATGTTAGAATGGCACACAGATAAAAATTAGGAGAGGAATTCAGCTGACCAAAGAAAAATTGACCTGAGAATGAGTATTTTAAAGGAGTCACAGAGTGAACAATAGGAAATAATTCAAAGGCTCTTATTATGGGTGAGGAGCAACCATGAAACTCAGAAGCTTTCTGATAACTACCACTGTGCCAAACAGCTATGGGGACTTTCAGAACCATGGACGTCAGCGGAAGACTCGTACTTACATCTGTAAGCCAGACAGTGGCTGCCAGGGACGTGGCATCTTCATCACCCGAAATCCTCGGGAGATCAAACCAGGAGAGCATATGATCTGTCAGCAGTACATAGCCAAGGTGAGCTTGATTTAGAATCTAAACTACTGACCTCTCACTATCCATTAGTACCATTTTTTTCTTGACACAAAACTGAATCTGATTTCATCTTCCTAGAATCATGTGGGAGGGGACCTGTTTCAGCACCCTTTTGCCCTCCACTTTCTTCAGTTTTAGTTCCTACTGCTTGCTTCCCTCATGGGGATCACTCTCTCTCAGCCCTTCCTCATTGATGGCTTCAAGTTTGATATGAGAATCTATGTCCTGATCACATCCTGTGACCCGCTTCGTGTCTTCATGTATGAAGAAGGCTTAGCCCGCTTTGCTACAATGCCTTACATGGAACCCAGCATCAGCAATCTGGTATGAGGACCTAAGAAGCAGCCCTGAAGTAGAAGCATGCACACATCAGTGCTCTAGTGTTTCTCCCTCCCTTTGCCAACAAATCCTTGTAACAACGTTGTTATTGGAGAAACTTGGACAAAATAACTTTTAATTTCTACCTGTTTACAAGAAAGGATGCCAAAGGGAGATACTCATAATTTGACAACTTTTCCTGAGAGTAGTATGGGGAAATATCATAGCTGAGAAGAATATTAATAGTTTGGGGTGAGATGGAACCATTAAAGATAAATTTAGCAGAATTTAATGCCTTTCTTCCCGGTGGGAGGCACTCAAGAAAACTATGGGGCCTAAGTGAAAGGGTGGCAGGATGCTTTGGTGAATTTTTTAAAAGTCATTTAGAAATCCATTTGATATGAATAAGGGTCATAGGCAAAAATTTATGGGGAGGGGGGGAATGAAGGAAGACAAGATGGGGTGAGGAATATACCTCCTTTTGGTAGCCTGAGAATACTGAACTGGTTCCTTCACAGGATGATGTCTGCATGCACCTGACCAACTATGCCATCAATAAACATAGTGAAAATTTTGTCCGAGATGAGACTATAGGCAGCAAGAGGTACTTCTTTTATCTCCCCCAACTTCTGTTATTCTCCCACCCCAGCCCAGCCCAGCCCTGCACAGGCACTGTGAAAGTCTCAGTAACCCAAGTAAATGAGTGGCCTCTTTGGAGGTTTTTTCTGTGAAACACTCAGTAACAGTCTCTTCTATCTCAGGTTCTCTGGACCCTTTCCCTGGGTATGGTCCATGATTCCCATCTTTGTATCCAACTCAGAAATCACACCCAGATTCTAATCCTCACTCTTAAGAATGATTTCCTTTGAAACCAGAAGGGTATGGGCTTAGTGTTAAGAGAGTTTCCTGAGTCCTCTGAGTACTGGACCTCACAGGAAGCTGTCAACACTCAATACCTGGCTGAGGGACCACAGCTACGAGCCAAGAGAACTGTGGGGGGATATCGAGGACATCATCATCAAGACCATAATCTCTGCTCATTCCGTCCTTCGACACAACTATCGTACCTGCTTTCCACAATATTTGGGTAGTGGCACTTGTGCCTGCTTTGAGATCCTTGGCTTTGATATCTTACTGGACCACAAGCTGAAGCCCTGGCTGCTAGAGGTGAGGACAGTCCCCAGGATGTTGGAAAACCAACAGCAAGGAAATAGTCAGATTTATCACTCTCTCCCCAGAAAGCAGTGAGCCCCTAGTCTAAGATATAGGCATAGAGTTAAGTGGTTGAGAAGGAAATGAAGGAAGGTTATATACATATATGCATCTATCTGTCTATCTATCTATCTATCTATCTATCTAGACAAGCTATTTTAGGTAGAAAGGAACAGTTTATGTCTGTGTGTGAAGTCAAAAACTTATTTGGGCCCTAAACCCATGGAAAATGCCCCTCTTGCCCACCATGTGAAGCTGGATTTGGGATCCTGACTGGTTTATAATATGAGCCTTACTTTAGTAATCACAGTCTCTTTGCCTTGTCCTTACTAATTTGTGAAATTTATAGGGACCTTTTGTCACAGCCTGGTTGTTGCTGATTAAAACCACATGTCTAGTCTGTTCATCTTTAGCCATTGAAAAGGGATATCTCTGTAATGACCTTTCCATTATCCCTAGATTGTCAGCTACAAATGATCCCTAGCCTTCTGGGGGGACCTGGGCAGGGGATAGATAATGATTCTTCCTGATAGGTCAATCACTCTCCGAGCTTCACCACAGATTCATGCCTTGACCGGGAAGTGAAGGATGCACTTCTTGGTGATGCCATGAACCTTATCAACCTACAAGGCTGTGACAAGAAGAAGGTGCTAGAAGAGGATAAGCGGAGAGTTAAAGAGAGGCTTTTCCAGTGTCATCAGCAACCACGAGAATCCAGGTATTTTATATTTTATGTATAGTTACTTATGTCTTAAATCATGCTACCCCACTGTTTTCTTTCTAAGAGTGAAAGCCCCTAGCAGGCAGGGACTGGTTCTGGTTTACATCTTTTCTACTGGTTGGCACAATACTTAATTTCTGATGATAAAGATTGGCAACATAGAAAATGAAGCCGTGAATGATGCTACTATCCTGAAATATAAAAGTATCAGAGTATGTTTCTTCTAGAATACCCCCTTGTATTAGAAAAACAAAAGACAAACCAAAAAAAACCTGTTGAATGCTAAATAGATTGGCACTGCCATAATTAGTAAGTTCAGTAGCACCAAGCTTTGAATGAATTTATAATCTCACAACTAAGGTTGGGACACAAGAGAGGTTTTCTGTTAGGAGGCAGATTTGGTTGGTTTAAGTTATCCTTAAGGTACTTCTGGACTAAGGTTTCAAACTGGCAGTAGGAAGGTAGGGAGGCATGGCTTTTCAGGCTTATACCCTGAATGAATACATATACCTTCTCTAAGCTACCCATGATTCCCATAGGCGAGAACAAATGGAGTTATCAAATGCAGCAATGCTGGACCAGGAGAGGTATGAGAACTCCCACCTGGGTGGCTACCGACGTATCTACCCTGGGCCAGACACTGAGAAGTATGCACCCTTCTTCAAGCACAATGGCTCCCTTTTCCAGGAGACTGCTGCCTCAAAAGCAAGGGAGGAATGTGCCAGGTACATTGCCCAATTTAACAAACTTGCTTTCATCTTAAACTTTTTCTTTTCTCCTTCCATCTTCTGGTACAGAGACCTGGTTCGCTCCTGATGACATAGCCCTGGTCACCATTTCCAACACCAGTTGTACTTTTACTCATTCTCTGCCCCTCCCCGCTCCAGCCCTTACTCCCCACAAATCTAGTCATGCTCAGAGAATAGGAATACTCCTTGCTCTCCTCATTGCCACTTCCAGTCTTCCTCTATCACAATCATTCAACAGCCCCTGCTACTTTTGAAGTTCATTCAATCCATAATTTATCATACAGTCTTTTAGATTCTGGTACCTTTTTTTCTATGAACCCCCTAAGAAGTTCTCTTTTTTTCCTCAATAAGTTTGGTGCCTGGCCTCCACAGTCTTTCTCTCACCTCAACTCCTGCCCTCTTCTTAGGGGATTTATACATACTGATATTCCCTTGAACGCCCTCATGTCCCATGATCTGCTCTTACACTTCAGCTATACACAGTCTTACCTTTGATCTTGCCATCACTTTCAAGTGTTTACTTCTTGGTTCAGGAACTCTGAAATTACTTTATCTGAATATAATCATTTATCAGTCTATCTTATAATCCCTAACCCTGTTCTTTGTCTTCAGTATGACCTCTAGTACCTCCACCCCTCAGTTCTTTCCCAGGGCACTGGCTACCCACTCCTCCTAAATCCCTTGTTCCCCTTATCCTGTCACCAGTCAAGCCTTGTCAAGCCTTAATTTGGGATTGCTTCCATCATCTACTGCCTTTGCTCCTATTTGCGTGCTGCCAAGTAGAGCTATAGAAAATCAAGAAACTGATGATTACAAATTTGTGTTACATATTTTCAACTGGGCTCTCACTCTGCAGCAAGGTAATCCTTTTACAGGAAAGCCTTGAGTCAGGAAGATTCATCTTCATCTACAAATCTGGCCTTGGACACTTAAGTAGCTATGTGACTGTGGGCAAGTCACTTAACCCTGTTTGGCTTAATTTTTCATCTGTAAAATGAGCCAGAGAAAAAAAATGGCAAACCCCTCTAGTATCTTTGCCAAGAAAAGCCTAGATGAGGTCACTCGGAATTGGATACAACTGAAATGACTAAACAATATATATCCTTTTGCTTGGTGATCTTATTAGCCCCCACCAATTTAATTATGATCTCTATGCAAATGATTCATTAATCTCTTACCCAGTCCTAAACTCTCTCCTAATCTCCAGTTTTGTATCTCCAACTGCCTTTTGGACTTCTCAGATTGGATGTCTTGTAAGCATATCAAATTCAAAATGTCCAATACAGAATTTATCTTTCCCCTCAAATTTTCCACTCTTCTGATACTTCCTTCTTCCCCAAGCTTTTAACCTTAGTGTTACCTTCAACTTATCATTCTCACTCACTTTATATATTAAATCCTGTTGCCAAGTCTTATTGTTTCTATTTTGGCAACATGTGTCGTGTGTGTGTGTGTGTGTGTGTGTGTGTGTGTGTGTGTGTGTGTGTATGTGTGTGTGTGTGTGTGTATCTCTGACATAGCCACAACCCTGGTATAGACAGGCCCTTATCACCTTACCCTGAACTAGTACAGTAGCTTTCTGGTTGGTCTTCTTGGTTTAAGTTTCTTCACAGTCCTGTCCATTTTCCATTTAGCTGCCAAAGTGATCTTAAAGCACAGGTCTCAGTAACCTTCTATCTCAACAAACTTCAGTAGCTCCCTATTAACATCCGATTCAAATGTAAAGCCCTCTGGTTGTTAAAACCATTACCAAATGTGACCTTTTCCTACTTTTCCAGGCTTCTTAGACTTTACTCCCTCCATGAATTCTTGCTGTTCCTTGTACATAACACTCCATCTTCTGACTCAATGCCTTTTTACTGGCTGCCCCTCATGCCTAGAATGTTCTCCTTCCTTGTCCCTATATCCTGGTTTCCCTTTGGATTCAACTCAAAACCAGCCTTCTTCAAGAGAGGTCTTTAATAATTCCTTCCTCCACTCCCACCCCTAGAGCTTTCCCTCTGAGGTTACCTCCCTTTTCCCAACTATGCAGATTATAGCAGTTTATGTGTTGTGTACCCCATTAGGATATGAGCTCCTTGAGAGCAGGGATTTTTTTTGCCTTTCTTTATATCCTCAGAGCTTAACACAGTATTTGAAGTAGTAAGTACTTATTAAATGCTTGTTGACTTGACTAAGAACTTTTATGCTTTGAATTATCACACTAGTATGAGGGAAGAACATTCAGCTTTTGGAACTTAACCTCTACTCACTGGTTATGTGAGGAAGTCAGATGCTTAAGAAAAGAGGGAAGAATAGTTGTTCCTTCTTTCAAGTTCTGTTTCTTCATTCAAATGTAGACTATGTTAGCAAGGTTCTCACTGGCTTTTTTTTTTCTTTTTATCAGTTTTGGGAATTCCAGTTTAGAATCTCTACACATATTTCTCCTGTTTCCTCTATTACTCTAGTACCTTGAGACTGTTTTGTCTTGCCAGGCAGCAACTGGAGGAGATCCGTCTGAAGCAGGAACAGCTTGAGGCCACAGGCAACAAGAGGAGGAAAGAAAATAAGGATGTCAACCAGGGCGAATCAGCAGGAGAGAAGAACAGGTCCAGGGTAGGGCCCAAGGGCCTGCCAGCTCGTTTGAACTACTTAAGGTCCAGGAACCAAGAAAAGCAGGTGTCATTGGCTTAAACAGAATCATTTATTCTGAGATCTGGAAAGGGCTTTGAGAGGTCATATAGTAAAAGTCCCTCATTTTACAGATGGGGAAACTGAGGCTTAGAAAGGTTAAATGATTTCCTCAAATGTTACAATAAGTAGCAGAGATGGGCAAGAACCCAGGTCTCAGGACTAATTCTGACCTGCTCTTTCCACTACCTTTCCACAGCCTCCCTTTTCAGTAGTAAAATCAGGAATGCAGGAAAATTGTGGGACATTCTAGAGGGAATATATATTGTCCTATACAAAATAATTTTTAAACTTCTAATTTAATCAGTAAATTGAACCTGATCTTCTAGAAAGGAGATTTTGTTCAGGTATAGGGAAGCAATGAGAGATGAAGGATATTTAAATCTGGAAAGATAAACCATACATAAAAAGTCCTTGTTATTAAGGGGAAATTGGGGATTATATGAGTAGCATGGTATTTGACACTTAGTACAGAAAATAGATGAGTGATCAGCCAAGCAACAAGGAGGGGGGAGGGGATGATAAGGTTGGGGATGGTGGGTAGAAGAATGAAGAGCATTGTTGTGGTGAGAAGTACAGGGAAACACGCAAAATTATGCAGGACCCATTAATAGTAATAGCTTTTGCTGACAGTTTGGGGCCTTCCATTTGTCACTTGTGTTTTCTGTAGCTTCCAGCAGTACAGGTGGACACCATGCAACCTCAAGAAATTGTGGAGGAGGAAGAGCTGGAGCGGATGAAGTCCCTTCTCCAAAGGGAGAATCTTATTCGTAGTCTGGGTATTGTAGATCAGCTTACCCGTATGCTGCACCCCACTCAACGATCCCAGAACAAATTCCCTACCAATCGGGTGAGAGCCCTTTCACAGTCTTATAAAGTATGGGAAAAAGGAGCTATAAAATGTGTTAGGGGGTAATACTAGTTGACTAGTTCAGAATGTTGTCTGACACAGGTGTTATATAAAGCCAACAGTGAAAGCTGATGAAGCAGTACATACTGGTTTCTGGATGGGAGGGTTTGGACTCCTTAACTGCATCTGATCCCCAAATCCTGTGTTCTTTGACACTTGGATACAGTCAGGGAGCAGCTCCTAAAAACTAGTTTGTAGTCTCCATGGCTCATAAGCTAGCTTGTCAGGATAATATACTCTCTTTTATGTTTGGAGAGGTGTGTTTGGAGTATTGCTCCAAATACTCTTGCCATGCTGAACTCAAAGCCAAAGCCTTAAATACTTAAGTTCCTTGTGGCTTCTGAATGGCTTTCTCCAGAATTGCCAGGGCTCAGAATCAGGATTACTAAATAAAGTAGGCAATCACCTGAAATGCAGTATAACATCTTTGGGGCAGGGATAAGGAAGTGTGCAACAAAGGATATATTTAACATTGTTTCTAAATAAATATATATATTTATAATGGCAGAAAAGTGCTCTTCATGGCATGTTGATATTTTGTGATTAGTCAAGTTGAATGATTTTACAGCATTAGTGTCAAACTCAAATAGAAATGGATCCCTGTGGCTCACAGTGACTTAGAAAACCACAAATTAACATCATCTGTGTTGTACTTTATTTTTATTTATTTTAACACTTCCCAATTACATTTTAATCTAGTTAGGGCCAGGGTACAGCCTCAAATCCTCTGAGGAACACAATTTTCAAATGCAGGAAAGCATAATTTTCAATCCTTGCCTAGGGCACACAAACACCTTATCTTTCCCCCCCCCCCCCACCTCCCTCCCCCAGCATGGGAGAGCAGGGCAGTTGGGGTTAAGTGACTTGCTGAATATCACACAACTGGTAAGTTTTAAGTGTCTGAGGCTGGATTTGAACTCAGGACCTCCTGACTCCAGGGCTGGTGCTCTACTCACTGTGTCACTTAGCTGCCCCTACACATACTTTAACTTGATTCTGTTAGGGACCTGATCTAAAGGGAAGTAGGTGGGTAAAAACAAAAAAAAAAAAAAATTTGTTGGACCTGCCAGTGTAGTCTACTTTTGTCAAAATCAAAAGGAAAAATTGGTTAGATGGTTTTTCTAGAAGAAACAGTTTTGGCCACCTATTTCTCCCCAAATGTCCTTCATCCCAACAAAGGCATTGCTCTTCTTTTAGGCTAGATTTCACCACGACGGACTTGGCAACCGAGACGTACAGTCTGTGAATCTCGTCCCTTTGTCCCTTCTAAGAGAAGGGTCCGTCCCAGAACTGGGCCCTAACTTCATACAACCAGTCCGGACTCACACATTCATCCCCAACATCCTGGGTCCACTGTCAAACATGAGAGCCACCATCCCCCACCCCTCCCTGTGCCAGCTGCAACCCAAGAACCTCAACTGGTTAGGTACCTCCTCTACAGGCAGTGGCTCCTGCTCACTTACAATGAAGAAGTCAGGCAGACGTTATTTTTCCAGCACTCGCGGCAAGCATGATAGCCGTAAGTACCTAAATATCTCCTCTGAGAAATTTTCAAGAAAGGATGTTTTGCAGCTCTTCCCAAATGCCTGGTTTGGCCACTCTTTCCTGCTTATCTAAGACACTCTGATTTTCCCAACCCTGCAGGGTAGTAATCTTTTCTCAACTAATTTAGCTTCTCTCACCTTCTCAAGTTTACTTTTAAGCACTCCAGGATAAATTCTTTCTGGCACATACCCCAGATAAAACTCCAGACATAGGTCATTTATAAGACTGTGGGAATGAAAAGTCCTTAGGCACTAGGGAATTTGGTTTATAAGTAAATAAGCACAGAGCAGTGAGAAAGGCTCTTGAGGAAAAGTTTCTTAGAAACTAAAGTAGCCTGTTGCTTTAGAAGTGAGATGAAAAAGCATAGATGAGGCTAGAGGAATGTGAATTTTAAAGCCGAAGGTTAAATGGGTACAAATAAGACCAGGGCTAGAGAAATACCTTGAGGTGAGAAAGGAGTCTTCTCACTCATCACAAGAAAAAAGTAAAATTACTTGGGAGACATGAAGTCACTACTCCATGCTCCTGGCAGTCAGGAGAGTTTGGATGATGGGTAATAGAGACTATATGGGCTCTGTAAATGGGAAGATTTCTAAGCTACTTGGGTATCATACTCCCAATTTTGATAACGTGATCCAAGGCTGGGGAAGGAATGATCAGATAAAGCCAGGTGGACTTTAGCAGATTCTCAGGGCCCCATGTTTTTATTTTAGAATGCCAAACAAACAGAAGGCTAGAAGCCATGAACCGGGCACTGGCAGGATCAGTGCCTCCCTCCCTAACCCCAAGGCAGGGCTACCTTCTTCACTCCGAGAGAGAGACAAACGACTCCTGGGCTGGCTGCAGCTTGCCGTCTATGACCGAATCCAGGCACAGAGCTACGACCCGAGAGTTGTCACTGTGTCCTGCCTCCGCCCCCCTTCTCCAGCACTCCAGTGCACTGGGTCTCCTCAACTTCAGTCACCACAGGTAAGAGGGGCTCGCCCACCCCGAGGAGTTGGTCGGGGTTACTTAACCCTCCGGCTGTCATTTAACAAAGTGCCGAGGGAAAAAAGGTGGAGGTCATGAGGAATCGAGACCCAAGCCCCCGGGTTCCAGGGAGGGGAGTGGGCCCAACAGGCCTTAGAAAAAACGATCAGGGCGAGCCTCCCGGCTCAGGCCCCTTCTGTCCCCCAGGTGATGGACCTGAGCCCAAGGCCGGAAGAATTAACCTCCTGGTCCTTGGAAATCTGAGAGCAGAGGCACCATCTGGGTCGAAAAGACCGCAGGAGACTACTCCTTACGTCCGACCTCGGACCTGAGCCCAGCGGATAGCAACGCACAGCCGGGCCCTCAGCCCCGAGCCAAACGGAGCCCGGGGACCCCGGGGACACGGCGCGGGTCTCTACCAGCGCTCAAGGACGTCGGTGTGGTGCGGTGTGACGTGAGGCCTGGCGTGCGTGCGTGGGCCGGGGGAGGGGCGCGTTGCCTCTTAGCGGCCGCCCTTAGCCGACGGGGCAGCAGTGGGGCATCCGCGGCTGGACCCGAGACTGAGCTCTTTGCAATTGTATCCGTCTTTTTATTAAAGTTTTATAGCCTTTCCCTTCCTGCCTCTGGCGTCTCGCATTTCAGGGGCCAGATTAGGGGACCCTTGCCCATGAGCTCTAGCCCCCTCACCTGTCTCTCGAAAGTGGGCTGTGAATGACAAGACTACGCCCTAGCTTCTCTCTTCGAGGGTCCGGAGACACTAGCGTGAGACCCCCGGACGGGCAGGACCCCCTGTCGCGGTCATGAAGGCGTACCGGGAGGCGGTCTGCCGGTGGGCTCCGTATTGAGCCGGCCCCTTCCGCTTCCTGTCCTGTCTGAGCAGCCGTAGATGGTGCAGATTTGATTCCTTCTGTTCTACCCGGCTTAATAGTACCTGCGTCATGGCCGCTGCTCCTAGCTTTTTGGCGGCCTCGAGGCTCCGCGCAGCCGCCGCGTGGTCTCGGTTCGTGGTGCGCGGTGTGGCGGGGCCGCCCAGGACCATCCCGACCCTGGATCCTGGCCCAGGGGACTTCGAGCACCACCTGGATTCAGACTTGGAACCGGAGCGGGAGCTGCAAGAGTTGGAGAGGTATGGAGGTCGCGGCTGTGGCCTTTCCCCATCTAGGTCTCCTCCCAGGATCCCGGAGATCCTGCGGCCAGGGCTGGCTTTTCCTGAGACCGCGGGCCAACCACGTCCTCCTTCCTCGTAAGGAGCGACATAAGTCCTCGGAGCAGCCTAGTAGCGGGAGGCAGGGTAGTGGAGGCAGGACGATCAGGCGAGGACCCGCTGGCCGACCGACGGACGGACTGAAGTAACGGCCAAGGTGTGCGAGGACTTGGCCCCAGGGGAAAATGAAGACCAAGTGACACGGGCCTTCTGCTTTCGAGGGACTCAGAACCTGCTCTTCTGTGGCCTCGAACTTGGCCGCCTTCTCCCCGAGGGGAGCGCTGCTTGCCAGACACCCCGCTCCTTGTCTCACTGCTGCTTCCCAGCCCACAAGGCCCTTTATTTCTCCTCTCATCCCTGATGCTGTGAGACTTCTACAAGAAGAAATTTTAGGTTTCTTCGTAAGGGTAAGGTCTCCTATTTTCTGCAGTATTCATGGAGGACTTAAGTATTCATGTTGATGACCGCTCTACTTAATATAGTTTACAATTTCACTTTCAGTACGCAGTATCATGGTGGCACCATAGACTTTACCACCTTCTGGAATTATGCTACTTTCAAAGTATAGAACTTGGAGCTTCTGCTTTTTGCTTCATTATCCTCAACCACTCCTCTTTTCTTACTCACTAAACTTTGCTTTTGGGTGATCTCTAGCCCTTTCCCTTTCCCTATTCTCTCAGTTAATCTCTATTTTGCCTTCATTTATGACTCTAGGGAGCCTTCCCCCCATTGTCTAACAGTTTAATATTTTTTATAAGTTACTATCCTAGAAGCCTTTGTCTCCCTGACTTTGAATTAGTACAAACCTACCATTCCTCATTAGTGTTTCTAGGCTAATTACAAAATTAAATTGATAGTCACTACAGATTTATGGTATTTAACTTTAGCTGCTGTTCAGCAGTTATGCTCTTCCTTTATCAGCTTCCCTGTCTCACCTCCCATGCTTAACATGGGTGGCACTTTTCTACTTAAGTGAAAAAATTCAAGGAAATCCAGTGTTGGCTTTTTGTCAGGTGCCTGCTTTCATTCCTTATAGCTTATCAGCATCATCACCACCACTCTCCTTCTGACCACAGAGTAATTGTTATCTCTATTCTTCCTAAGACTTGATCCTTCCATCATCTTCCTTGATTTTATTTATTCCTATGCTTTTTCTAGAACTTTTGTGACAGCAGCCATTCCTTTTTTCAGAACCTTCTTTTTTTCCTTTTCCATTGGTCTTTCCTATCTACCTATAAGTGAGTACATCTTACATATTCAGGTCTCCTGAATCCTTTTTTAAAAAAGGAAAAAAAAACCCTTGCTTTCCTTTGACCTTTCTATCCTGTCTACTAATAATTCAGTTTTTCTCCTTTTCACCAATAAATGTCAGGAAAAAGTTGTCTACATTTCTACCTCTTCTTTACTATACTCTTTATGCAAATCCTTATAATCTCACTTCAGCTCTCACACCAATCTATTGAAACTCCTCAAAGGTCAACCATGATTCTTTGAATCACAAAATCCAGTGGATTTTTTTCAGTCCTTACCATCCTTGACATATCTACAGCATGTGACAGTGTTGACATACTTGGTACTCTACTTTCCTGGTTTTCCTCCTACCTCTGTCTTCTTTTTCTATTTTCTTGGCTCCTCTAAATCCTTTAATGTGAATATACTCCCAAACAGCTATCCCTGGTTCTCTTACTTTTTCTCTCTAGGTAATCTTATATACTGTCATGGTTTCAATTAGTACCTCTAAAAAGTTGACTTAACATTAGTTTATTTAATTCTGGCTAGTACTGTGGGCTCTAAATTCCACATCCCCAGTTACCTATACAGCAACCATCTTGATTCCCCATGAGTATTACAAACTGAGCATTTCTAAAACCGAATTTTTTTTTTTCACTTAAACTTTGTTTGTAGCACCATCTTGTACTCAGCTGAAATCCTGGAATTTCTCTTGTCCCATGTCTCATAACCAGTCAGTTACCAATTCTTGTCAGTTCCATCTCATTGAACTCTTTTGTTCCTTTATTCCCCATGCTACCTCTGTAGGAGAGGTTGTCTTTACTACCTTCTTGGACTATTATAGAAACCTCCAAAGAAATGTTTATTTTGATGCCTCTCATTTTCTAAATCACAGTCAGTATGCCTTCTCATCCAAAGAACCTTCTCTTTTAACAAAGAAAAAGACTATAGCAAAGCCAACTGATATAACTGCCTATGATGACTTATGTAACATTCCATACCAGTGGCCTCCTACTTTTCTACTGAGAGGAAAAGTATTGAGATAAAAATTAATCAGTTTATTTAATTTTAATTAACATGCTTTTTAGTGTTTTCATTTATATATTTCAGTCATAATTCTTCTATTCCTGCTTTCTTTGTATCAGTTCATGCAGATATTTTGTTATTCTAAATTCCTCATTATTTATTTTCTTATGGCATAATGGATGTAATAGAATCCATTCATGTCCTAAAATTTGTTTAGCCATTCCCCAAAAGACTGGCTTCGTTTCCAGTTTTTTTACTGTTAGAAAAAGTGCTTTTATGAATGTTTGGGTATAGGAACAACAGCTTTTTAAAAAAGTTTTTCCAGTATCAATTCTCTAGTTCATCTCTTATCACTGTCAGGTTAATTTTATTTACAGATGAAGTCATGTCATTGTGAAAAATCTAAAATGACCTCATAAGTACCACCTGAATAAAAATTCAAACTCTTTGCTTTGAATTAAAGGCCGTATACAGTCTGGTGCCACCTCTCCTTCCAGGTTGATCTTACAGTGTACCACTTGGTAGCTGGCATGCCTATTGTCTACTGAGCCAACCTGAGCAACTATCCCTACCAGATCTATGTTTTCCTAACTCTCTTTGCTTACATTGTTCCTTTCCCTAAAATGTCTTCCCTCCTCTTCATCTGTTGACTTTCTGTCCCCTGGAAAGAAGGTTTGACTTGTAATCAAAGGACTTAGGTTCAAATATATATATATATGTAACCTTGGGCAAGTTACTTACTCTCAGTTGCCCCAGCTTGTAAAATGAGATGGTTGGACTAGAGGCCTCTTTCAGCTATACAGATATGTTCCTTGAATTATAAAACCCAATTCAGAAGTCACTTCATTAAGCCTTTCTCCTTCCTGTCACAGGTAACAACCTGTACTTCATATAACACTTTATTGTACAATTCTTTTTTATTTTTTTATTTTTGCTTTTTGGATGGGGGGAGGGCAGGGCATTTGGGGTTAAGTGACTTGCCCAAGGTCACACAGCTAATAAATGTTAAGTGTCTGAGGCCAGATTTGAACTTAAGTCCTCCTGACTCCAGGGCCGATGCTCTATTCATTATGCCGCCTAGCTGCCCCTATTTTACAGTTCTTTAATGCATTAGCAAAAGGGAAAGAATTCTGGATTTAGAGTTTGGGGGACCTTGGTTTATTTAAATCCTGGCTGAGCCACTTATTACTGTATGACTATAATAAGCAAGTCACTTAAAATCTCTGGGCGTGAATTCCTTCATCTGTAAAATAAGGATGAGCTAGGCACCTCTAAGTTCCATTCCAGTACTACTTAAAATCCTTTACTATGATCTGAGCTCTTGGAGGTCAGATAATATCTTACCTGAACTTTTTATCTTCTTAGTACCAAGCACAGTGTTGTGCATTCACTTACAGGTTTGCTGAATGAATTAATGCATAGGGAAGATGGGCAAAGAGTCGTAAGTCACTGTCAGCACACAACAGAATATGTGAAGTACATGAAAAAGGGATCAAAGATGAATCTGAAATTCAAATAAGAGACACATTTTTGACAGAGAAGCCTGGGGGGGAAATTCCATGGGAAAAAAATGGCATTTGAGTTGGGTTTTAATAAACAGGTAGAAATTCCATAGGCAGAAATAGGTAAAGAGGGTATTTCAGTTATAAGGAACAGGTTCAACAAAGGAAGACGTTTTCTTAGCATGTCTGGGCAGCTGTGAAATGACCTGAATGAGCCAGGTGAATAGGCCTGAAGCATCAAGGAAGATGGACTGGTGTTCACAAAGGCAGTGCACTGTTTAGAGGACATGTTGCTTAAACTGTCTTTTGCCATCTGTTCTTTTCTTCCAGAGCTCTGAAACAACAGAAGAAAGGGATTCAATTCCAGAAAATCCGCAGACAGATGGAAGCCTCAGGTGCCCCACAAAGGATCCTGACTAGGAATGCCATGGAGCAGATCCGGTAAGAACAATTCTATTGTCTTTTGTAGTCTCTGATCTCCTCAAGAGTCAGAATCCTGAGAAACCTAAGGCCTCTAATGGCCAGGGTGGAAATAGAGCATGATTCTGGGAGACAGACAAGCTGAAGCCTTTTAGGGCTTAGGGCATATAGTTGGTTATCCTTACCTTACCCTTCCACTGTTGTGACAGCTTGTTTTGGAGGAAGACTTAAAGTTGGGATCTGTGTGTCCTGAAGCTGTTTAGGCGGTACCATTGTCATAGAAAGATAGAGAAAGCTATTTCTCTCTCCTCATTGAGCCAGTTTGGTTGGAACTAAATATAAAGATCTTATTTTGTGCTTTCAGAAGCATTTTTTAACTGAATTTCGCTTACATCAGCCTGCATCACAGCTTAAAATTTGATCCATTCTCTCTAGGTATTTACACAAGGAATTCTCTGAGGACTGGTCAGTTCCTAGATTAGCTGAAGGCTTTGGAGTCAGCAATGACGTGATCAGAAGGGTTTTAAAGAGTAAATTTGTTCCCACGCTGATGCGGCAAATAAAGCAAGATCAGAAGATCCTCAGTAAAGCTAGGATCATCCATTCACAGACAAAACTGGCTTCACAAGAGCAGCTACCACTGCCAACCTCTACAGGTCATCTCGTCTCAGGACCAGTGCCAACATCAGGATATGACGCCCTTCCACACCTCTGTCACAAGGGCCAAAATTATAGTTCAGCTTTGCAAGAAAAAAAAAAGAATCCTCAGAGTTTGAAAACTCCAAGAAGCCAGAAGGTCAGGGACAAAGTATCTCAGATATTAGGGAAGGAGAGGCATAAGGCTCTAGCTGTGGTCTTGGGTGATCATAGAAAAATGCAGAGCATATCATCTTCACTCAGGAATCAAAAGCAACCAGAAGGGTCTCACACTGATGGGCTGCTAAGTAAGGAGGAAGAAGAGATGGTAAAGGAATCAGAGACAGATGGCAAGGAGTTTAGCAGCAGAGTATTTCAGAAAGGGAAAGAGTTCTTTGATAGCAATGGAAACTTTCTTTATAGGATCTGACTAGGAATTTGTCATATTTATGAGAATATCACAAAGCAGGAAGGAAAACAGTGCTACAAATTTGGCATTTGATTTGTACTTGAATATATTATTGTCCCAAATTGCTACATATTATTTAGTTGTCCTGGATTGGGAACTGTTTTATTTCTTGGAATAAGAGAATTATCCATGAGATTCTAGACTTCAATGTGCCAAAAATGGTAAGCCATATATGGCAAGTATTTGATAGAACAAAACTATTGGTGCCTTTGCCTCTTGACGATAGAAAGCTAGGTAGTACTATTGACAGAGCACTGGACCTTTTTAAAAAATGTTTGAATGGGATTAGAAGGAAATTTTAAAATAATCTACTTCACCTCCTTCATTTTACAGTTGTTGAATAGCCCAGGGAAAACAAATGACTTGCCCTCCTAGTCCAATGCGCTTTCTGCAAAATAAGGATAAAATGAGATAACTTATTAAAGCATTTTGCAAACCTTTGAATACTATAAATGCTAGCTCTGATAATTCATTAATGAGATCTTAATAGTTAATAGAATTTTTGAGTGTGTGTATATGTGTGTATACACACACTCTTTCAAGACTATTATAATAGCATAATTGTGTTTATAAGCCAACAAGGAAAATGTCACCAAAATCACCATTTATAGCTCTTGAAATCTCAGCATTTCCTTGCTGATCCTGGATGTTAAAAAGACAAATGGTGAGGCGGCTAGGTGGCGCAGTGAATAGAGCACTGGCCCTGGAGTCAGGAGTACCTGAGTTCAAATCCGGCCTCAGACACTTAACACAAAAAAACTAGCCGTGTGACCTTGGGCAAGTTACTTAACCCCAACTGCCCTCCAAAAAGCAAAAAAAAAAAAAAAACAAAAACAAATGGTAAGATTAGAGAGGAAGTTATGATGTTATGATCTTTTTTTAAGCTTTATCAAAGATTTACTTCTAGGTCAAGAAAGTTCAGTTTTAAGTTGTGCTGCTTTAATGGATCTGCAATCTCGTCAACTTTGGCACTCTTCACCAACACAGATTGCAGCCTATCCATGCCTTTTCATCCTGTGCAACTCTATATCTTTTCATAAATCTTCCATAAAGGATCTATTCAGCATGCTAGAGGCCTGTTTTTAGATTCAGAGCTCTTAACTTTGGGTCCATGAATTTTAAAAAATTTGATAAGAATTTCAATATAACTGTTTTCCTTTGTAATCCTATGTGGCTTATTTTGTGCATTTAAAAATATTATTTTGAGATTCTCCACCACACAGACTGTCAGTGCTCCATGATACTAGTTTTTGTCTTTTATGATTACCAGTGTAACATTGCTAGTGTTTATCATCATTACATGATTGGCTTATTTCCTTCTCCAGTCTTAATGAAGTCTTATGCCATTTCTTTTGCCCAAGTCATCACTGGTAATAAGATAATACAGCCTACTTAATATGTCTTTTTAGTCTTTCAGGTTGAACAGTTTTGTCTTCTGAAATCTAGTAGTTCAAGATTTTCAGGCATGTATTATCACCACTAGTGTTCAAAAGATAGGCTCTGCCATAAGGGACCACCATGTGATCTTTATTACATCACCTCTTAGATGTAGTCCTTCCTAATCTTTCCTTTCCTGTTTAATATTGGGCCCATTTCATTGTTCATCTGCATTGCTTGACAAAATACAAATACTGATCAGGGGTTCCTAATCATTATTGAGTCACACACTTTTGGCAGTCTAGTGAAGCATGCAGATCTGTTTGTATGATAACATAAGAACAGAAATGCATAAAATAATGATTGTAAGGAAAAAGGATTACATTGAAAGTTATCAAAAGGTTTTTTAAAGTTTATTAACCCCTAATTAAGAATTGTCTTAATATAATGTGAATATTCTTTATTCACTTGTATTTTGAACATTTTAATTTCCATATTTTGTTTTGGTGTAAAAGTTACTATGTAACAAAAAATAAAGTATACTCCTTATAAAAAGCATATTCCTCAGATGTCTGTCAACTTTCTATTTTTATAGTTTACCTACAAACAAGGGATGTAAGTTTTAACTGATATTTGGTACTGAAATCATTGGTTGTCTTTGACATTAGTTTTGCTGGTAGAGTAGGACAGATTACTAAATTTGAGTCAGGAAGCCCTGAGTTCAAATCTAACCTCTGACCATGACTAGCTGAGAGATATCAGTCCAGTCAGTTAATCACCTTAGCCCCAGGCAAGTCCTAGGAATCCTCTACTAAATTGTCAGCATTTGCATTGGTGGAAGTTCTCACACTGAATTCCCCAGTCTGAAGATTCACATATTCATTCTGTATATTTATCCTTTTGCTTTGCTTTCTTCACTCTGTATCACTTCATACAAATATTCCCATGTTTCTCTGAAATCTTTATATTCATTCTTCCTTATGGTGCAATAATAGTCCCAAGACATGCACATTCCATAGTCTGCTTAGTCACTCCCCAACAAGAACCCCTGAGGTTCACACACACACATTATCAGGAAATTGGATAGAGATTGAGAGGAACAAATGAAGATGTTCCCATAAAGTAAAGAAGAGAGTCACTAGACTTGAGCTGGGCTTTACCCTGGCAGGCCCAAATTTTGTTTTTCTGTAATGTGCCTGCCAGGTGTCACTCTTTGGTGAACAAGAAAAGCAATGAGTGAGCTATGAATAGCCTACTTTTGCAACAAGTAATATGTTTGACAGGTGTTCCTGTAAAATTGTTAATTTCTTTGGAAAACAGGAGCTTATGTAATATGTGATAAGCCAACTTCTGATAAATAATTTTGTATTGGATAAAAGGGTTGTAAGGACACCTCCTTCCCACCAATGGGAAGGAAGGCCTGGTTTTGGGGAGGGGATTTTGGGAAGGGTTTTGTTCGTTTTTGTCTATTTAACCCAGTTTCTTCTTCTGTAAGGTGGCCTCCTCCCTCCGGTGTTCCAGTGATGTGAATTGCTTGCTTCTTGCAAGATTCTAATAAAGAAACCTTTCTGCTTTAATCTAGAGAAATTTCTAAGTAGTCAATTTGGGGTAGGGTCTTTGCACCCCACACAATAACTTGATACTATTTAATATAATTAGGCCCATTCATCTTCATTCTACAAGTTTCACTGTATACTTTATAAAGCAGTGTTAGAAAGTCTGTCATCCTTTGCCCTCAGGTACAAAGTTATCAACCATCCACCTGGTATCATGATGCTATAAACCACTTCACATCCCAAAGCAAAGGATAGGCAGTGTATTGAGCTGAAAACAGAATTGGGGATAGTAGGCCATTTATTAAAAACAATGTCCATATTACAAATGAACTAGATCTGTCTAATCTAGTTTTATTATTTTCAATGCATTTGACTAACCTAAAATCTTAAATACTCAGTTTGAAACTGTCCAAAATATGAAAACTATTTCTTAGAAGTATCCTCAATACTTATGCCCTGGAATTCAATTCACTTTCATCAAATTTTAGCACAGTGGTACAAGTAGACAAATACCTTAGCAATTAGGGGGTCAAGATTTCCAAGAGAAGAGTTGCCTGAACTGAGCTTTGAAAAAAGATAAGAATTCTGAGACATAGAAGTTCATTTCATGCAAGAGAGACAGATGTGATGATGTGAAATTTGAAGACGGGAGGACTGAGTTCCAGAAACAATTAGGGATCCACTTGGCTGAAACAAGAGACTTCCTAAAGGGAAGTAGAATGAAAATAAGGATGGAAAGATAGGTAGAATTCAGATTGCAAAAGGCTTCCAGATGAGAAATTTTACTTTGTCTTAGAGACTGTGAAACCACTCAAAGTTTGAGCATGAGGATGATATGGCACCCTTTTCCTTGGGTCATTTTGGCTACCAGAATAGTTATAATGGAGGCTGATGCTAGTTTAGATGAGTGTCTGAATTAGGGTGGTGCCCGTGAGTGGAGAGAAAGAGATAGGGAATATCACAGAGGTTAAACTGGTAAGATTTGGCAACTTCTTGGATAGGGTGATTCCGAGGGAAGAAGCAATGGTTCCTTCAACAGAAAACTTTGGAAGAACAGATTTAGGGAGGAAGATAACCAGTTTTGTTTTTGATATGCCAACAGGAAATTCAGGAGGAAATGTTCATCAGGCAGTTGATACAAAGTTGGAGTCCAGGGGATTACATGTGGACATAGTGCGTAAAGATGCCACTTAACCTGGTCCTGGGGGAGTAGGTTAAATCAATCCAACCTAGGAAGTATTTACTAAGTATCTACTATATGAAAGGCGCTGGCTATACTAAGATAAAAGGAAAATAGTCCCTGGTCTCAAGAAGCTTACTTTCTGAGGAGCTCTGTGCGTGTGTGCTGGCACCGGAGCTGAACCTTGAGAGAAGTCAGATTCTAAAAGATAGAAACGAAGAAGTACGTGGCCGGGCTGCTGGCCTGTGCAAAGATCATCGAGCGAGGAAGAGGACTAGGGAAATGTCCCTTTTACCAAAGAGGGCAGGAAGGAAAAGCAGGAGAGCAAGGAGAAAGCGGTGTTCCAGAAACCGAGAGAGGCGGTGGAGACAGCCATCATTTTTCGGTAGGTTTACTAACAAAACTCTAATATGGAAGCACTTCCAGTGGTTTTTTTTTCCCCAGTACCAAAAACCTTCCCCCCAAAAAAAGCCAGGGCGGAGAGTGCCCTGGAGCCGGTAGAGCTGGTGTCTCCTTCCAGGCCCGTCACAACCCTCCGGACCTCGCCAAGAGCTTTTTCTCGGTTCCCCAAAACCCTTCGATAACCCCCACCTTCACCCGCACCCGCCCAGTTTCGGACATCTGTAGCCTTGAGGCTTGGCGTTTCTCCTGAGCCCTGAAAGACTTGCCTTCCCGAGTGGCCAGGAGGCTACTGATGGGAGTCACGTGCGCCGACGGGTGAGTCCTGACCTCACAAAGCCCAGTTCGGGGCTGGCCTCCGGGGTGCAGGGGGCGCTGTGCTCGGTCACGGGCTCCAGCAGAGCCACGGGAACTTCCTGCGCGTCTCGCACCGGTTCCGAAGCAGCAGCAATGAGCTCAGACGCGGCGCTACTTCTGGAGGCCGCCGACTTCGCCGCCAGGAAGCATCGCAAGCAGCGGCGAAAGGACCCAGAAGAGACTCCGTACATCAATCACCCTATCGGTGGGTCCTAGGTCTGGGCCATGGCGCCGCCGCCGCTTCGGGGCCACCCAGCCCCTACCTGACCCTTGTGCTCTGCTCTACCCTGCAGGTGTGGCTCGCATCTTAACCCACGAGGCGGGAGTTACGGACATCACGGTGCTGCAGGTAAGGAGGCCCCGCAGCTCGCCCCCAGCTCCCGAGAGTGCCAGCTCCGCAGAAGCGGCGCTGCGTCTCGGAACTGAAGTGTGTGTTTTGTGCATTCCTAGGCAGCTTTGCTCCACGACACCGTGGAAGACACAAACACCACCTTGGAGGAGGTGGAGGAACATTTTGGGGCAGAGGTGAGGCACATAGTGGAGGAGGTGACTGATAACAAGGCTCTGCCCAAGCTGGAGCGAAAACGACGACAGGTGGAGAATGCTTCGCACAGCAGCCAGGGTGCCAAGCTGGTTAAACTAGCAGATAAGCTTTACAACCTTCGGGACCTGAACCGTCGCACCCCAAAAGGTATAACCAGCAGCAGAGCTGTGGGTTAGAGAGGGAGGAAGAAATCCCTTCTGTTGGTTAAACAGGCCAATCGATTGGTAAAGAAAAAAATGATTTTTAAAATCTTTGACATTTCACGTACAGCTTTCACGTAACTCTATATACTGTTTTCCTTTTGGCCTCCTACTTATCTTGGACTTTAATGCAGAAAAGCCTTGCCAAGGGGAAATGTTTCTTTTTACTAAGAACCTCAGTATTTTTGGATGAATATCACATCCTTTCTCTTACTATTATTTCATGCCACAGCATTCCACTAATCCTTCCAGGGACAGTGGAAAGCCTGGTGCCAAGTTATGTGTTAATTGATTACTTATGGTCGTGAAAAACAGTTCTCTCTATCGTCCCATAGGATGGTCTGAGCAGAGGGTTCAGGAGTACTTTGAGTGGGCAGCACAAGTGGTAAAAGGCCTTCAAGGCACGAACCTTCAAATGGAAGGTGCACTGCAGAAACTGTTCCAAGAACGAGGACTATCACTGTGAGCAACACGGGGGTAACTATAAATGTTGTCAAGACCAGCCGGATCTAGACCAAGAAGAGGATTAAAAAATCCATTAGTTTGGAGGCGATGTTGAAGCCCGAAGGCATATTGGTTCCTTTAACAGAAGATTACAAACCTGAAAGGGCTCTAGTTTTCTTCCTGCTACCTGAACTAAACACTAATTTGTGGAAGTTAGAATGCCTTCTATTCCTATTGTAATCCTGTAACACAGTGACCTTGGAGACTGCTTTACTGGGTCTGTGAGCTTCCAAGTTGGGTTCACTGATCATACTGGAGACAGGAAAACTCTGACTTTTGTTTTATAAATCCATTGAAAATAAAAAGGCCTATAGAAATACTTAAAATTGTACCCCTTAGACCTTTCTGTTCATTGACAGGATAATATGAAATAGTGAAGGAACTCCAGGTTTGTGGTCAAAATACCTCTAATTTGAACCTTAGTTCTGGTACTTACCATCTATGAGCTATTTCTGTATCTTTCCCTTCATCTGTAAAATGAGGTAATTGGACAATATTAACTCTAAGCCCCTTTCCAGACTCCCAAGATCTTTTGATGCCAAAGTGGGATAGTCATAGGGATAGCATTTAGAGCAGTGGTTCTCAACCTTCCTAATGCCGTGACCCTTTAATACAGTTCCTCATGTGGTGACCCCCAACCATAAAATTATTTTCTTTGCTACTTAATAAATGTAATTTTGCTACTGTTATGAATCGTAATGTAAATATCTGATATGCAGGATGTATTTTCATTGTTACAAACTGAACATAATCCACAAGTTGAGAACCACTGATTTAGAGGGTGTTTAATTTTAATCTGGTCTATGAAAGACCTTTTCGTTGTGTTCTATAGAAAGTTTAATTGTCAGCAATACGTTTATGGGCCTGCTGGCAAAGTGAAGCTATTTTCCTCAAAGTCATTCATCTTCCTTCACCCTGCCAGGGAAGGAAGCCCCAAACATTTGTTTTCGTTGAACCGGCCAGCAATTAGCACCTACTCTGTGCCAAGTTGGTAAGAGATAAGAGTCTGTCTTCCAAAAGTTAATGACATAGTGGTTAATGCAGGAAAAAATATCGGAGCACTAAGTGAATCGCCTGGTACACTTCAACCACGGGTGGGTGTTAGGCTAAATACCCTTCTCCCAAGTACTCTCCCAGCACTCACAGCTTTTGAAGTCCCATGATGCTCCAGCATTAAAAGGCGAAGGCCGAGGCCCAGGTTGCCCCCTGGGAGCAAGGTTCGGGAGAGGGGCAAGCGGGTTGCATAGGGCTACTCTACAATACCCGGGGCCCATAGCCCTCCGAGGGCATGTGGATCCCGCAAGACAAGCTGGCTAGTAGACTCCCCGAAGCTCGCGCTGTCTTCGTTCCCCCTGGGTACGACTGGGCACCAGGGTGCAAAGGAAGTCAAATGGTCTGACCTCGAGCAATGCGTGCTCTGCGCCCCTCTGACGTCACCACCCTCTTGCTTCTTCCAAGTCATCTTTTCCCTTCTGGACTCGATGGGGTTGCTAGGTGACGGGAACTTCCGGTGGGTCCCGGAAATTGACCGGCTGAACCCATTCCGCCGGGGTGATTGATTCTGGCGGAAGGCAGTGTTTTGTCCTGGGACGTTAAATGAGCGTCTTTTCGTGAGTGAGTGGGCTGAGGTTTTCGAGACTGTGTCAGCTTAGACTGAGGGGCCTCGGACTGACGACGCCGGGGCCTGTCCACGGTGGGGCCTTATCGGGGCCGGGCGTGGCGGGGGAGGACGACTAGTGGCGGAGGCCATTGGGCCCTTGGGGTAGAATCTGCCCCAGAACCTGAAGCGACGCTCCTGCTCTGTTTCGCCACGGCCTCTGCTAAAGCACGAACCGCCGCTTTGTTCCCTACAGCACCCCTGCCATGGCTTTCCCGCATCGGCCTGATGCCCCCGAGCTGCCCGACTTCTCCATGCTCAAGAGACTGGCCCGGGACCAGCTCATCTACCTGCTGGAGCAGGTCAGTGCGCACCTGGCTGCCTCCCCCCCGACGCTTGTCAGCAGACCTCCTTAAATTGCCCAAGGCAGAGTGATCTATGTGCATAGATAGCCACCCGGGGCTCTGATAGGTTGTTTGCCGAAATAAGAAGTCACAAGTCATTCACGTAATGACTGTTAAGTACCCACCGTTCTAGGAATGGTGGGCTGTACCGAAACAACACCTGCCTGCTGAGTGGAGAGGAGTTTGGTGGTGAAAATAAAATGTGTAACCAAAAAACTTACAATATAAGTGTCCCTTGAGTAATTACAAACCAGTCTTATGGGCGTTCGAAGGAGGGTGACATTGCTTCAGGCCAGGGTGAGCAGAAGCTTCTTTAGGATGTTTTGATAGTTGGTGAGGAAGAAAAGGATATCCCGGTACAAAGGAAACTTGAGTAGCTATGGAAGTAGAAAACTCCGTACTTGTCCTGAGAAGTCCATATTGGTAGAGTGTGAGCAAATGTTTTAGGAAAGTAGGAGATAGGACAGAAAAGGCGAATTTTGTCCATGTCCACTGCTTCAGTAGCTCCTGAACATTATAGACTCCTCAGGATGTTGTTTAAACCCCATTACAATCTATCTTCCTTTTCAATCTATCAATCAAATCTATCTACCTTTCAATATTTACCTCATTATTACCTTTTAAGAATTCCGAGTACTACCTAAATTGTCTTAGTAGTCACTAGGCCTATATGTTTATAATCCACTCCTTTATCTCTGCCTCTTATCATCCATTCTTTCTCACCTTAAGTGCCATATCCTAAGGGAAGAATTTCCTGACTCTCCTAGTTGTGTCCTCTTCCTCCTTTCAGTTATTATATTTATTTATTCTTTTACTTGTTCTTTCTCCCAGTGGAAAGTAAACTCCTGACCAACTGGAACTTTTTTTTGTCATATTTTCAGGGCCTAGTACTGTGCCTTGTATTAAATAGATGCTTAATTTTTCACAAAATTTAAAAAGAAGTTCACTGATTCTTTGAGAGACTCGTTATACTGTTTGTATCCTCTTCAGCTTCCTGGGAAGAAGGACTTATTTATTGAGGCAGATCTGATGAGTCCATTGGATCGAATTGCCAATGTCTCTATTCTCAAGGTATGAATTTTCTCTCCTTGGTTCACACATAGGACCCTTTTCTCTTTTCTTTTACTTTGCATCTTTGTACCACAGTACATCACCCAGCTTAATTTATTAGCTAATGAATATTTAGTACAGCGTTTAGGAGGGTATGCAAAACTTTTTGATACCAGTACCCAAGAGGCTTTTAGAATAGGGGCTTATATTTTTATGACATTGTATACCTTTCAGAGTGTTTTCATGTATGTTCTTTTCATTTGATCCTTTCTTTAGCAACACGAAGTGGACAAACTGTACAAGGTGGAGAACAAACCTGTCTTTAGTACCAGTGAACAGTAAGTTTCACTGTCCAGTGAGCCTCAATTTTAGTTGGCCATCTTAATTGGAGGTAATCCTTTAGAAATCAGCACTAGGAACAAGAGTAGTATCTTGTCTATAATTCTGTAATTGCCACCACTTCTTCAGTGCTGTACTGCTTTAGTTTTGTCTGGCTACTCTTTAATTGTTTTATGCCTAGTTGTTACTTTAGCCTTTGCTTATCCTGATTACCCCGATTACATTTTCTAAAACATAGTTTTCCTTATGTCATTTATCTCCTCAAAACTGTTAAGTAGCTCCCTGTTACTGATTAAAATTCAGAATCTTAATCCAGCATTCAGACCCTTTTTAATCTGGCCTTCACCTACCTTTCCAATCCTACTTCTACTGTTCCCCTCTACATCCTCCATTCTAGTAAAATTTTTCACTATTCACCAAAAATATCACGTTATTCCTGCCTCAGCCTTTGCTTATCCATTTCTATTGCCAAAAATGATGTTTTTATTCCTCTCTGCATCTCTAGATCCTAACCAATCTTTGAGGCCTGGCTCAAGTTCCCAGTAGTCTGTTTTTCCTGTGTGTACTTGCTTATGCCTCTCATATGGTGTTCAGTGATAAACTGTCTCATGACTTTTCTTGAATTATCGTCTCATATTGTTATTAAACTTTGTTTATATTTTGTCTTCCTTGATAAGCTTTTGACTGTTAAGGTCAGGAACTTCTAGGTCTTTTCCAGAGTACCTAGCATAGGACTTGTATAGCATAGCACATACTATGTGGCTAGTAAATAACTTTTTTAACGAAGGAGTGGCTTGTGCTAGACAGTGGATTATGTGTGCCAGGCAGCTAGAAGAGTGCCCATATCATGAATAGCTGCTCTGAGGTTGGAACAAATGACTCAAGGGTAGGGGTGGCTAGGTAGCGCAGTGAATAGAGCACTGACCCTGAAGTCAGGAGTTCAAATCCGGCCTCAGACGCTTAACACACACACACACACACACATGCACACACACACGCGCACACACACACACACACACACACACAAACTAGCCGTGTGACCTTGGGCAAGTCGCTGAACCCCAACTGCCCTCCCCCCCCCAAAAAAAATGACTCAAGGGTAAAGAAGTTCCTTTTTTTTAGCTTTATTACAGATTTCCTAATTTTGTCACAGATATTCTCTTTCAGTCATATTTTTGTTTCTCCTCAGGTTGTGCTTCCTAGTCCGACCCCGAATCAGGAACATGCGATACATTGCAAGTGAGTATAAAGTATTGCCGAGATGATAGTGGACCTGAGGGTGAGCAAGATTGGTTGACCTTGGTACTGATGGACCCTTGTTGGTTAGAAATGTAGCTTAGTTGGCAACAGCTAGAAAAGAGCTGACTTCCCTGCCTCTTCTAGGTCCATTCTACCTGCCATCACCATTTTTCCTATAGAAGACATACTAAATAGACTGCTGATAAATACTGTGGTTCACTTTTCTCTGCAGACCTTGTCAATACTGACAAAATGGCTGGTCGAAGTCGAAGGTACAAAGTGATCTTTAGCCCACAGAAGGTGAGTACAGATTCAGTATAGAGACCAAGGGTAGAAGGAATTAGGATTGGGTACTAGAAAGAGATAGGGGAACAGCAGCTATTTCCCTACACAATTAAATTATCTTCTCATCTAAGAGCTATAACTAGACAACTCCTGGGGTACTAACTCAATAGCACCATCCTATTTTTGGAGAATCTTTATAGGACTGGTGATTAAAAACTCCCTTTTAGTGTAGAACCACAGAATGTTAATAGGACCTTAGAGACCATCGAGGCCATCTACCTCAGTTTACAGATAAGGAAACTGAGGTACATAACTGTTGAGAAGATGCCCTTCTTCTGTACCTACAACTTTCTACTTCCATTACAATTCTGGACAACTTCAGCATTCACACTGATAACTGATTTGGATACCTCAGCTTCACAGTGTTTTACTGTGCTTGACCCTGATGTCTTCTCTTCCTCCATACCCACCGTGGAGACTTACCATCAACTTCATTTTAGGAAATGAATATATAAGGCCTCCCCATTGCAAACTGTAGACTTGCAAAGCAATGCCCAATCAGTATGTCTGTGTATTCAGAAGGAGAAAAGTTAAGATTAAAAGGACATTAGACCATAGTCTCTATGATATCTATGAATCATCTATAGTTTATGAGATTTCTAATGTTATGGAGGAAAAATGGTAGTGATTCTGAGTTACTCTTTATCTTGGTATGTTAAGGAAGTTGCAGAATAAAAAGGTCTCTATGACAAGTCAGTGGGAATTTTAGGTGGTTATTAGAAGGGTCATGTCATGCATTAGAAAGATGAGGACTTTGAATTAGAGAACCTGAGTTTAAGTCCCAGCTTGTCCACTTACAAACTGTGTATCTATCACTTGGTTGCCTGATCTCCCTGGTAGCAGATCTCTTACCTATAAAATGGGGATAATAATAATTCCCTTACCAATCTCACAAGGTTATTGGGAGAGTCAAATGAGCTGTTATGTAAGGTGATTTGTAACTATAATTATTTAAATATTTAAATATCTTCTATCACTTTTATTATATTGAGGTAAAATGAGATTAAGATGAGATGAGGGATGATGGGCCAACAAAAAGAGGGTAGAGTAAAATTTGAGGAATTGCTCTAATGACATAACACGTACCTGTGTACAATCAGGATATGATGTCAGTGGACAAGGAAGCATCGCACTATAACAGAGACTGTTCTAGGAGTGAGAAAATTGGGTTTTAGCCTTCTATCAGCAACTAAGTAGCTTTGTGACCCTCAGTCAATCTCCTCACTAGGCCTTGGTTTCTTCATCTCTTAAATGAAGAGGCTAGAGCAGATGGCTTCTGAAGCCTCTTCATACTTTTTCTTTAGTTCTAAGTTTGTGGGGTAGTATGTGATAATTCATCAGAATTCATCATGATAATTGACAGTGTATAAACATTGCTTTATAATACAGCTTTGAGGTTTGCAATGCCCTCTGCATACAGCATTTCCTTTGATTCTTTTGACAACACTGGGAGACAGATAGTATAGGTATCCCTATTTTTAGGGTATTAGGTATCCCTAATTAATTAGGTATTAGGTATCCCTAATTTTGCAGATGAGAACACTAAGGCTCAGAGATGTAAAGTAACCCTCCTATGGTCATCCAGCTAATCAGTGTCAGAAATGGGATTCCAACCCAGATCTTCCATAACTCTAAATGCAGTGTTTATTCCAACATAAACCATACTTCCTCTTAAGTTTATGGAGAAAAATGAAAATAGAAGACAGTGTGGGGAAATTAGCCCAGTTTTTCTTTCTTTTTCAGTTCTATGCATGTGAGATGGTACTTGAGGAGGAGGGAATTTATGGAGGTAAGAGATGATGGAAGTGATTGGGGAAGGAACGGAAAATGTGGAGAAAAAACTGTTGGGCAAGCATGTCTGTCATGAACACTTTCTCTGTTCTGTTGCCAGTAGGCTAAGGTGATAAAGAATTGAGGAGAAATAGAGTAGGGATAAAAAAGATAGCATTGTGTAGTAGAGAAGAAGCATGGGGTAGAAAGAATACTGAATTTTCATTCAGAGCATATGGTTTCAAATCCTGGCTTATCTACTTACTATCTTGGGCCCTTAGACAAGTAGCTTAATTTCTTTGGGTTTCATTTCTTCAGATTTAAAGTAAGGAAGATGAACTAGATCAGCAGTTCTCAAAGTGCAGGCCACAGACCCCAGGGAGTCCCTAAGACCCTTTCAGATGGTCATTGAAGTCAAAAATATTTTTATTATAATACTAAAATTATTTACCTTTTAAAATGGAACTCTCTTTTTCAACTACATGTATGTGTGAGGTTAGATTTTCTTCTCCCTGGTCTTCAACCAAAATAATACATCACAACAGATTGAATGCAGAAGCATGCATGAGAATCCAGCTGTCTTTAGTTAAACCAGATATTAAAGAGATTTGCAGAAAGGTGTAAAAGAGTACCTTGCTTCTCACTATTTTTTGGTTTGGAAAAATTTTAGTTATATTAACATATAGTGGGTTTATTATTGTTCTTTGAAGTAAATATTTAAAAATGAACAGTTTTCATTTCTAATGTGATAAATATTGATAGATATAATCTGTATAAACAAAAGCTCTTTGAGATCCTTAGTAACTTTTAAGAGTGTAAAAGGATCCTGAGACCTGTTAGACTAGATGATTTCCAGTCCCTTCCAGCTCTAAATCCTATGAGCAGTAGGAAAAAAGTCTGCATGTTTTGTGCTAATCTTATTGTGGATTTTGACTGTGATTAGAAAAGACAGCATGATATAGCAAATAGAACACTAGATTCAGACTTGGGAGACTTGAGTTCAGTTCCCAGGTCCAACATCCCTAGTTACATGACTCTGGGAAAGCCATTTCTCTGTGTCTCAGTTCCTTCATCTGCTAAATGAGAATGATGATTCATTACTTCCTGCTTCACAGTGTTATTTTGATAAAAATGTTTTGTGAACTTTAAGCCCTCTCTGTCGTGAGTTGTTATGGATGGCTGGAAGACTGTAGTTGCCAGCATTGTCACCCCCTGTAGATGGCTGTTGTTGTCCATACCCACAGATGTGAGCTGTGATGAGTGGGCCTTCTCCTTGCTGCCTCTTGATGTGGATCTCCTCAGCATGGAACTGCCTGAATTCTTCAGAGACTACTTCCTGGTGAATGAAGGTTCTGGGGTATAGAATATAGGGTCTAGGGCAATAGAACTAAGACGATGTTTTTGTCTAATTTTTGCCTGTAATCTATGACTGAAGAATATCACCAAAGATCAGATATTTAAAAGATCTTTGTCAGATGTGTCTTTTTCAAGATTTTTCCAGGCTTTACTTTGTTGCATGGGGACATATGAAGGCTAACAACCTTTTGGGTGATAGTGTTGTATTACAGAATCAGATCCTGAGCCCGAGAAATCATTACTCCATTTACCCTTGTGACTCACGTATCCCTTGTAGGAGGGAAACCAGCGTTGGATTAATACTGTGGCCCAAGCACTACACCTCCTCAGCAATCTCTACGGACCTTTTGCAAATTGCTATGGAATTGGCCGATGTGCCAAGGTAAGAGTCCTCAAAGCCTTTCTTTCCTCATTCTTGTACTCTTTATCCTCCTTAGTTCTGTGTCCAGTTTGGCTCATTCAGGGCATCTGTTGTGTGGGGTGCTTCTTAACTTTCGCTTAGTGCTCTGGAGTACTTTCTCAGAGATGAGGACTGACTTATATGCTAAGCCAGAAATTGACAGCTTGAGACACCACCTTGATTACATTTGTATCTATGATTTATCTTTGTTATATTCTTCTCCATCTATAAAACATGGAGTGTGGTGTTATCCATTGTAAAAGGAAATGGAATGGATTAATGGTATAAGCTCTTACCCCCAGGACTTAAGGATCACCACAAGGGGCTGAGCCAGGGTCTTTTGGACCCTAATGCTAGTCATTGCTTTGAATTGGCCTGCAGTAGGGTTGGTAGCATGAACATAAGACTGAAGACATCTTGGGTGTTGAATAGATGGTGTACGAGATGTGGAGGGAACTGGAGGAGGAAGAGGAGGGTGAGATAAAAGGCCGGAAACCAGAAATTGGGCACATTTTTCTTCTGGATAGAGGTAGGTATTCCATTTACCCTCTCCTTTAAAACTTGGAATGTATGACAACGTGGAAGAAAGGATAGCAAAATCAGAGTTAGCTATAAGAATCTCAGAATTGGGTAGTAATATTGAGTACTTGGTCAAGGGGAGAAACTTGATGTTGATTTGGTATTAAAACAGTGACTTTGGGAAGAAGTCAGTGTGGAAGAGGGCTTTCTGAGAAACCTCTCCTCTCCATGGACTTTGCTTTCAGATGTGGACTTTGTGACTGCACTCTGTTCCCAGGTGGTATATGAGGGGCTAGTAGATGACACCTTCCGGATCAAGTGTGGTATGTGTTGCTTCCTAATGAGGATGGAGAAGGCAGTCTACCAGGAACTTTTACAGTCATAGGTTTCTGGGACACCTGAGGAACCTTAGGCAGCTGCTAGTTTTCAGAACAGTACTAAGTAACATCTCCAACAGTCCCTGCTCAATGAGGAATTAGAGTGGAAAGGTGATTTTTAAAATAATATTTTATTTTTTTTACCCAATTACACATAGTAAATTTTAATGCTTTTAAAATAATTTTTGAGTTCCAAATTATCTCTCTTCCTCTCCTCTCCCCAAGAGCAATCATATATAAGGTTATGTTTGCAATCATGTAAAACAATTCCATATTAGCTATTTTGTGAAAGAAAACTTGAACCCCTCTGACTCCCCAAAAAAGAAAAAGTGAAAAATAGTATGCTTCAGTTTGCATTCAGACTCTGTCAGTTCTTTCTCTGGAGGGGGGGGGTGACATTTTTTATCATGAGTCCTTTGAATCGTTGTATTGCTGAGAATAGTAAGTCATTCACAGTTGATCATTGTTTAATATTGCTGTTATCGTGTACAATGTTCTCCTGGTTCTGTTTACTTTACTTTACATCAGTTCATATAAGTCTTCCAAGGTTTTTCTGAAATCATCCTACTTGTCATTTTTTTTTTTGAAAGGGGAAGGTAGGGCAATTAGGGTTGAATAACTTGGCCAAGGTTGCACGGCAAGTTTTTTGTTAAGTGTCTGAGACGGGATTGAACTCAGGTCCTCCTGACTCCAGCCCTGGTGCTTTATTCACTGCGCCACCTAGCCTCCCCACTTGGCATTTCTTATACCACAATAGTATTCTATTAAAATGATATACCACAACTTGTTCAGCCATTCCCCAGCTGATAGGCATCCCCTTAATTTCCAGTTCTTCACCACCACAAAAAGAGCTGCTATCAGTACCTTTTTACAAGTAGGTCCTTTGAGAAAAGGTGATTTTTAAAGTCAGTGGAGGTGCTGGTGACTTTCCTTTTACTTCCACAGGGAGTGTTGATTTTGGTCCAGATGTCACATCCTCTGACAAGAGCCTCAAAGTGCTGCTTAATGCCCAGGATAAGGTTAGAGTGTTGTTGTTGGGGAATTGGGACTCTTCCTGAATTCAAGAGCTCTGGGATAGTGGGCTGTGTTCATATCAAGCAGGCACAATAACACAGTATCCACCATGTATTAGATATTTAACAAATATCTGTTGATTGATAGATACCACTTGAGCTCACTGCATTTTTCCATTGGATAGGATGAGCAGTGATATTTTACCTAGGAATAGAGCATCGTGACTCTTGATAAAATTGGGTAGGAGAATCAGAGTACATGATATGGTTCCGTAGTGCTGACCTAGTTCTGACTTCTCTACAGGTATTTAATGAGATTCGTAATGAGCATTTCTCCAATGTCTTTGGCTTCCTGAGCCAGAAGGCCCGGAACCTGCAGGCACAGTATGATGTAAGACCCCAGCCCATTAGGTCTCTAATCCTTCCCCAAAATTATCCCTTAAAGCTACTTTACTTACTTTCCATTAGTGATATTATTACATAACTCTACCATCTTTACTGCAAGCATTATGAAGTAATGGAAGGAGTACTGACCTAGAAGTCAAAAGACCCAAATTCTAATCTTAGTGTTGCTACTGAGACAGTAGGTGGTCATTCTCCGTGCTTTAAGTTTCCTCATTTGTTAGTGAGGGGATTAGATTAAATAATAACTAAATTCTTTCAGTTTTTAGCATTCTTTGATATGAGATTCTAAAGTAGAAGAAATGAAAGGAAGTGTAGGAAGTGCCTTATTTACAGAAGAGTGGTGGGATTGTCACTGACTTGAACCTCTTCCCAGCGCCGGCGTGGCATGGACATCAAGCAGATGAAGAACTTTGTCTCTCAGGAGCTCAAGGGGCTGAAGCAAGAGCACCGACTGCTGAGTTTACGTAAGTCCCAGATAAGAAGATGAGTACAGAGGAACTGTAAGGGGAAGGAGTTGAGGGATTTATTTGGGCTAAAGGGAAAAGTGGTTCCAAGTGTTGTCTCAGAACTGTACCATTCTGGGTATAAAAAAAAAGTGCTATTCTGATTTTAGGAATGATCTAAATTCCAGTTTGTCTGATCTATAGATATTGGGGCCTGTGAGTCTATCATGAAAAAGAAAACCAAGCAAGATTTTCAGGAGCTGATCAAGACAGAACATGGTGACTAATATTCTTGCCACTCTGCTTTTCCCTTTTTTGCTCCTATAACATCTCTTTCCCATAAACCACTACCCTCTCTGTAGTCTCAGGTTCTTTTGTTATCCCTCTTTCTAGCTGATGATGGTACTGGCCCCTGCTACAAGCCCTGTGAACTCTTTTGTCTGAGTTGGCTCTTCTCAGCATTGGGCAGTCACATAGGGAACCCTACAAGTGTAACGGGGACAATTTTCCTAAACCCAAAGTAATGCTCTTCTCTTCTTCCTAGCACTGCTAGAAGGGTTCAACATCCGGGAGAGCACGAGTTATATTGAGGAGCACATTGACCGACAGGTAAGTCCAGGAGGGAAGGCAGCAAGAGGTTGTCTTTTGGAAGTGTGGTCTGCCAGAAACATAAAGGAATGGAGAAAAGCATTTAAGTTATAGGGTTTAAGTTCTCATTGATTGCTTGTTTTGCCTTATAGGTATCACCTATTGAAAGCCTCCGTCTCATGTGTCTCCTGTCTATTACTGAAAATGGTAAGTAATGCCAAGGATCAGAAATAATAGTTTGGTAAAAGAGGAAAACTTTTGAAAGATATAAATACCCTAGCAAATAAAATAAAAAGCATCACCACAACTCATTGATTTGAGCTCTCTGGCTCTGATGTGTCACTCAGTGCAGTAGTACAAATTTCATTATATCTACTCATACCTTCACATTCTGTATAACTCTTAAAAAATTTTTTTTCTTTTTGTTTTTTGGAGGGCAGTTGGGGTTAAGTGACTTGTCCAAGGTCACACGGCTAGTTTTTGTGTTAAGTGTCTGAGGCCGGATTTGAACTCAGGTTCTCCTGACTCCGGGCCGGTGCTCTATTCACTGCACCACCTAGCCGCCCCCTGTATAACTCTTACGAATGTCTTCCCATAAATTCTCCATAAGAGATCCCTCCTATTGCTGGAGAACTACTTCTAGGTCTTTTATTTGAATCTGTCATCTCTTCTTTTCCAGACATCCCCCTTCCTTTCCCATTCAAAACTAGATTTATGGAGGCACAGAAAAACAGAATATTGCTCTATAATTGCAGTTACACTTTCCTTGGTAATGGAAATGGCAGTGAATGGAACTTTTAGGATCGTTGGGTCAGTCCCTTTTTCCCATCTCAACCACTGAAAGATAATAATGGTACAATTACAGGTCTGAGATGGAAATTCTAGCAGTCCTCTCATCTGTGCTGTCTCTTTCAGCAAGGTTTTATAGAAAAATATGTCCCAGAAAAAGTGAAAACAACTAATATGTTTCATGAGAATTTTGATGAGAGGAGATTCTATAACCTTCCATGGTAATTTGTTCTAATGTCTAACCATGTCAGCCAGTAAATTCCTAATTATGTTTACCCTGAGTCACTTTTTAGGCATTTGGATCTGATTTTCTCTTTTCTCCATATAGACTAAAAACAGCTGATCACTGCTCTTCTTAAGAAGGCACTTTAATAATCCAATTTTAACAAATAATAATTTGCTTATTGCCTTCTATATGCTAGGCACTGGCAGATAATTAAATGATCTTCATAGTCTCTTACGTTTATAGAGCACTCAACCATTTTCAAGGTACTTTTTTGTGTAGTTTATCATTAATCAAAGTTGGAATGGCTATCAGGAGGCCATTTGTCTGAAGCAGGAGTGTGCCTAAATCAGACCAGACAGATGGTTATTAATCTTGTTCTTACAGATTTCAAAGAAGGAGATTCTTCAGTTTCTGTTCTCCTGGTCCTCTTCTCTTCTCCACTCCCCCTCACTCCATCCCCATTACTGCCCTAATAATTATGAGACTTTTGGCTTAGAGCTAGAAGAGATCTTAATAGCTGTCTGGAGAAACTTCCTCAGATGAAGCAAGTGCGGGTACAGAGAGCTTACGTGATTGCCCAGAGGCTATCTCGTATCTGGGGACTCTCTGAGGCAAGATTCAAATACAAGTCAGGTCTAGCACTCTATCCACTTTGCCATCTAGTATCATTGATTTTACTATTTCTGGTTTAGTATTCTGCATGCTAACTGCTTTCATTGGTCCCCTAGAAGACAAACTTCATCCTTCAAAAGAAAGGATTAGTTAAGAAATCCTAGATTTGAAAATTAGTTAATAGCTTATGAATACAATACAGTGTTAATGATATAGTAAATTTTTTTTTCTTGGCTTAAGATCAGTTAGTAGGCTTTCTATGTTTTCAGCACATTTCAGTTGAAGCCAATTTAATTAACTTACACTATCTCCTTCATCCACAGGTTTGGTGCCCAAAGATTACCGCTCTCTGAAAACTCAGTATCTTCAGGTGAAAACTAGAATAGAACTTTGAAATATTGAGGACGGGAGGTGTTGTTGTGAACTTTTGAGGAGAGTTAGTTGAAGGGACCCATTTTCGTTTTGTTCTCTATAGATATGATAAAGTTCCTGGTCCGATTCTCACTGTCTAATGTACTTGAGTGTGTAGCGATGGCCTTTTAATCAATTCAAGACTTATTAGGCATTTCTGTTCATACCATTTAACTGTCATGATTTGTGCTCAGCACTGAGAGACCTCACACTGAGAGAACTGACCCATAACGAATTTCTTAACCCTTGGAGAGTTCAGCACTCTCTGAATTTAGTAGAGTGGTAATAGTAATTTCCTTCAAGTACTACTTTACCCACTTCACTCATAAACTTCTGTGGTAATTCTGATTTTTAGCCAGTATCCACTTTTCTTCCTTTTTCACCATTCATAGTTCTTATGCCATGCACTTGACACCTGATTATATTCATTTTCTTCCTGTCTTGTATCCTTTTTTGTTTTCATGAGTGGAAATCACATCTCTGCAAAAGCTCCTTGAGGGTGGTACTATGTCATATTTCCTCTGTTGTACCTAAGATGTACCTGGGCACAAAAAATAAACCAAAAGAAGTTAGTCTTTGTGCCTAGAAATAAATCCTTTCAGTAAATACTGATTGGATTGCATTTCTTTCAGAGCTATGGGCCTGAGCACCTGCTGACCTTCTCTAATCTACGTCGAACAGGCATGCTAACAGAGCAAGTTCCAGGGGATACTCTTACTGCAGTAGAGAATAAAATGAGCAGATTGGTGACTGATAAAGCTGCAGGTGGGCACAGGCACAGTGGTGATTACAGCCATCTGATTATTTGCTTTTCTTCATTTCTTAGTATACCAGAGCAGACTGGGTGTTGTTAAGAGAATGAACTGAGGAAGAAAAAGGTGATAACATATGGTTCATGGCCACTCATAGAGTAACCATTCACTTAGCCAATCCCAAGGTTCTCCTACTACCCTGGACTTTGTGATCATACCCATCTCATTAAGATTGCTTTGTGTGAAGCAGCTGTTGTATACAGAGAGAGAGAGAGTTGGAGAAAGGGGTAGAAAGGAGGTCTGCTACCCAGGAAGGTGATCATCTCATTGTCCTCTGCCATGGTGAGATCATTTTTATTATTGTGTGTAGTTCTAAGAACCACATTTTAGGAGGACGTTGATAATCTGGAGAATGCCTGAAAAGGCCCTCAAGGGGATTAGCTGAATGAACTTTAGATGTTCAACCTGGAGAAGAGACATCTAAGGGGCATGATGATAACTCTAAAAGGGGGATTAGACTTGTTCATAGTCCCAGAGTGCAGAAGTAGAAGCATTAGGGATTAGTCACAAGGGCAGATTTTGGTTTAAGAAGACTCCTAAAAATTAAAGCCATCCAAAAATGTAATGGGCAGCTATAAGAGGGAGTGGGTTCCCCCTCGTTAGAGGCCTTCCATCAGAAGCCACATGTGCTAGAGAGATTTTACCTGTTCAGGTAAGGGTTGAATTTGACAGTTTCAGAGGAGGTTCTTAATTGTGAGTCTGTTTGTCATTTCTAACGTGTGAACTCCAAAGGCTCCTTCAGAAGTAACCAGTTCTGCTTTCTTCGAAGATTCAGTTACTTCACCCCTTGAGTTTAACATAACATCCTTGTGGTTTGAATTATCCATGGCAGTGCTCCTAACCTAGGAACACTGGATGGGACCTACCTCATATTTCTTCTCCAGGAAAACTCACTGATGCTTTCAGTTCTTTGGCTAAAAGAAGCAATTTTCGTGGTATCAGCAAAAAGTTGGGCTTGGTATGTCAACTGGGTCTGGATCCTTGGGTGGTAGGGAGGAAAAAAGCTATAAAGCAGTTTTTCTAACATACCTACATTCTAGTAAAAATCTGGATTCTTTATTATAAACCACCAGTCCTCTGCAGTTCAGCACTATTAAGAGCTGGGGTGGGGAGAAGGGTAGAGAATGGGACAAGGAACAAGTTTTATCATTTAGAGAAAGAGACCAGGAATGGGAGGGGGGACAGGGAGGGGGGAAGGAGTAAGGATAGGAAGAATTGCTGGGGGGAGTTGTTTATAGGTTTTGTGAAGATTCTTTGGTTGAAGAAAAGCTTTGTGGACTGATCTAAATTGCCTAAGAAGGGCAATTAGGAAACACTGCTCTAGAGCATTTTGCATTTAATAAGACATTTTTCAGTCTTTTTCATTACCATATCTCCCTGTGAGATAGCTTCATTTTAGCTTAATTTTAGTGATAAAAGAATACATAAGATGCACAAAAGCACAAAAAAAACATAAGTGATTCATTCGAGATTATTGAGCAAGAGAGACAAGGAGCCAGAAAAAAAAAAAAAAAGAATTTATAATGCCTGAGCCTCTAGTCTGTTGTTTAGTCACTGAGCCATGTAATGTATACTTGATTTTCTCTCCTCTGCTGGATAAGTGCTTATTTATTTTAAAGAGTAGTGGCACCCAGCTGGTATTCCATAGCACCCCTGGGTAATGTAGATTCATGTTCCCCTTTCCCAGGAAGGTTGAATTGTGCTCAGGAATTTCTTACATATTACTTTGCATTGGTCCACTTTCCAGCAAGCACAGAGGTAACTGCTATAGACTCATAAAGGCAGTATGGTATGATTAAAAAGAGACTTCACTCTGAAGTCAAAGGTCGAGGTTCATATCCCACCTCTGACACTTTACTGCTTGTGTCCCTGGGCCTTAGTTTGCTCATCTATAAAATGAGGGGGTTTATCTTGACCTTTGAGTTACCTTCTGACTTTAGATCTGTCATCTCAAGCAACTATTCTATACCAAACATGTAGTTGCCTTGAGTATTTAAGGCTAGTGAGGAGAGAAAATAAAGATTTAGGGTATAGTCTGTAACAGAATTAAGGGCTAATCAATAGAAAGGCTTTGCTAGGTTCCCAGTAATGGGCTACAATGTAGTTTTTAGGTAATCCTGGTCTAGGGATTTAGTCAGTGCTATGCACTAATTTCAGACCATGACTAGCCCTGGAATATGGATTTTCTTAAGAATATTGCCCAATTTCTGTCTTTGGGTAGTGATGTAGCCCTTATAGAATTTCAGAATAAACTAAACATCTCTTTCTGGGGGCCCCAAACTGGCATGGGGAGGGTGTGGACTAAGTTGCCAGTTGACTGATGTGCCACTACATGCCCAGTGTAGATTCCACGTGGGGACGGTGAGTATGACCTGAAAGTACCACGCGATATGGCATATGTCTTCAGTGGTGCCTACGTACCCCTCAGCTGCCGCATCATTGAACAGGTGAGACCAGGTTCCCTTTCCATTCTCTACTTTATTTTTCTGCCATTTCTCGTTCCTCTGGCTGTTTGATTCCTTCCAAGCTCCCTGCCCATCGCTGGTCATTTGGTTACCAGCAGAGACATAAAAGCATTGAATGTAAGCTTTCATGATCTTACTAACTGAAATTCAACCTCAAACTTCACTAGGTATTAGAGCGAAGGAGCTGGTTGGGTCTTGAAGAAGTTGTTCGGTTACTCAACGGCAATGAGTTTGCAATCACAGGTAAGGAGAATTTAGAAGTAGAGGGCAGACTGAATAGAGATGAAGGCAATGTGGGAAACTGGGACAAAATTTAAAAATTGAGATTGAGTTGCTTTGTTTCCTTATAGACATGATACCCGAAGAAAATGCCCCTAGTGATTCCCTGCGTCTTATCCTTGTGGTTTTTCTGGGTGGATGCACCTTCTCTGAGATCTCAGCTCTCCGGTTCTTGGGCAGAGAGAGAGGTAAGAAACATCTTGAAATAAAAACAATTGGTTTTTGAGATTGGTAGTTGAGAGAAATCAGTACATTAACAGAAATTCCTACCACTGTCCTCTGGATGTAATATTATCATTTGGAGGCAGGGAGTTAGAAACAAAATAACTGTGAGGAAGAGCAAGGTCATTGGATCTAGTCAGGTGTACCAGGGAGACCTGTTTCTGTTAGAATGGGGTGTAATTAAGGGCAGATTGCTGTACCCCCTTAATTCAACCAGGGGATGGTATTTGTCATATGTTAAAAAATAAATTGCCCAGCATCTGATGGACATCTTTGAAGTTGAATGGCATCTCTGCCAGCCTTCCAGCAGCACTACTTGGGCCCAAGAGTGTGCTCTCCCCACTTTTGTCTCCTCAGGTTATAGATTCATTTTCTTGACAACGGCTGTGACAAATAGTGCTCGGCTTATGGAGTCCATGAGTGAGGTGAAAACATGAAGCATCCTCTGTGGAGGCTGACACTTGAGATACAGCCATGGGAGTGTCCAGCAAATAGCGCCCTAAGGACAAGGGAAGCTTGAAAACTTTGGGGGGTGAAGATGAGTGAACCCACCCAGGAGAATCCCATTTCTTAGGCTCACTGGGGCTCTTCTCAGGAACCCAGGGTCTAGACTCAGCAGTGTTCTGAGTTCTTCTTCCCAAAACTTTTCCACATCTGTTTGGGACATGCCAATGTACTCAGGATCTGTGGGGGAAAGTTGACCTTTGGCAAATCGTTGTTCTTGCAAATAAATATTGTACTTTCAGTCACTCAGTCAGCACGCATTTATTTATTTTTTAAATTTATTTTCTTGTTTACATCATTCATTTCCAAAGATTTTGAGTTACAAATTTTCTCTCCGTCTTTCCCCTACCCCCAACCCCAAAACAGCAATCCCACTGTCAAGCACCCCCCCCAATCTGCTCTCTTTTATGCCCTCCTCCAACATCCCTCTAACTTTCTGGTAGGGCAGGGAGGGTCTCCCTACTCCAGGCCCTGTATATCTTAATTCCCAGTTGCATGTATTATAGAGCTTTAAATTCTAGATTCTTCCTCCCTTGTCACCCACCCCCACTAGAACGATAAGCAATGCAGGCTGTACATGTCTAATTACACAGGACATCTCCGCAGTGGACATATCGTGAGAGGTTGATTATATGTCCCTCCTTCCTATCCCGCCCCCCCCCTTGTTCT
>CM053598.1:97969967-97997283 GCA_028646575.1 Pseudocheirus occidentalis | reverse complement strand
CTTGACTGACAGCTATTATCTATTTTCTTAGGTCAGTCACTTCACCAGTTTCTTTATCTATAAAATAAGCATGATAATGCCTGTAGTGCCTACCTCAGAGGTATGTTTTTAGTACCAAAGAGATAAGGTATGGAAAAAGCCTTTTGCAAACCTTAAGCTATATAAAATTCAGCTCTTATTATGAGACTACACTTATGCCCCTTTCTTCTTACTGCCCCCTAAGCATGGAATCTATGGCAGAACCCTGTTCCTCCTCCCCAGACCCTTACCTCCTTGCTCATGGCCATGTTACACATGCACTCAGTGGCTGCCCGGCGGATCATTTCATGCTCTTCAAACATGTAGCCCTCAATCATTGGCACTGCCTTCTCCTTCAGAATCTTCTGTCTGTGGGAGCAGAGGCCAGCAATTTGAACACCCTGCTACATATATCCATCTCTTGCCCTACTCAACTCAATACTCCCAGGTCAGAGGTTTTCCTTAGAGGTAGTGACCATCACCCAATAAAACCCAGAGGGGAGCTGTTCAATTTCCTATAGCTCTGGCTCATCAGTCAAGCAGGACTTAAGTAGGCTAGAGAATAAGACTAAGAGACAGTAGTCCCTGCTTGAAAGAGAAGGAAACCCACTTTGGTGGCTTCCAGCTCCAGGCATGTAGGGATTTCATCTTACCTAAGCCTCTCACTGATCCCTGCCAGGTTGGTTAAAGCCATTAGTGCTTCAAAGTTCTGAAGCCCTGAGCAGTTGAGATGTAGTAGGGAGACAAGGGGGCGAACAACCTCATAGACCTGAAACACAAACACTGGCATATTAGAGTTGTTCATACCCATCTTTTCCCTTACTCCCCAAACTCAGAGAGCATCCCCCCTGAGAAACAATGAAGTAGGGTCACACTATTAAGTGCATCACACTCATTCCAACATTGTCCACTGTGCTATTCCCTCTCTACAGATGGTCCCATTTTAAGAAAAAGCACCAGCAGAGAGAAAATCACTATCTAATGATGAAGGAGGAAGAAATTATGTTGGGAACAGAGAGAGGAAAAAACAAACCCGTTCTCCAGGAAATGTCATCTCAGGGTTAGAGGTGATGGTAATCTTGGCAAGAGCCTGTGCTGCTTTAGTCTGCCCAACATCTGTGCCCTCCAGAGCCAGTGGCAGTAAAGCCTGAAAAGAAATATAGCACCCCCCCAAAAAAATTTTATCTTTAAATCAGAAACTGAAATGAAAAATTAGGAAAATATCCGTTATATTCTTATGTATTAATATGCCATAAAATAAATAGTTTACATTCAAACATTTATCTCATTTGGTTTTTGAAACAACACATTGAAATATCCTCATTTTAAGATGAGACAACTAACAGAGGCTAAGTCATTTGCCTAATGTCACACTAAGTGGCAGTCAGGACCCGAACCTAGGTCTGACTCCAAAACCACTGCTCTTTCCTCTACAGAACACTAAATTTTATGAAATAATATATGTGCCAAAAGCAATAATATGCTAGAGGACATTAATAACTCATTTTCAGTAAAGGGATAAACTTGAAATAGTTTTTCCAGTAGTGATGATAGGTTTGTATTAATTTGTTCACACTGTCTTTTAGTACCTCTTATTACTGGCAGAGATTTTTTAAAACTGCTTAAGTGGGTTTAAGGGGACAATCTTTGTTTAAGAAATCTAGCAAAAATTATTAAAGGTTGCATACTCTCTTGTACAACGTACAGGGAAATGTTCATTTTATTTAGTGTTGACGTTCAAAATAGTATTAATAAGATATATATGTATATGATCTATATATGTATACATACAAACAAATGAAAGCTCACTGTTGAATACGGACTGAAATCTATTCTCTTCAGTCAAGACTTTCTTGTTTTGGACCTAAGGCCAAAGCAAAATTCCCAGAACAAGGAGTAAGTACATTGTGATTTTCAGGGTAAGCTACATAGTTTAATACATAACAGAATAGAAGTGAGTTTCTGAACACAAAAAAGTAACATTTCAAAATGTTGTAAGAGTCATGAGGTCTTGGGCAAAAAAAATAATAATAATAACAATTTGGGCCTCAGCTTCCTTATTTGTAAACTAAGGGTTAGACATGATTATTTCTAAGAAGATTCCTTTTCATTGCTAAAATTTTGGCTCTGTAAGCCTTTGCCTCTGGTATGTGGTATCACTCTTACAGCTAATGGTCTTAGTTCAGCAGAAGAAAGTAACCACCAATGGTAGCTTACCTTGCCCCCTCCCTGAGCAACAACACTCCCACGGTCTTCTGCTTCTTCAACCAATGCTAGGAAGACCCTGTGGGTAGAGACCTAATTAGTCATGGCTTGGAGGTTGACGGAATAAAGTTCTTTCTTGGCCTAGCAAACAGCTAAATGACCAGTTTCTATAGGGTATGCCCCAAGCAAGACTTTCCCTCTTGAGGGAAGCCCTAACAATTTTGTGCAGTTGACAGCTAACACCTAATCATCTCTTAGCCCTGAATGGGTCATCTGTCCCTCCCTCCAGACACCTCCTGGTTCCCGGTGCACCTGGAGAGCAGTTCTCGGCAGGAATTGGTGAGTACTGGGTTTTCATTCTTCACCATGCATGTGAGAGCTGATACCACACCAGCAGTAAGCAACTTCTTCACTCGTGATCGAACAAAGCTTGGTTTATCCTGGGGAAAAATTATAATTCAATAGGGCACTTAGGTGGCGCAGTGAATAGAGCACTGGCCCTTGAGTCAGGAGGACGTTGAGTTCAAATCTGGCCTCAGACAGTACTTACTAACTGTGTGACCTTGGGCAAGTCACTTAACTCCAACTGCCTTCCCCTCTCCAAAGAAAAGAAAGAAAAATTATAGTTCAACATAAAAACACAACTAACAAATAGTACATGTAGCACCCCTTCTTACTGTCAGCAGAAGTAAGAACACTTAAAAAGAACTTAGTGAGAATGAATTGTTAAACACTAAAATAACAAAATAGAGAAATCTTTCCCAGTTAATCTTAAACAGCAAACACTCATTTGTTCAGGATAACTTAACTTTTTGAGGCCTCTATTACCTTATCTGCAAAATAACTTTGGAGCAGATGCTATTTTTCAACATGTCTTTTTCAACTCTAAAATTCTATGATTTGGGAGTAATACTGCCTAGAGTTAGGGGAACCATGTCTCTTCTAGCCCAATGCCCCTGTGATTCAAAAAAGTGCCCATCTGTGCCTCTCACTTACCCCGGCTCACCTTTGGGTGCTGCTCAGGTACATGTTGTTTGGCATACTTGGCCAACTCCAGCATCTGGGGGTCAGGCTCCTCGTGATCATAACTATTGGTACAGTTTACTAATGTTGAGGCCACAGCAAAGAGTACTGACCTGTCCTCCAACTGCAAAGAACAGAAAGGAGATTCAAACTGGCCCTGCCTTAGGTGAAAATCTCCAGGGATGGACCACATTAAATACTGTTTCAGAGAAGACATACTTCAGACAGCACTAGAAAAGGTACAAAAGGTCAGGTATGAAGTTCTATCCTTAGAAATCTGAGTAGTTCATTTCTTCTTTGCATATACTCCTTAACCCAAGACTTGACTAGGAAGAATTGGGCCACCCTCTTCTAGTGGACCCTTTTGCCCCAAAACATTTAAGTTATTATTTCCAAAGGCCAAAAACAGTCTCAGGTTTTATGAAGGTAAGCAGTAGCTTACCATCCTCATCTCTGATAGTTCAACTTCTAAAATTTCTTGAGTCGTATACAAGGGAGACCAAAAATGCACCTCCTTCAATGGACAGGGCAGAGCTACCTTAAGACTGGGGAGAATAGCTTCTATTGGCTAGGTTTCAAAAATAACAGTCAAAGCTACTGTGTCAGCCTTGCTAGAAAAGACACTATTCGATCCTTCCATTGGTTTCAGTCCAGCCAAGGGAAGGAACGGGGCAGGATGAGAGTTGGGGTAATTCTAGGAAGAGAATGAGCAGGCACTGGTATGGAAGCTCCTCAAGGCTGCCAGGCTGGAAACCCCAGGCTACCTTACTGAGCTGGAACATGGCCTTCAGAGCTGCCTCATCTTCCACAAACTCTTCTTTTACATCTGCATCAAAAGTCAAATAGGCAAGGCCTTCCACTGCCCAGCGCCGAGTGCTCGAATCAATTCCATCATTACACAGCCACCTGGAGGGAGGAGGGAAAGAGCATCAGCGGAATGAGCTGGGGAAAGACAGCGGTAAGATAAATAAGGAAAACCCAAGCATACACAGTTTGTGTACACTAAGGAGGGTTCACCTGGAGCAGAAGATATAAAAACATGGAAAGGAAAGGTTTAATAGAAGGCTGAAAAAACGTTGGAGTTAATTTTTTTTTAAAAATAGAAGATTGTCTCTTCTATGCTCAACAAAGAAAAATAGTTAGAGAAGGCTCCCACTCTATATCCCCAGTGTTTCTTCCCATGAAATCTATTTAATCAAGCTAGATCGGGTGGGCAATGACACTTGGATTTCATAATCATCTCAAACTTACTTTCGACACTGCTTGGCCAGTTTGAGGGTGGAACCTTCTGCAAATTGCTTCATGCTAAAATCAGTACCTCCAGCTGATCCTAGCTTACAGAGCCCCTGGAAGAAAAAGAAAAATGTAAGTTTTGATGAGCTCTATGGAATGTAGGAAGGGACTACCTTTCTCTTATTGTAATCCAGCCTTATAAAACTTTTGAGGTGCTTACTGGAATGTTCTTCTACCTATTACATATCCATGGAGATCAAAGAGCCTGAGAGGTTTTATAAAAATTAAGAGGTCTTTAGCTATCATAAGAAACCATGAGCACTTTATGTCATTTATTCTGGGTAGGATATTCATGCAGGCATCTAAAAGATACTCTCTGGCGGGTGAGTGAGCTAGCATCCAGTGGAGGTGAACATCACTGTAGGCCAGCAGTTGCAGGTCCCAAATTCACAGCCAAAATGATACTCAATCTTAGTTCTGAGGATGCCCATCAAACTTTTCCCCCAGAAACTGCCAACTTTTGGCTCTGAGAGATTTGTGGGGATAGAAGCTCTAAATAAGAATCCCCTAGGAACCAAATGCCCCACAGAATACACAGTTAGATTAGTTTTATAATGCTTCTTTACAGGTACAGAAAGCTTTAGTTACAAAGCACTTTTATGTAGGTAATCTCCATCTTCACAATAACTCTGCGAGAAGCAAGACAGGTTTTGCTTATCTTCATTTTACAAATAAAACTGAGGCTCACTGTGAGGCAAAAAAACCCACATAAAGTCACACTAATGGGAGCAATGGGAATCTGGATTCAGTCTTTGTGACTTTTAGCCCAGAATTCTTTCCATTACACTAAGGGTTTTAACCTAAGATACATGGATCCCCCAAGGAAACTATGGAGAGATTTCAGGGAGTCTTTATTTTTTTACAACTGGTTTCCTTTGCATTTTCATACTTTATGCACTTAAAAATATTCTACACAAGAAAATTTTGAAACCCCTTCTCAACAATAATGCTGCATATCTATAGTAAAAATATCCAGATACTAGTGTTGGAGAAAATAACTTTCCTCATAAAACCTGCCCCTGGTGAAAACTTGAACGGGGTTTTGGATAAATCAAGTCATCAACTCTATCATTAAACCTTCCTGGCTAAACCTAACTTATCCTGATCACCTCCCTCCTTTTTTTTTGCTACAGGACTTCCTGCTCTGCCTCAGAGGCAGCATGGGGCAGTAGAAAGAATTGGAGTCAGAAAACCTGGGTTCAAATCCCAGTTCTGCCATATACTAATTGTGTTGCCATGAGCAGGTCACTTCACCTTTCTGAGACTGTTTCCTTATGCATAAAATGAGGGGGTTGGAGATAATTTTTAAATGACATTTGGCTTAATTTGGCACACATTACTTTGTAGTGTTATTTTTTTGTGGTAGATTGTCAGTCCCCTGAAGGCAAAAACCACATCTCACGCTTCATTGTATCCCTAGTGATTGATATATGGCTAATACATATTTAATAATAAAAGTGAAAATAGGATTAATCAAGACTGTCCCTCCCATTCCCAGGCTCAGGGTCCAGCCTCACCACTAAGGCTCGAATTCGGATGCTGTCCTTTTCACTTCGCTTGTAGAGATCCTTAAGAAGGGAAACACCATTGGCAGTAATAAATGAGGCACGCTTGGCCTTTCCGGCTGCGTAGATCAACGCCTCCACAGCTACCAGCTGTTCTGCCTCGTTTTCTGAGGCACACAGAGCAATCACACTCTCCATGACACCGCTCAGTTCCAGGGCTCGGTTGCCGGCTTCACAAGGGCCCTGCAGGAGGCAGGAGACTGTCTGAATAGCTCGTAGCTTCCCAGCCAGCCCTCGGCCCTCGAACCAGCTCCTGGGAAAAACAGATCCAATGGTCATGCCTACACTAGGGCTCTCATATTTTATTATTCCTCCCTGCTTACTCTTCCAAGTTACTTCTTTATTATGAGGCTCCTCAGATAATAGGACACTTGAATATAAAAGTAAGAGAAAATGGGAATGAGAAAGAACCATATCATTTTGGCTCTAATTGCTGTGGCTTAGTCGTCTAAGAATTTAAGTCAGTAAGACTATCCATTTTAGACATAAAACTGAGACATAAAAGATAAACATTACTTTCTGAAGTCAGGGAAGGAACTTCTCTGGCATGAAGTTATACTGGCATAGGGAACTGAACCTGGAGTTATTTTTTAAACTTCACTATCCCTTCCCAAAGCTGCTCTACTCTGAAAACCCTTCCCTGACGGTTCTGGCTCTGAGGACTAGGTTTTTTTGTTTTGTTTTGCATGACAATAGAAACTGAAGTTTGTGGATGATTTCTTACTTGATATAACTTTCACAGAGTCGGTGGAAATTTTCCCTCTCTGCATCACACTTCAGATCATCAAAGAGCTTATTAAGGAGAACGGATGCACTCATCCGGCTATTCTCTGTCACTGCAATGTCTCCAGGAGCTTCCTGAACTGAACCTCCCACTTCCAGAATCTTTTTTAAACCTGAAAAGACACTTTTATTTAGACAGAACTGCTGACAGTTTAAGGTCAAGATTTCTGTGGAGAAAGCTGGAGAGGCATGAACATTGTTTCAGGAAGGAATGCCGCACAGGTCTGGGACACACAGATTGGCAGGAACTAGAGACAGAGTAAGTCTGGCAAAGCCAGCAACAGAGTGAAAAGTCAGCAAGAGGATTTCCATTAAACAGGATTATTTAAAGTTCCCCATAACCCAGCCACTTTCTACCTCCCTAGTCTTGTTATACTTTATTTCCTTCAACACACGATGCTGGCCTACCTGAACACAACCGTCCATCGCTTATCTCTGTGCCTTGGAACTGGCTGTCCCCCATGCCTGGAAGGCTCTCCTTCCTCACCTCTGCCTCTTAGCTCCCCAAGCTTCGTTGGAGACTCAGCTAAAATCCTACCTTCTGCAGGAAAAAACATTCCCCAGGCCCCTCAGCTATTCAGATTATTTTCCATTTACTCTGCATACACCTTGGATGTACTTAGTTATTTACATGTTGTTTCCCCCTCCAGAATTAAGTTCCTTGAGGCTGGGACTGCTTTTTGTTTCTCTTTATATTTCTAGCCCTTAGCAGAGTGCTCGGTACATGGTCAGTTCATAATAAATGCTTGTTGCCTGACTAAAGTACAAAATATTCATAGTAGCACTTAACCAACATATCAACTGCATCTGACAGCTTATGCCACATTCTACAACGATTTGCGTCTCCTAATTTCTGCCAAGAAAGGAGGGAGGGCCATTTCCTTTCCCTTCTTCACAGACCAGCTGGGTCACTGACACTATACAGCAGTAAGTTGGGGGATCTTTGTTCTTCCCATTTACGTTGTTGTAGTCATTGCATAGTGGCACTTTTTGTGGTAGCAAAGAACTAGAAACAAATTAGACGCCCATCATCTGGGGAATGGCTAACAGACTGTGGATGGACATTACTGTGCCACAAGAAATGATGAATATGAAAAGTTCAGAGAAGCACAATAAGCAATTTTAACTTAAGAGAGGAGAAGCAGGAAATAAATATATATAATGGAAATGGAAAGAATTTTTTAAAAGAAACTAAAGGCCATGTAATTTTGATGACCAAGTTTGGCCCTAAAGAAGTAAAAAAATTTTCCTTCCTTCTTTACAGAGCTGGGGCCCTATACGTGTGGTACATTGAACATGCTGTCAGTCGCTTACCTCTGTTGAACAGTGCTACTGCCTCTATCCCCCGCCCCTTTTTAAATTCTTCATTATAAAGAATGGCATATATTTGAAAATGAAAGCAATGTAAAAACAAAATATACTTTTACAGTCTTTTTCAATAAAAATACATCATTCTATAAATTCTAGTTATTATTATTACTAGTAATAAACAGCTCCTAGTTAGACACAGATTAAGAAAGAATGTCAGTTGAACTTACTTAAGTAAAAGGACAGAGAACACACAGACTCTCAAAAAGTCTTCTCTAAATTTGAATCTCTTACCTTGGTCAATGACCCAAAGAGTGAGGCTATTGTTGGGGTCTCGAAGTGACTTCCGAGGGACCACTTTAATCAGGAGAGTCAGGGCATTATCTCGACCTTGGGCTGAAACACCCACTTCAGTCAGCAACTCCAAAAGGTTACTGATCAATAACTTCAGTTCCCTAGAAGGATCTGCAAACCAAAAAATGTTTCATGGCAGCCTAGCAGTCAATGTGAACGCTAGGCTTACCAAGCAACCTAGTGGAGGAGTTAAGGGGAAGAGGGTAGAGAGAGGGAACTAATAGAGTATTTGTTGTTTAGATCTGGGCAGACCTCCACTTCTATTAAGGGGCTTTGTCCCTCCCAGAGCACTCTTACTCAGTTCTCAAGTTCCCTTGTTGCTTAGGACTCCAAAGCAATGTGTTATAGTTAGGACACAGCTATAAGTATATCTGTACCATCAAGTGGGTTCTTTATATGATCCATAACAATGAAGTACCATGGGAAGGAAGCCCAAATAAAGACTGGTTGACTCACCCACAATGATAGCACCTTCTTTTCCTCGGAAACCCTTCTTTACTCCTTCCTTGAGAGCATCAAACATGACCTGCAGTAGGTGGCAGGTGGCAAGGGACACTGACTGGTCCTTAACCCCAAGCATGGCTACTACTCGACGAGTACCCAGCACACTTAGGGTTGCTACTGTCTGTAGAAGAAAAAACAAGTACTTCAACTTAGGAGCTACCCCTATTAATAGTCCTTACTATGAGAGGTCAAGAAACTCTGAAAAAGGTCAGCTCTAAGTGAAAAACAAAGTGTGAGAACTGGTCTGAGTGTAATGCCACCAAAATAATACCAAAATTATCCTGTAGCTACAGTTTCTCTAAGAAAACATTTCAGGGCAGTTCCATAATGGTTCATTGCTACTCTACTCCATGCAGGTTTCCCTGGTTCCCAAACATTTGGTTCAGTTTATTTTTCCCAGGAATGCTATACAACAACCTAGCAAAAACTATTCAGATGAATGCCAGACCAAAAAATTACTTCTTACCTCATTCACCAAAATTCCAAAATAGCCCTAGAAATCTGGATTTAGTTCAGGGAAAATCTTTCTATTCCCAAGAGGTCTACTTTGGTGCTGGATGAGCCTACAGAACTTGAAGTGGGGCAGGGCAAATTCTTGTAACTCCTAGTCCAGAATGGACTTGAAGCTGAGATAAGGGAACAGAGCTCAAGCTTGTCCTACGGTCTTGTCCAAGGGAATACACAAACCTACCTCTATTCTCAGTGCCATCTAAATATTCAGGAGGGCTGTTTGATTAAGTGAAGTAGTAAGCTTAGTGCTGCTGTTTTCAATTGCTTCTCCATACTTACCCGTGACTGGTGCTCAGAGCATATTCCAACCAATGTACGCAGAGCTGCCAACATCAGGTCTGTCTCTCCTGTTTCTAGAAGGCGTTGTAAGAGCTGGACCCCATTACTCTGGAAGATCCTCTCAGCCCCTGCATCTTCTCGTGCTAGTACAACAAGATTCTGAGAAGCCTACAGCAAAAGAAAAAGAAAAAGTGCTCAAAATTTAGTCAAGGGATCCAACCAGTCTTATAAATAACCACAGGCCAAAAGCAGTATTGTGTAGTATGAAGTACTGGATTAGGAGCTGGGAGACCAGATTGTAGCTTCTATTGAAATCAAACTCTGCAGATCACCCAGAAGATCATATCCTCCCTTGAACTAAGGCAAGGATATTCAGAAAAAGATGCTTTCCCAGTAGCCCCCACAGATGAAATCTCCAGCCTTTCCAACATAGCCCTTATTCTCTGTGTATCTCTTATCTCTGCCTATACCTGACAATTACCTGTTGTGCCCCCTTTTGCATTAGGTGAGGGAGGATGAAAGTAGCTATAAAGATAAATAATTTTAATTTGCTGTTTCGGATTCTAAAAGGAACCCACTATCTCCTTTGGGAAAGATCCAAAGGATACTCAAACCAAGAACCCAGTAATAATCTCTGTCTTCAACTCCACTGTGATATAAACCAGATGATGAAGAGACACGTAGCAGTGAACCAGTTTACCTAGAACAAGATAGTGGAGACGGATAGACCCCAAGAAGCAAAACCTCTTTTAGAGTTAAGGTTACCAGTTATCCAAATTTCTTAAGAAGCAACATCTAGGAGCTGCAAGGTAATGCAGTGAATAGAGCACTGGCCCTGGAGTCAGAAGGACCTGAGTTCAAATCCGGCCTCAGACATTTAACACTTGCTACTAGCTGTGTGACCTTGGGCAAGTCACTTAACCCCAACTGCCCTGCCTTCCCCCCTCTAAAACGGAAAAAAAAAAAAAAAAAGAAGCAACATCCAGATGCAATATCAAAAACACCCAGGACAAACTCTAGCATGAAAAGAGCACTGCAAACGTTTTGTTCCAATATGGATTATACCAGGTCTGTACCTTCTGTTTTTTTTCAGTGCCTTTCTCTTCTGGATCCAGTAAAATCTGGAACATTTGATCCACTTTAGCATCTGTTGAGGACATGTACCGAACCTGGGAAAAACCAAAAGGTACACAGAAAATCACTGTTCCAGAATTTTTGGATGAAGGTAAAGATACTTCCCCTGTTTCTTTCCCCAATCCAGTATCCTTCAATCCCTGACTTTAAGCAGCAGATATAGGTTACCTGCTTAAGCACCTCCAATCCTAGGAATGACAGCCAGGTTAAACTGGTTCTTTAGGCAAGAAAATGTTTGCCTAACAGACGATCTCAGACATTAAAGGGGTTCATTTTCCTTATAGGTCACACATCCTACTAAAACAATAGCTACTTGTATTGATGCTGAAGTAGGGAGTTATTAACAGGAAGATTATTGTTTAGTTCTTTGGCAACCACACCCATGTACAGCAAAGTCTAACAGTAGTAAAATCATTACCTACAATATATATTTATAAAGGGAGCTCAAAGAAGTCCTATAACCTGGATCTCTAAAAAAAGAGACGAGTATAGGTATATATTACTACAAAATACCTCCTTAACTTTTCATTTATTTTGTCTTGTTTTTTCATCTGCATCTATGAGATTACCTCTAGTCCTAGGGTACTCCCCTATTATAGACTTCCTTCTGCCATGATCTTTGCATTGGAAATTAAAAACAAAAACAGCATCACGGAGATGATAATCACAATTTAGTCAGAAGACAGTAAAAGAGCACTTAGTTGCCCCTGATAAATTCAGATCCTCTGACCTGGATGAACTACCCACTTGGGTAACGACAAATGTGAGTAATATTTGACAAGGTCATGGAAAATGGGAGACATAAGAGAGGTCTAGAGAAGGGAAGATGAAAGGTTTGGTAAACCATACACTAGTGAGTTCAACTTTTAATGCTGGGAAAATTTTGGAACAGATCATTAGTAAGATAATTTGTGAAAGTCTAACACAGAAAGTGGCGATTACAACACAACGAGCACAGCTTCATCAAAGACAAGTCACACTGGACCAATCTTATTTCCTTTTAACAGGGTTACTAAACAGGCAGATCAAAGGAATGCTACAGATATAATTTATCTAGATTTTAGCACTCAGATGATAAGTATTCCGTACTGTTCTTGTGGAAAAAATGAAGAAGTGTGGTTTAGATGGCAATAATTAAATCTAGAAGTGCTGGAGAAGCGATATAACATAGTGGATAAAGGGCTGATCTTGAAAACAGGAAGATCCAAGTTCGTTACTTACCTCTGACCTGTCTTGGCTGTATGACCCTGGGCAAGTTACAGCTTCTCAGTGTTCTAGGTAACTCTCTAAGACTGTAAGTTGCAGAGAAGGTGGTGACTGGCATTAGCAGACAGAGTTCCCTATATCAATGAAATCACAGGCCAGTCCCTATCCCTACCCTATTCAGAACTCAAAAAGTTACCTTTAATGATTTGATGTCAATTTGAAAGGAAGTTTCCAGTGAAGAGACCCAGAGATTATATGTATGACCTTGTTCTAGTTAATATTTTTATCAATATATAGCCTAAAGGTACAGATAGCATGTTCATCAAATTTACATATGACACAAAGCTGGGCAGGATAATTAACACACAAATTCAGGATCCAAAGAGATGTAGAGCACTGTATTGAATCCAATAAGATGTAATTCAATGAAGGTGAATATTAATTCTTACAATTAAGTTAAAAATCAACTTCACAAGTATAATATGGGGAGGCACGGTTACACAGTAGCTTGTATGATAAATATAGGGGGGATTTGATGTAATGGAAGCTCAAAATAAGTCAGCAGTATGATATGGCAGCCTCCAAATTTAGTGTGAACTTGGGCAACTAACTTCCCAGAATAGAGAGGTGAGAGTCTCTCTGTACTGAGTTTATCAAATAATAAAATGTGGAATATTGTATTCAGTTATAGGTGCTACAGTTTAAAATGAATATTGATAAAATACAGTGTATCAGTTCAGATGAAGACAATAAGGAAGCTGAAAGGCCTTCATTCTATGCTATCGGGAGGAATGGGGGATGTGTAGCTTAAAGAAAAGATTGGAGTGGGGTAGTACATGATAGCTGTCTTCAACTATTTGAATGGCTGTCATGTGGAAGAAGGATTGGATTTCTTCTGACAGGAGAATGAAGAGCAATGGATGAAAATTAGAAGAAAAAAAAAAGGAAATTTATATTTTGTCAGAAAAAACTTCCTAAAAATCAGACCTGTCTAAAAGTGGAATGGATTGCCTTAGGAAGTGGTAGGAACTTTCTCCTTGAAAGAGGAAATTTTTTTCAGGTATGGCTAGACTGATGCTGAAGTTCCTTCCCACTCTAAAATTCTATGGTTCTGTCAGTCTAATAAGAATTCAATGAAAAATTACGGAGCATCAAATATATGGAAAACATTGCATTTGGCACTGCAAGACCTACAAAGCTGTATATGAGACAGTCTCTGCTCTCTTGCAGTTGGCAGTCTAGATGAGCACATTAATATGAGTATATTAATAATTATGATGTAATACCTTTTCAAAATTAAAAATTCAGAACTACCTTGGTGACTCATGTTCAGTTTCTGGTTCACTCCAACCCCTAGATCCTTTCCTGCTATGTTTCATTTCCAGTCATTTTCCCATCTATATTTATTTACATACCTTCTCTTGAATGTGGCCCCCTAGATTCCGTAGGGCCTCCTGGAAGACTCTGTTCTTGGGTTCCAGGCTTACACACCTCTGCAAGTCAAGGATGGCCTGATCAAGGCGGCCCAGTTTCTCTAGTGCTTGGCTCCGTCGAAAAAGCGCTTTCACGTCCCCACCATCAGTTGCAATGGCTGAGCACAAATAGGAGTTGTGTCAGCACTCATGAGGTCACCATCTCCAGAGAAGAGCATCAAGGAAAGATCTCAAGGGCCAGAAGAAGGGGACTGATGCAGGGCTTGGCACTTCAGCATCAGAAAAGGTGAGGCAGCTGCAGAAAAGGAAATGCCCCAGGAAGTGGGAAAGAGAGAAGACAGGTGTGGTTCTAGGAGAGGAGAAAACCTTGTGACCAGCGTCATGCCCCAGCAGAAACAATCTTTTTCCTATGAAAAATTCTACAATCTGATAGTAAAGACCAATTTCCCCTACCTTTGGATGCATCAGCTTCAGCTTCAGAATAATCTTCCTATAGAAGTAAGAAAAATGAGATTGCTAATTTCAATTTCTTAAAAGAAAAAAAAAACAGGGTGCTAAACTCTGGGTGTTGGAGGTATGCTGAAAGGGACAATCAGAGGCAATTTTCTATCTTATCTTTGACTAGACAACCATTACAATGCTACTTATAATAGAAGCAAATTTCTGAGCCTCAATTTCTGGATGTTACAAATGGAGAATGAACTTGACTCTACCTGGAGATGGACAAACAGCCAGATAATTGACCAGCCAGTACTCTCTGGGTAATCACTCAATATCTGAGGGTGAGACCTTCAAACTCAAAGTCAGAAGTAGCTTGGTGTGGTAGAAAATGCATAGATTGGTAGCCAGGGGCAGCTGAGTTTTAGTTTCAGCTCTATCACTAATCACCTCTGGGATCTCGGTCAGATTTTTTCCACTTCTCTGGGACTTAGTTTCCTCATCTTTAAAATGAAAGGCCCGGATCCCCTTCTAGCTCTATGATTTAACTAGTTTGATTCACAAATTCATTTTTTCTTCCTGGAGATTCAGAAGTGGCAGCCTTAACCCTTAACAAGTGCCAACCTATGCAGTCCAACTAGGATCACACAATTTAGAGCTGCAAGGGACTTAAAAAGTTCATCTGGCCCAACTAAATCCAAAGGAGTCAAGGAACTTCTTTCAAGTCTCTGCTGCGAGAAGCTTTTCTAGTTCTCCTTAATCTTGGGGCCTTCCTTTTAAGGCTGTTTCTCGTTTATCCTAGATGTACCTCAGTGGTACAGAGCTGTCTGCTTTGTTTCACCCACAGGAAAACGAGTTCCTTGAGAGCTGGAGCTGGTCCCCTCCCCCCTTTTCTTTGCATCCCCCAGGGCGCTGAGCACAGCGCCTGGCATATCGAAGGCACTTAACAGCTTGACTTGAGCCCCTAGTCCCCCACGGCCCTGAAGACGTCTGCCTGAGAGCCCCAGACGCGTCTCGGTCACTCACCAGTTTGAGGTGACAGGCGGCCCGGTTCCGATGCAGGACCGCCTGCTCCTGGGGGGTGGCTGCGAGGCTCAGGGCCATCGTGTAGGAGGACAGGGCCCCCGAATAGTCCCCACCCTTGAAGAGCTCATTGCCTTCCTCCCGCAGCTGCGCCGCCGGGCTCACCTGGGTAAGAAGAGGAGGCTGGGCAGCCGGGGGAAGCGGGCCACGGGCAGGGGGCCCGGGAGGCGCATGGGAGGGCTGGGCGATCATGACCAGGATAGCCTGGTTAGACGTGGGAAGGTGCTCGGCAAAGCCGGGAAAACCCAAGGGCCCCTTGACTCACCTCAGAGGCTTCCATCGCTCCTCGCCGTTCCGCCCACAAAGCGCAAAGGTGTGCACACTCGCCCGAAACTGTCAGGAATCCTCGCCCCGCCCCTCCGCTTAGCACATAGGGGCGTGCGCACCCCCCAGGCGGCGGAGCGCGCACGTATATCAAGTCTTAGCCCCGCCCCGCTCGGTCCACACAACGCGCAGGCTCCGGCAGCCTATCAGGATTGCTCGCCTCGCTCCTCCTCTCTCCGCACGCAGGAGCGCGCACGTACTCTGCCCGGCTCCGCCCGCTCGACACCAAATGCGGGTGCAGGAGGGTCCGCCTGTCAGGAATCTTTCTGCCTCTGCCCCCGCTTAGGAAGCGGAGCGCGCACGTCGCCTGCCCCGGCACCACGCCGCTCGGCCCAGTCGAGTACGAAACAGGAGCTGCGGAAACCCCTGCCGTGTCTCCTCGTTGTCGTCCTTCCCGAGTCCTCTAGGTTGTCTCTGACGGCTGGCGAGGACAGATGTTTGCAGCTGACGGCCCCGGCCCCTGTCCCAGCAGAAGTGCAGGAGGTCCGTCGTCATGAGCGCCACGAGAAGCAGGCTATAGAGGCCCAGCGCCACGAGCGGGCCTGGACCCCTGAGGAAAGTGTGGGCAGAGGAAAAGGGGAGTGGTGAGCGCTTCGGCTTCTCGGCCGGCCTCGCCCCTCCCTGCGCTGGGACATGGGCCCTCAGTGCCGCCGTAGCTGCGGCGTGACTCAGCTTAACTAGGGGTTCCTTTGCCACCCTGCCTTAAGCGAGGGGCAGCGTTGTCCCCTCTTTGCAGATGAGTGATAGGTTTAGTGACTGGCCCGCTGGTCATACACCTGATAAATGACAGAACTGGGGTTCCAACCTGGGTCTTTGAAGTTCGATACCCATTGATTCTTCATCTTTAAGATGAGGGCATCACGACTAAATGATCCAAGATACTCGCAGCCTGTGAGTGCCTAAGGACGGCTTGACTGACTCCTGTGGCGAGGAGTGTTTTCTCCAAAGCATTCCTGTTCTTAAAGTCATTGGCAAGGTTTTCATTTCCATATTAGGTTAGGCTTTTCTCTTCTGAAGCTCAAAGTTGCTCTTTAGCAACCACAGGCTCTTAGCTTTGATGTGTCAGACCTCTGACTGATAGTGATGAACAGGCACCCAATTTTTCACTGAATGTTACAAACTGCAGGGCTCCTAGGAATACCTCTTCCTCGGTCCTGATAGCAGGCTTGACCCAAATAAACTTCATCCCAAGGGAAACGACCGTGGCATTTGGCACAGTAAGTGAGAACAGACCTTAGGTACAAAGGTTCTAGAATTCTAAAAAAACAAGTGGAGCCATAGAACAGCGGCCTGGAAGTCAGGGAATGTGGGTATCGGACCTATTTCTGTCACTGCCTTTGTGACCTTGTACAAGTTCAGTTTGCCGAGTAAAGAAGAGGTTTCTCCTCCCCACCTCTTCCCTTCAGCTGCTCTTGCTACGCTATTCACTAGGCTTAGCTGGGATGGGAGTTAACTATTTCTTCCAGTAAAATGGAGGACCACTGGGCCTTATTCCTTCCCATACTGATGCATTATAATGTTCTTAGGCCTCCATGCCCTCCAGAACCTGTTGTGGGACCTGATTTTCCCACCTAGACTGTTGGCTGAATCTTTTTAACTTCCAGGCTTTTCAGTCTATCCCTGGTCAACTGTGTTTTTGTGTTGTCTCCCACAATTAAGAGTATGAGTTTCTCAAGAACAAGAATTGCCTTTTTCCCCTTTGCTGTATCCCTAGCATTTAGCAAGATGTTTGACAAATAGTAAGCACTTATTAGACGCCTTTTCATTCATTCTTCTTCTGTTCCCTTTCCTCTCCCCAAAGGGGCAAAAACTAAGAAAAATATGTATAAGCTGCTTAGAGAGATATTTAGGTTCTAGATAAGGAAAAACTTATTAATTAGTTATCCAGGGTGTACCAGCTAGGTGGTACAGTGGATAGACACTGTCTATGGAGTCAGGAGGATCAGAGTTCAAATTTGGCCTCATTAAGTTAACATTAATTTAACATATTAGCTATGTGACCCTAGGCAAGTCATTTAACCCCAATTGCCTCGCAAAAAAAAACACAAACCAAACCAGTGAGTTACCTAAAAGTGTAATGGACAGTCCTAGAAGCTTGTGGGCCCACCTGACTTTAAGTTGTCAGAGAGTGGATCCCAACTTGTGGGTAACAGAGAGGTCCTTGTTCAGGTACAGCAGTGGTTCTCAACCTTCCTAATGCTGTGACCCTTTAATACAGTTCCTCATGTTGTAGTGAGCTCCAACCATAAAATTATTTTCACTGTAATTTTGCTACTGTTATGAATCATAATGTAAATATCTGATATGCAGGATGTATTTTCATTGTTACAAATTGAACATAACCTACAGGTTGAGAAACACTGAGGTACAGGTTGGACAGATGGCTTTTGAGGTCCTGTCCAACTGGTGTAGAAGATGGGTCCTTAATTTAGGAAGGTGGTCCCTAATGAGCTGATTTAGTGCTAGAGCTGTATAACTATGGATAATACCATAGCAAGCTGGCTCCCTAGTCTGACTTTGTAGGTAGCTTACCTTAAGATGGGTGGAGGTGGCAATGTCGACAAGTTGACCTGGTTCAGTGCCTCAAACTCTGCCTGGGTACAACAGGAACCTTGAGAGGCTTGGAGGTGGCAGCAGTAGCATTCCTCTGGGTGATCAGAGAGCCGAGGACAGAAGAAACCTGGATAATAATGCCCACTCTTGTCCCGAGAAGCCTGGCACAGGTGTGGATAATGGATCAGAGCTATAGGGAATGAGAGAAGTGTTGGGTAGTTTCAGGGCCTCTGTTCAAGAAAGGGGGCAGTATTGGTGTCTCTCTTCCCAGTAAGTAATCATGTACAGAAAAGCATTCTCAGAAGGGAAAGAAACAGGTGTCCCAGTTTCCTTTAAAACTTCGGAGTAGCATTTAATTCGGGTGGGAGATCCCAAGAATAAAATTGTACCTGAGGAAGAAGTCCAGTCAGCCAGCCCCACCTGAGAGTTGTAGAGTAGCAGCCCAATGGACAGAAGTGAAGTCAGCCTCATGGTTTCAGAGCTCATACACATGCAGTTTTATGTTAACTCAAATACTGTACATGCCATTGTTCTTTGTTGATCTTTTTGCCAGGCACACAGGCAGAAAGTCTAAAAAAAACAAAACAAAAAAAACAAACCTTGGGTCTCACCAGTAAAGACCCCACGTTTGCTGCCTAATAACCCTGACGTTGGAAGATTTTGTGGCACTAGTTCAAACTGTCCAGAGTTATCTAGGTTAAAAGGAATCATACTTGGGAAAGAGAACGTGGAATAAAATAGAGTTGAGAGATCTGCTGGTAGCAGGCTGACATTTATTTTGTATCCCTGACACCCCTGAACATCCTATTCAGTCCTACTCCAGTGCCATTTGAAGTGATCCTGAGTTTTTGGAAGGCTATGCCAATGGAGTACAAATTCTGGCAGATCCCACCATACTGGAAAGACTAAATAGGGAGGGATCAGCAACAGACTTAACTATTGGAGAAATAGAGTAGCTAAATTTAAAGAGGCTCATTACCAAATACTTGGCTACCAGATACTGAATTTTCATAGAAGATCCTGAAAATCTTTTTAAGTAGAGAGGTTTTAATTTTAGGAGGATAGACTATCTCCCCCTGTGAAATCAGATGCTGGAAATATATTCCCTCAGAATTTATTTTGTTTGACTATGTGTATTTGTTACAAGGTTTTTGTTTTTTTTTTAAACTATTAAGCGTAGGAAACAGTGGGAGGGCTAAAAAAAAAAGATGCTTATAAATTTAAAAATAGAAGTTTAAAAATTATATATGTGCATACACATTATATGAATGTATATTCCCTCACCACACTTCTCTAGCATCAAGTTGGCCCTTGACTAAAGGGAAAATCCCAGGGAACTCTGACCGTTATGCTAAAAATCCCGGGGACCTCAACATCATGCTTCGTAGGCTCAGAGGAATGCTACTTTGCAGCACTTTAAAGTATTTTTCCATAGCTGCAGGAATGGGCTTTAGGATTGTTGGGTTCCTAAACTTTAGCACTAAAATATTGCAAGTTAAATATGCTTTCATTATTCCATGAAACCATAGAAAACTCACCTTCTAAAGCTCCAAAACAGAGCTCTTATACTCCAGAAACTGCTAGAGTATATAGTTTTCCACACATTCTAACCTAAGATCTTAAGTGAAGGTTAATTGTTGCTTTCTAAATTTGTCTTACCTCTTGAGTCACAGGTTTGAGGTACAGATTGAAAGTTGATGTGTTTTTAAGACATGGCCAGTCACCAGTTTCTGAGATCTTATTCCGATGCTGTAGCCTGACAACATCCTCCTCTCAGTGTAGCAGCAAATGCTCTGATTAGCCCCAGGGGCATAGGATAGGTGTACAGGGTTTGGGGCAATGGCCCATGTGACAGAAGAAAGCTGTAAGAATTTAAACCAGTATCCCTAAAGTCTACTCCAGGCACTAGATGAGAGGAAAGAGAAGATTCTATCCCATCACCCCCAAACCAAATCAAAGATACTTATTAGGGTTCCTTGTAGTAACTCTAATTTGTAAACAGCCATAATTGATGCTTAGACCCTCAGCAACTTTCTTATTAATGAGTTCTTTTGGGTCTAAGGGTTAGGATTTGGTTTCTATAGCAACCAGGCCTAAACCTGTTGGGAGAAGTATTTAAAAGCACCGCAGGGATTTTTGGAACTTCGTAGATTAAGAGTCTCTTTCCTAGGGGAACAGAGGTACCCCCAATCAAATCCTCGTGAGATAAAAAGAAGGCTATGTATGACCAAGTACAACATTTGGTACAATTGGGGCTTGGAAAACACCCACTCAGCTGAGTCTCCTTTCCTCAGAGAGGGATAATTGCTTTCCATTGGCCTTATCCCACTTTGCTTCTTAGGTAGATGGAAAATTTTTAACATAAATCTTCTACTTACCTTCTTATCTCAGACCTGTGCTGAGTCTGGTAATAACATCAAAGTCAAATGTTTAGTCTGCAAACAATACCCGCCAATAATTAAGGACTATAGTAATTATTGTTACTGCCCAGTAGTTACATACAAATACTAAAAAGGTTATTTGGTTTTTCTTGTCACGAATGTGCACTTAGAGATTGGCAAAGCAAGTCTTGATTTATATTTGATTCTCTGTATTATAAGAAAGTAATCAATTTTAGAGTAACAATACCAGAATAGAAGCATTACATGGATTTATTTTTTCTTGTTATTTTTTAATCCTAAATTTAACAAATAGCACATAAAATGAACACTTCTGTATATTTGTTGTTTGTCCTTCATTCTGGAAGAAGACTATAACATCAGTAAGGTGATGTCATGACTTGGAAGTGAATTTTATTTAATGAGGTAGGGCAGTGCAAAATCACCAGCCTCATTCTCTCCTCCATTTATATACTATAGAACTGAGGACTGTATATAAAACTACAAATATTGTGTATAGCTTGCTTTTCTTTTTAAGTATGTAATAAATTTGACATGTTACTTTCAAAGAAGCCCTGTTTATGATTCCTCTGGCTTTCTTTCTGTACTTTCTGCACTGTTTTGAAAACATGATTCAAGACTCCTTCCCTCCCTCCTTCCCTCTTAACCTCTTAACCTCCTTCCTTCCTTCTTTTCTTTTTCGTTTTGTTTTTGTTTTTTTCCCTTCTTTTCTTTCTTCCTCCTTCCTCCCTACCTCTACCTCTCTTCTCACTTCCCCCTCCTCTTCCAAATTGAGGACAAAAAAAAAAAGAAAATATTTGTAACAAATATTCATAATAAAAACAAATTACATTTTGTCTGAAAATGTTTCATTCTGCAACTTGATTGCATCATCTCTGTCAGGGAATAGCATGTTTAATCATTGGTACTCTAGAATTATATTTGGTCTTTGCAATGATTAGTCAATGTCTTTCAAAGTTATTTGTATTTACAATGTTCTTGTGTACATAACCCAGGCAAAGCTGGGGCATTTTGCATGAAATTGTCCTAATTGAGAGAGAATGCTAATGCTAGGGAGCAGACCTGTATGAGGGTGAGAGGGTAGAATTGGTATTGGAGCTTTTGGAAAGGAGAGACATTTTTAAAGAGTATGAACATAATGGCAGACATTTTTTGAACTAATCTAATCTGGTATTCATCTCAGAGATTAGAGAGAGTCTAGTCTCATCATCCTTCTGCCTTTAGTGAAGGAATTGCAGTCTTCCTTGGAGAGGACCATGATAAAGTATGTTACCTACCTCCTGACATTGGGGTGACAGAAAGGTGTGCAAAAAGATATACATTATTTTGGATATGGTCACTGTGGAGTCCTTTTGTCTGCCCCTACTTATTTTTTATGAGTATTTTTTTCTTCTTTCAGTTTTCTTTCATCAGTTGGGACTGATAAAAGAGAGAGGAAGAAAGATGGGAGGGGGGCAGAGAGAGAGAAGGAGAATCTTTGGAAACTATAGATTAGGGGAATATAACTCTTTAACACATGTCCCCGATTTTTAGCTTGCCCTTTCCCCCTGGAGAACTGGGGAATTTTCCTTTGGGTAAGGTTCTAGCCTTTTTCTTGGTTTGAGGTGAGATATCTCATTTCCAGCAAGAGAGTTCATTTATTCTTCTGTATTTTCTGATATATTCTAATTTGTATAACATCTCCAATTTCTGTTTGCTGTTTGATTTGATAAATAGTTTTACTTGATATTTGCTATTTATGATGATCTTTTGTGTAACCAGCATTTTGCGGGAAAGAGCCAAGCCAGCAGGTAAAAAGCTTGGAATAATCCTTGCACTTTAAGACATGGCAACTAAGGAAGTGGTGTTGTGTTTAGAACCCAAAAATCTTGCCCCTAGACCAGCGATATTTAGTTAGACAGATATAAATCTAATCTGATATTCATCTCAGCGATTAGAGAGAGCCTAGTCTCATCATCCTTCTACTGCCTTTAGTGAAGGAATTGCAGTCTTCCTTAGAGAGGATCCATGAGTATGTTACCTACCTCCTGACATTGGGGTGACAGAAAGGTGTACAAAAAAGATAAACATTTTTTTGGACATGGTCACTGTGGAGTCCATTTGTCTGCCCCTACTTATTTTTTATGAGTATTTTTTTTTCTTTCAGTTTTCAGTTGAGGGAGGAGTTTAGGGAGAGAAAGTAGGGTTTAGTCATAGTAATCCCCCCCCACAATTGAAACTTTTTTTTTTTTTTGCTTTTTGGAGGGCAATTGGGGTTAAGTGACTTGCCCAAAGTCATATGGCTAGTAAGTGTGTCAAGTGTCTGAGATCACATTTGAATTCAGGACCTCATGACTCTAGGGCTCTATTCACTGTGCTACCTAGCCGCCCCAACTGAAACATTTTTTTAAAACAGGAAGAAAGGAAAAGAATGGAAGAACAGTCAGAAGGAAGGACAGACATGCAGGGCAATTTTGAAAGGAATGTGTGTAATTATATACTTAAAAGAACCCCAAGTGGTATGTAATGGAGAGTCATAGTTTTATGTACAATCCCCATTTTGTCTACTGCTGTATATTTGCAACTGCTCCTTTTTTAATGTTTAAGTTTGGAATAAAAAATGTTGGTTGATATATTTAAAGGAAGTTAGAATATTATGGTAAAAATCCATTTGTAGCAAAAAAAGGGAGGGGGAGGAAGTCATTACTATCCAGCTGCTTAAAGAGAAGATTTAAATAGGTTAATATTTCCTTCATATTTTTCATGGCATTATGTTTCACAAATAACACACAGGAGGCACTGGAGTTTTTGAACAGGAAGACAGCTTCTGAGGGGTTGATAATCTTACTTTATTTCAGTCTAGTCTTCCCAAAAAGGTTGCTGATAATGGGAGCACCAACTCCTATAACATTCCCTAATTACCTTTCTTGAAGGGCCAGTAAGAATATAGTAGGAGTCACAACTCCTATGGAATCCCTTAGGCTTTGATGGGGACTGGTTGAGGCAAACACAAATTCCCTCCAATCCTTAATGGGGATCAAGGCAGGTACATTCATTCCTCTATGGCATAGAGGCATGTGCATTACCCAAATCCCAAATGGGTTCCCCACTCACTGATCCATGCCTACTTGCTCTATATGGCAGTAGACAAAAAAGGCATCTTGCCAACATTAAGCTAAAAGGTTAACTTTAGTAAGACCATCTTTCAGTGTAAGCGTAGTATCACATTATGTCAACCCATATCTCATGGTGAAGTCTCAGTAGGACTGTCTCTATAATTCTAGGAATTACTATCTAGGATCCTTGGAGTTATTCTGAGAGTTATTATGTAACACCTGGAAACTAGACATTGCCATGGTTGTGGATCCTTGAAACTAAACCCTAAAAAGGATAACAAAATCCTCCTTACTAACATATTATTATAGTGTTACAATGTCAATGATGTTGATTAAACATACCAACAGATTATTGTGTGCAGAACATATAATAATGGTAACTGATAATGAAATGCTGGCTAATTAGGTTCTAGTGGTACCACCAATTGGGTTAATTTACTGGTCAGTATGATGCAACTGCTCCTACAAGTCAAAGAAATAGGGCAGCCTCAGGTTTCAGGAGGGCCCTATTCAAAATCATTGTCATGATCACCTTGGCTCAGGATAGGAAAGCAAGGAGTACCATGTTGTGGTGCCTTCCTCAGCACCACAAGAAGGGAAAATAAAGCAGAACAAGTCAGAAATAACAATAACCCACCTATTAGAAACAATTCAGGGCAATTGATACTGACCACAAAAATGGGCAAACCATAAGAAGATATTAAATGAACAAAGACATGAATGGTTTCATTAAGTATCAGTACTATACCATAAAATTGGACAGATCTTACTAGTTTTAGGCAAAAGATTCCTACTGCTTTCTGTCATTAATATCCTTAGCTATGTCACATGACAACAAAAGTCTGACCAGTGTAAGGAAATAGTAAAGAATAACTTAATCCCTGAGTCTAGATTAGAGGAAATTAGGGATTTACTAAAACTGAAGGGGAAGAAGTTGAAGCACACAAGGTCACTGAGAACCTTTATTTAGTCCAGAAAGTTTATCTAAAAATTAGCTGACAAAGAGTTTATCTAAAAATGAAATTTTTTTTGTTTTGTTTTAATTTTAATTTATTTTCTTGATTATATCATTCATTTCCACAAGGTTTTGAGTTACAAATTTTCTCCCTTTCTTTCCCCTACCCCCAAGCCTAAAACAGTGATCCCACTGTAAAGCCCCTCCCACAATCTGAGGACACAATTATGTCCTCCTCCATCGCCCCTTTAACTTTCTAGGACGGCAAGGAGGGTCTCCCTACCCCAGTCCCTGTATGTCTTATTTCCCAGTTGCATGTGGTTAATAATAATAATAATATATATACATATATATATATACACACATACATATATATGTATATATTTGCTTGTTTGTTTTAACATTTGATTGTATAACTAATGAAATGGTTTTGAAAAGAGATCAGATCATTAGGACACTCCAATGGAGACCTTATAGGATCATAGATTTAGAACTAGAAGAGGACTTAGTCCAAACCCCTAATTTTACAGATGAGAAAAATTAGGTAAAGAGAGTTAAGAATAAACAATATTTATTGGATAAACAAGTTTGCCCAAGGTCACACATTTTAGTAAAGTGTACCTCCTCTCTCAATGTTGACTTCAATCTTACAAATTCAACAACCAAACTGTGCTAGGGAGCAAAATTAAAAGTTTGGAAAAGACAAGGTCCCTTTTAGTTTCAGGCCTTAAAATATAGATATAAGAAGTGTAAAGCACAAGCACAAGCAGCTTTCTAGAGGACTGCTACTCTGAACAGCTTTCAAGGCTCTGATTACACAGTACAGTGAACTCTCTATTTATTCAGTAACACATTAAGGCAAAACATTCACAGAAAATCAAAGTACAGCATTCACAATATTATTATAACTTAACAACTTATCACTAAAATGGCCACATAGTTTTCATCAAAGTGGTCCCATAGTTTTAAGCAAAAGATAACATTCCTTTAGTAGCACAATCATTTAGTAAATCCTTAATTCAATCATCCTTAAGGAGGCAAGCCTCCTTAATTGATATCAAAGTACAAAGGTCAAAGTCCTCCACCCCAGGTCAAATTGTCTTAATCTCTTCAATCAAAAAAAAGTACTCTTCTTAATTGGAGAAGTCCTTATCTCAATCATCTAAATATAAAGGTCAGAATCCTCCACTCCTAGACCACAGCAAGTCATTATTTTCTCAGTTTGCATTAAATACCCAAGGAGAGGTCTTTTCATCTTGATTTGAAGCTGTCAGCTTTCCATGGTTCCTCTTCCATGGTCCCAGCTCCTGCCCAAATCTATCCAACTGCCACCTGGGTTCAAAGGCAGACAACTCTCAGTTTCTTACACAGTTCCTGTTCCATATTGAAGCTCACTAGATCTGGTCCACCTTAAATCCTTCACAGTTTCTGTTCCTGGGAAGATAAAGCTTAACAAAGCCACAATAACATTCATTTATATTGCTGACACCCTCATCAATTCATTTTCTGCCTGAGAAATCAACATAGACACAATAACAAGGTCTGAGGAATCAACACAAATCATCAGTATAGTCCCTGGGCCTCTAAAAATGTCAGCAAGATCCTCCTCCAGGAGTACTGTAAACATACAATAAAAAAAAATCCTCTTTCAGGGCTTCTGAACCAGCAGCAAGGTTCCAGGACTTCTGTAACAACAGTATTGTCCTCTTATTAGCAGACATCAGACAAAGTAACATCAGACAACACAACACCACAGCCATGCCTCCTCCCAGTTCTCCTATCTTTTCAATTCTCAGTTCAGTCCTCAGTTCTCATTTCTCTTCTCAGTTCTCAGTTCTCTTATCTTTCTTCAGCAGTAGCAGCCCAGCCTCCAGATGCTTGCTCCCAGAAGTTCTGGCCTTTCTCAGCTTGGGCTTTTCCTTATATACAGTATTAGCTCCCCCCTGTTCTGTCCCTTCCTGTTATGGCAACAAGTCCATCCCACTGTGGGATTCATTAGTTCTGGGTCTTAATACCTGACACAATTATGAACTTTAAACTAAATGCTAAGTACCTGTTAGCTTGCCAATACAAGTTGGTACAGGGAATATCTTAAAATTTCCATTACTATTATAGTCACATATAAGGACAATACACCATAATATATAAGTACTTTAGAGGTGCAAGTATTATTTGAAGTCTGAGGGTGGAAATAATAATTACCCACAGGTGTTGAGGTAAAAGTCCTCAAAAGGTTTATCAGTTGGATAGGAATTCTATAATTGAAGAGAAGAGTTTGAGCAAAGCTGTTGACTTGTGGGAGTGCTGGATGTTTTTAGGAAATGAATTAGTCCATTTTGACTGGAGTGTAGAGGGAGCAAGGTGAGAAATAGTGTGAAATTTTGTGGGAAAGGTAGAATGGAGGGTCTTAAATCCAAGCAAAAGATTTAGAATTGTATTTGATGGACAACAGGGAGTCATGGAAGCTTTTAGAGCAGAAGAATGGCAGAGCCAGATCTGTGCAAAAGAAAGTTTGCTTTAATAGTGGTGTAAAGGCAGTATTAGAGGAGGCATAGAGTGCAGTTGGAAAGACCTGGAAGGACATTGCTGTAGTTCCCCGTAAAAGGTTTGAGTGTACTTCGTGGAGGGGTAGGGTAGGGTGCACCCTCCTTTCCGAAAGGGTTAACTGCATGGTCTTTTTTTTTTTTATTTTTTGAGGGGTTAAAAAGTTTGAACATTGATGGGGCTGCTGTTTGGAGCGGGGAAGGAATTAAATCTCATGCACAGTTCATGATGAAATCCCTGGTCCATAGCTCAGTTCTCCAATTCCTTGGTAAAACTCAAGCCTTTATCCCGCTCACTTCCCCGCGGCCCC
>CM053598.1:97935186-97969467 GCA_028646575.1 Pseudocheirus occidentalis | reverse complement strand
TTAAGTGTCTGAGGCCGGATTTGAACTCAGGTGCTCCTGACTCCAGGGCCGGTGCTCTATTCACTGTGCCACCTAGCCGCCCACAAGCCATATTTTCAAATCAGTCAGATTTCTCTGCCCAGATAATAAAGCTGCACATGTGGTCACTCAGCACTGCTCTCCATGGGAGAGGTAGAAAGGAAACAGACCAGTCCAGAAACTTCACTCTCAGAGGACATTGAATATACTGGCCAGTAGTCCTAGATCTAGGATTCTTCACCTTTTGTGTGTTATGGATCCCTCTGACAGGCTAGTGAATCATGTTTTTTAAATAATTGAGGGAAATGATCAATTTCAGAGAATAGTGGAAATAAAGATCTATGTGTTTATATTTTAATTCAGTAGAGAACTGTATATATATATATACATATATACATACTACAAACAATATATATGCAAACAATACATACATACATACATATACACATGTGCACACGCACACATATTTCCCCATTGAATTTCACAGACCCTGAATCTGTAGACCCCTAGGTTAGGAACTCCTCCCTTGTCCTACTAATGCAGGAATTTGTTTCCCTTGATAGTTCTCATTTGTTACAAGGTTTTTGTTTTTTGTCTTAAATGAGAAGTAGGGAGGGAGAGAATGAGAGAATATTTTTGGTCAGTGAAAAGAATAAAATTAAAATAGATTAAAATAAAATAAAAGTTTTATTTAAATAAATTAAAAGTTTAATAAAATGAAAATTTAAAAACTTCCCTAGATGTTTTAATTTAGCATAAGACACTGAAGATGACTTCTGCTTTATCTTCCCCTTCATTTGCCTTGTTAGGGAGCTTCTTTTTAGAGCTAGGTAAATTTAGCCTAGGTTCTTGGAGAAAATAGAGTCAGCACCTCAGTCTTAGGCAGTTTTGTGGTTCTGACTTGATGCTGAATAGAGCTATAAATGTAACTTATATATATCTTCTCCAAAAACTGAATACTAGAACTGCCCTGTTAAGTCTTTTCTTCCTGGAAATAAATATTTATTGAATTGAATTGGGTCTTGGAGGAGGGCTCAATTCTATTAGGAACAGTAAAAAAGGAGCTTCTATATGCATCTGACCCGATTCCCTCATTTCTCCAACCCTGCTCCTGGTGAGTTCCCCTCTCCCCTTTTCCTCATGAAAGTTTTAAATTCTAGTAATTTCAGTCGCCATGGTTGCATTAGTTCTCTTACCACTCATTTCCTGCTGCCAGTATTGGAGAGTTGTTGGCTCAACTTCTCTAAGTAGTCTCTGAACTTTCTTAGGGGAGTGGCTATTGAATGGTCAAGTAAAACAGTTGGGAAATGAGCTCATTCCAATTCTGGACTGGAATACTACAGCCCTTGTTTGGTAACAGAAGATGAATACAAAAGCAAGGCTTTTTTGGTACGGATGTAGCCATTCAAGAATAGTAAAATAGGTTCAAGAATAGTAAAAGCTCAGCCTTAGCCAAGGCTGCTGCTGAATCCTAAGGCTAACAAAAAAAGATTTTGAAAGCTGTGTTGGGGAAACGGATGATAAGGGACAGACCTGCTTGTTTTGGGAGGATAGGAGTACTGGAAACTGGTGCCAGGACTTTTTGATTCTTGTCTTATTTCTATTTTCTCTGGTGAGAATGATCTCTGAATTGGAAGGGACATAATGAAAATTACTAATAGAGCTTTAATACTCAAATAAGGAAGTTGTAAAAGAGCACCTCGTTGTCCTTGGTGAGTTCAGAGCCAACCGGCGCTGATGAATTATCTAGTGGAGTACTGAAATATCTGGCACGTGTTATTGCTGAGCTACTCAGTGATTTTTGGAATATCATGGAGAATTAGAGAGATGCTGTAGGATTGGGAAGTTCAGTTGTTATTTTGATTTTCCAAAAAACAGGAAGAGGGTAGAATCTACTTTAGGTCAATGAGCTTGGCAAAATTCTAGACCATTTTAAAGGGACGGTTAGTGAACATCTGGAAAAGGTAGCAAAAATCACAAAGAACCAGTTTGGTTTTATTAAGAATGTTGTTTTTCAGTCATGTCTGACTCTTCATTACCCCATTTGGAGTTTTCTTGGCAAAGATACTGGAGTGGTTTGCTGTTTCTTTCTCCAGTTCATTTTGCATATGAGGAAACTGAGACAAACAGGGTTAAGTTACTTGCCCAGGGTGTCACACAACTATTAAGTGTCTGAAGCCAGATTTGAACTCACAAAGATGAGTCTTCCTATCTCTAGGCCCAGCACTCTATCTATGGTGCCACCTAGCTAATCTTTTATTAAGAACAGATCATAAGGGGCGGCTAGGTGGCACAGTGAATAGAGCACTGGCCCTGGAGTCAGGAGGCTCTGAGTTCAAATCCAGCCTCAGACACTTAACACTTACTAGCCATGTTACCTTGGGCAGGTCACTTACCCCCAATTGCTCTGTCCTCCTCCCTCCAAAAAAAAAAAAGAAGAAAAGAAAAAAGAATAGATCATGCCAGATTCTCCTATCATATACTAAAGCAATGTCCGAATAGGAGGGTAAGCTAGACATAAAAGGTGACACAAGAAACAATTAGATGAGCAGAACAGTTCATGTGAGATAAATATTTCTTTTTGGAAAAGATTAATGTAAAAAAGAAAATTACTTAATCGGGCCTTCTTCTTGATTAATGAGGCAAAACTCAGGAAAAATACAATGAAAAGGCATTTATTAAAAAAAACGTCAAATGAGTACAAAAGACTCACAAAGGAAAATGCTTATCCACATCCAGATAAAGAACTGATGGACTCCGAATGCACATCAAAGTATTCTTTTTTCACTTTATTCTTTTTCATGTTTTTTTTTCCCCCTTTTGATCTGTTTCTTCTTTCACCCTGGAACTAATATGGAAATATATTTTACATGATAGCCCATGTATAACCTATATCAAATTACCTACCGTTTTAGGAAGAGGGGAGGGAAGGGGAGGGAGGAAAACCTGGAACTCAAAATCTTATAAAAATTAATTCTGAAAAGTTGTCTTGACGTGTAATTGGAAAAAAAATACTATTAAAATGAGTAGCATGTTCAGTTCTGGGTACCACATTTATTTATGTTGGTTTTCTCTTAAAGAGTTTTCAAAATCAATTTTATTGATTTTTTTTTTTGTACTTCATAATCATTTCTTGACCAAATTTATCCCCCTTCTATAATGATCCGATTTAACAGCGTATACAAGAGTCTTCCCTAGGAGCGCCCCCGTCTCTCTGCTGTGAGGAGGAATGTATGTTTCATGATCTGTTCTCTGAGACCAAGATCAGTCTTTTATGACTCAGAGCTCGGCTTCTGTCTGTGATCATGTGAACATTTACGTTGTTGTAGCTCTTGTAAACATTGTTCCTTTGGTTCTGTTTATTTCAGTCGGACACAGCCGCTGAGCCCCCGCTTTGTTTCCGCTTCTTTGCTGTTTCTAGACTCTTTTAATAGCCTCTCATGTGCTCTCCCTGCCACATTTCTCCCTTCTCCAGTCCATCTTCCACAGGGCCGTCAAAGCCATCTTCCTGAAGTGTAGGTCTGACCGTGTCATTCCCCTATTTATTAAATTCAGTTGATTGATTCTAAAGTCAAATATAAACTCTGTTGTGTATTTAAAGCCAGTCTCAAACTGACCCCCAAACCAAGGGCCAGCCTAAGGCAGCTAGGTGGTACAGTAGATTATAGGCCTGGAGTCCGGAAAGAATCTAACATTGCTATTTTCTCGTGGATTTTCTGTTATCACACCAGGGTTCCATGGAACACACTGTGAGAAATACTGATCTTTAGAATTCATATGGTAATCAATAATGGCCTGCTTTATGATATCCCTTATACTGTCATCTTTTTTTAAAAAATTGGGGGGGCAGCTAGATGGCACAGTGAATAGAACATTGACCCTGGAGTTAGGAGGACCTGAGTTCAAATTCAGCCTCAGACACTTGACACACTTACCAGCCGTGTGACCTTGGGCAAGTCACTTAACCCCAATTGCCTTGCCTTCCTCCCTGCAAAAAAATTGTTGAAAAAAATCTCTTGTAATTTTCACTTGATTTATCTTTTCTTCCCAATATACTGAAAGTTTCCTTTAGGGCAGGGCTTTGTTTTTATACTTCTTTGTGGGGTCCACAGTCTTTTGAATATAGTAGAGGATTAATAAAATATAAAAATATAACATAACAAAATATATAGTTCTTTAAATGGCAAAAGGAATCAGAGGGGATGCCCCATACACCCCAGGTGTATAGTATATTCACTGTCTTTATCTCCTGTTTGTGGTTTGTTGTGAATTGGTCAGTATGAGAAAATAACCTTTGTACAAGTTGTTGGATTTTTCTGATGCAGTTTTCATGCCTTATTCACTGTATGGCCCCTAGAGGTGGGATTATAGATGCAGAAAAGGTAACTACTTTCATGATTTAAATGGGTATTTTGGTCTTCTGGTGGTGCTGGAGTTGGGAGATGTGAAGCAGGAAGTTGTAAGGAGGTTTTTCTACTGCTGAGAGAAGAAAAGCATTATGAGACACTGTATGAATTGGAATGTAGATATAGATCCCATCTTGTGGTGCCACCAAATAATACATGACTTAAGACAAATCACTTAAGCTTTCTAGGCCATAGTTTCTTTTATTTTATGTGTTACTGATGCTTTTAAAAATTTCTACCACTTCACAGTAATTTCTACCAATCCAATAGCATCCTTTCTTGTAATAAAGAAATATAGTAAGCAGAACAAATGGATACATTCACAACGTCTGATAACATATGCCTCACTGCAAACCAGTGACCCACCACGTCTCTGCTAAGAAGGAGGAGATGTATTTTATCATCAGTAGTCCGGGATTCAGTTTCTTTATTTATGAAACAAGAATTTTATCTATCTCTGTGGACCCTTCCTATTCTGACACGCTGTGATTCTATGAAATGAGCATTGATAAGAAAGGTTTTTTGTTTTAAAATGACAAAGTATTTGAGTGACAGTCACTCAAAGGTTTCCTGCACTCTACATTCTGATCACTTTTTATATCTCCCATTTGTGAACCTTATGTTTGTCAGAGGTGTAATAGAACTGAAAGGGCCCTGAACCCAGGAGTCAGGAAACTGAGTTCTAGATATGGTATTGCCACCAACAAGGGACATAATCTTGAATACAACATTTCATTTTTCTATGTCTGCTTCTTCAGTTGTAAAATAAATATAATGCCTTATAGGGTTATTATAAGCGTCCAATTAGGCCATATGAAAGTGCTTTGAAGTTTATAAAACTGGATAAAAATGTACAGGTTTTTAAAAAGTTTTTTTTATGCTTTTAGTTTTTTTTACTACCTCCCAAAAAACACTCTACCACTCTACGCCTTCCATTGCCAAAATAATTAAGTAAATAAATAACCAGACCTGACCAATAAAACAGCTTCATCTGACATAAGCAACATTTCAATTGTGTAGTCCCTCAGATCTGTACAAGAGGAAAGAAATGTGCCTAATTATGTTTTCTCGGGCTGTGATTGATAACTGCAGGTACTTTGAGTTTGACCTCCTTTAAAAAGTGTTGCTTGGATTTACATAATTGTAGTTGTATATATTGTTCCCTTAGTTCTGCCTACTTCATTCTGTATTAGTTCACACAAATCTTGTACATCTCTGAATTATTCATATTCATTGTTTCTTATGGCACAGTAGTATTCCATTATAATCCAATTTATTCAGTCCTTCTCCCTCAACTGTGAGGGGACTCACTCTGTTTCTACCTGTTTTTAATTTATTTCTTTTTTACCACCACTCATTTCCTTCAGTGAGTTGCTGACTGTGGAATCAATGGCATATCTCTACAGATCCCTGAGTTTCCTGCGGGATCTCTTTGAGGCAATGGGGATTCCAGAAGACCAGAGGCTAGAGAGGACAGAAGCAGTGAAAGTGAGTATAGTTTTGACCCTGCTGATGTTGTTCATGGTCTTTAGAGTCTATAAACATGTTTTGTTTTTAATATTTTTAACTGTATTTAAGTATAATTTGTATCTTTTGTAGTCTTGAGTATTTTTTATGCTTTGATTCTGACAATAGATTCATGGGTATAACCAAACTGTCAGTGGGGTCCGTGACACAAAAGCAGTTGAGAATCTGCTCTTGAGGGAGATACTAGCGGAGACAAAGAGTGTATCGGAAGATATGTTAGGCATCCCATTTGCTTGGTAGGCAGCAGTGGATTTCAGTTCAAACAGCATTTCTTAAAAACTAGCCAGGCACCAGTGGGGATGCAATGGAGATAGAAAAAAAAATGAAATGGCTCCTGCCTTCAAGGAGTTTATGTTCTACTGGAGAAACAGTTTGTACACAGATAAATGAAAAATAAATATAAAGTAATTCCAGGAGAGTGTGGGGAGACTGATGTCCAGCATAGCATCTAGCACTAGACTTTGGATTTGAGGGGTTCAGGAGTGTATTTCCTTACTTAAAATTAGCTGGGGGTGGTGGTGTGCTGTTAGGTGGCTCAGGGGATAGACTATAGACCCTGGAATCAGGAGGACCTGAGTTCAAATCCAGCCTGAGATACTTACTAGGTGTATGACTCCTGGGCAAGTCACTTAACCCCTATTCCCCACCCCTTAAAAAAAGAAATTAACTGTAGGTTGTCAAATCAAGATGCTTATACTTGGGCATCCCTCTTGAGAGCACTGGGTTTTCATGTTTCCTAGAATCTGAAGACGTTGAAATACTGATTTTTTTCCCCTTTTCATGCCATAGAGCCTTTTGGATGTGATAATTACAGAGGAAGAGAATAAGAAGATGAGGCTTCTGGAAAGCATAGCATTATATCGAAAACAACTAGACAGTCTGTGCTTTGAATTAAATGTGGAACAATTTCAAGTAAGTTCTGAACTAATTGGAATATTTTCCCAATCCTCTTCAACCTCCCAGTCCCCAACCTCCCCTTTTAATGTAATGTGTGTGTGTGTGTGTGTGTGTGTGTGTGTGTGTGTGTGGTGTTTGAACAGCACTGATGCCATTTTCCCCTTGTACAGGAAGAAGAGGGCATCGCCATGTTGCAGCTGGAGAAGGACTTGCGCATCCAGTTGGAGGTCAGATTAAAGCAGAAGGAGGATAGGAGACGTGAAATGAAAAGGCTTCAAGAGCAAGACCAGGCTTTCTGTGAACTCCTCCACACAACCCCCTACAGCACAGACGGGGACTCAGTGCCCAGCCTGGAGGAGCTGGACCAGTTCAGATGCTACTTGGCAACCCTGGCTGAAACAAAGGTGTGTGACACTTCAGGCACCTGCGTTTTAATCAGTGGGAGACCCTTCCTTGACACTAGTCACAACCTTCCTGTTGATTGGTGGTGGTGATTGGTAATAATAGCTGACTTTGTTCTCAAAACAGCCCTATAAAATATTCTCATCATCCCCGTTTTTCAGATAAAGAAACAGGCTTAAAGAGCTAAATAACTTGCCTATGTCCACACAGGAAGCATCACAGGCTGACCTTTCCAGCGTTCTTTCTACCATATCGCATTGTCTTTCTTAAAGAGTTGGTGCGGTTAAGAAATTCATCACCTTATGGCCATCCTCCTGGTGATAAGTCTCATCCAGTTCAGCTAGCTTCAGAGTAGATTAGTATGTAGTTCATTGCTAGGTCCATATCTGAGGCCTTTTCAGCTTGCCAGGACTGCCAGGGCTTTTACCCTGCTGCCACAGCTTTCAGGGACTCGGTGATCTCCATGTCGGGCAGAGGCATTAGAATTGAAGGTGCACATAGGCACCTTTTCTGAAAGTCATTTTGACTCACTCTGAGGGGAACCACATACAATTTCTATGCTCTTCTAGGCATGCAGACAGGAGGAATTTATCAGCGCAAAGAGGCAGATCCTACTCCTTATGGAAGAGTTAGATTATACCCCAGACACAAGTATTGAAAAAGATGTATTATGTGAAGATGAAGATGCCTCTGATCTGTCATTGGAAAAACTTTCAGCTCTGCATGACCTGCTCCATCAGGTATGGAGTCCCTGACCCTGGCCCAAGGTCCTGTTTGGAAGTCTAATCTATTGTTGGCAGAATACTAGGATCAGGACCTTGAGATTGTCCTATTCTCTGAGTTGGAATGCTAGTTCAGAGCCTTAAGATTGCTTCAGTATTCTTTAATAACATTTCCACTCTTTTTATCATTTATCTCTAATGGGGAGAGGAAATTTTTTTTGCAAGTACAGAGTACTAGGAATTGAGGAGGAAAAATGGAAGAGAGGAACTAAAAATCTCTAGTTTTGAATTAATCTATAAAAAAGCAGATGTGCTTATAAGTGCATCTCCTTTATCAATCTAGTATTTCGTGAGAACTGATAGTCTGGGATACTGAGGTTCTGTACTGTGGCATTTCCCTGAAATGATGATTTCTGGATGTTCCATAGTCCATATGCTGAAAAAATTGTAAATACAAACATGACTTCCTGATTTAATGCAAAGATTCATTTGCTCTCCCTCTCCTTATAAGCATCTTTTAGGCATCTTCTCTGGGAAAGTGAATGATTTACTGTGAAGTGGCCCTTTTCTCTAACTTTTTCTTTTCTCTCTCTCTCTCTCTCTCTCTCTCTCTCTCTCCTCCTTTCCTTCTCCCTCTCTCCCTCTATCTTTCTATCTTTCTCTTTCCTTCATTCATTCCTTCCTTCCTCCCTTCCTTTCTTCTTTCCTTCTTTCCTTCCTTCCTTCCTTCTTTCCTTCCTTCCTTCCTTCCTTCCTTCCTTCCTTCCTTCCTCCCATCCTTCCTCCCTTCTTTCCTTCACAGTTGGAGGTGCTGAGAACTGAGAATGAGATTGTGTGTGAAGAACTACATTCTCAAATCCAAAAACTCTGGGACAAGTTACAAGTTCCTTATGAGGAGAGAGAAGTCCTGGCTACATCCATGACTGGGTCAATATCCAAGAGGAGAACAGTGGTGAGGAAACACAGTAGGCTTTAAAAGCATTGTCTGGGAAGACATTGGCTTTTGGCTCATGGGCCACTTCTTAAAACTTGCTTCTTCCCATCCCTGGAGTGCCCTCTCTCACTTCACCTCCCTAGTTTCCTTCAGAATTTGACATAGGTGCTACCTTCTACCCAAAGTCTTTCCTGATTTCACCCAGCTACTGGTATTTTGCCCCACCCTCATTACTTTCTGGTTATTTTGTATAAGATTATTCATGTGTATCCCATTTCCCCTGATAGATATAAGCTTCTTGAGGGTAGGGACTGTTTCATTTTTGTCTCTGATAGTACCTGGCACAAAGTAGGGCTTGATAAATGCTTGTATAGTGATTGACTGGGCCAGCAGTTGGAGTCTGTAATGATTATCTTTTATGAAACATTTCCTTTGCAAGCTATTTTAAATAGGCCTGGTTCTTTAAGTCCAGTTTGCAAGACTTCTTTTGTGAGGAATCTCTTCTATGGTTTTATTCTTGGAAAACATCATGGAACAAAGATTTGAATAGTTAGCATTTTGAAAAATGGCCTCACGATCTATCATTACTGTGTCTCCTGCCCTGCTGGTCAATAAGCTGATATCTACAAAATCCATCCTATAGGAAAGAAAATTCTTTCTTAGTGCCCTAAATTATGACCCTCTATCTGGCCCATTAAAAGGAGAAAAGAAATGTAGAATATTCAGTATAAGATCATGATGGAATACTATTGTACTATAAGTAATGATGAACTTAATGATCTTGGAAAAACATGAAAAGACTTGCATGGAATAATGAGCAAAATGAGCAAGAGAACATTGCACATAGATAGTAACAGCAATATTGCTTTAAGAATGACTTTGAGCAAATAAGTCATTTTGACTACCATTAATACCCAGATTATCTATAAAGGTCATGTGAAGAAAGATGTTATTTTCCTCCAGAGATAGAACTGATAAATAGGAGGAAGTGTAGAATAATTTTACATATATAGCTATTCATATCTAATGGTAGCCATCTCTGAGTTAGGAGGGAGGGAAGGGAAAAAAAGGAAAAAAAAGACATTTACACAATAATTTTATTATATTTAAAAGGCATAGCAATGTGTACATAATAGATTTGCAGTTTCATGTGTGATCATCTTTTTTATTATACTATGTCATGGAAATATTTTTCTTCCATAAATTAAACAAAGAAAAGAACAACAAACTCTTTTTGGTGCTTCTTCCCACTTTCGGCAGCTTCAGTCAGAAGCAGATCGGCTGGAAGAGCTGAAGATTCAGAACCTGAAAAAGGTGATTGAAGCCGTCAGAGAAGAGCTGGTTCTATACTGGGAAAAGTGCTTCTACAGCCAGGAGCAGAGAGAAGCCTTTGGCCCCTACTTTGATGGTTGGTATGGGAGATGTTGACACAACTCTGTTGATGAACCTTTTGTGTTATAATATTTTCACTTATTTGTTTAACAAGTATATACGTGTGTAAGAGGACATCAGACACACTGCCTTTTCTGGTTTGTGGGGTCACAGACTTAGAGTTGGAAGGGATTGAAGATAATCCAGTCTGGCCTTCTTATTTTATAGATGAAGAAAAATAAGGCTCAGGTTGAGTGATGGGTTACTCAGTATGAGGCAGCGACATGACGCAGTAGCCAGAAAAAGCTGACATGATGTAAAGTTGACCTGAAAGAACCATGAAGGAAGTGACTTATTTTTGGAGGGGTAGGGAGAAAAGAAAAGGGGTGCCTAGACCTAGACCTTTGGTTTCACTGGTATAGGGAACTTCCAGTGAGGAAATGCTCCCTACCTAAGCAGATTGATATCTACTTATAATTTATAATCTTAGATGCCCAGAGTACTGACAAATTTAGTGACTCACACGGCGTTCCAAAGCCAGGGTTCGCCAGAGGCAGCATCTGTAAGCAGATCTTACTGACATCAGCTCACCATACACAACACCACGCTGCCTCTCAGATCAGTCTGGGATTGGCTCTGGGTGCCACATTTTACAAAGTGACCCATAACTAAACAAGGATAAATGGGATTGTAAAGGAATTGGAGACAATGCTCTAGCAATGATTATTTAAAGGAACTTGGGATCTTTAACCTGGGGAAGAGAAGACTTTTGTGGGAGGGAAACACAGGAAACATGATAAGTCTTCAAATATTTGGAGAATTGTGACTGTGGAAAAAAGGATTGTACGGATCTCAGAAGTTACAGAGATGATCGTTTTGGCTCAGTGTGAGGAAGAATCTCCAGAAGAACAAAGCATTCAGAAATAGAATGGCATGCCCAGGGAGCTTTGTTTCCCCTTGCTGAAGGTCTTCAGGTAGAGGTGGTATGAGCCCTTGTCAGGGATTGTGTCATAATGGAAATTCTTACTAGATTGTTGGTAGCAGTAGGTGACTTCTAAGGTTCCTTCCAGCAGTGGGGTTTTGTGAATATTTTTGGTAATGGGAAGTTCTCTGCCCTGTAAGGTGATCTGTTGTATTGGCAGATGTCTGGCTGAGAGTAATTTCTTTTCATAAGCTAAAATCTATGTCCTTCCTGCTGGTCCTAGTTATGTCCTCTGAAAGAGAATCAAACAAGTCTGGTCCTTCATTTGTATAACACCCTTTCAGTGTGTTATACTTAAGGGGAAACCTGACAGCTTTCTCCAGTCTTCTCTGCCCTTAACTGTCTCATTTTATTTTTTTTATTTTTGTTTGGAGGGGGGAAGGCAGGAAAATTGGGGTTAAGTGACTTGACCAAAGTCACACGGCTAGTGAGTGTTAAGTGTCTGAGGCCGGATTTGAACTCAGGTCCTTCTGACTCTAGGGCTGGTGTTCTATTCACTGTACCACCTAGCTGCCCCAACTATCTCATTTTAGACTGGGATTTAAGGCCATTCACATGCCACAGAGATAAATGTGAATCATATTTTGTACACTAGCCATTCCTTCTATGAGATAGTTACTGGATCTCCATCACAGTCTGGTTCTTCTCTTCTGGATAAATTCTGTTTTGTCAGGACCTTTTTAAATTATAGATATCTAGGACTAAATAAAATGCCCAAGGGATGAGAACTGGACTTGTAATTTCATTGATATACAGAATTCCAGGTGACAAAACTCCCTTTACCAAGGCAGGTTGGCATGTTTCCTGCAACTTATACACTGAGAGGTCAGGTGATTTGCTTGGGGTCATACTTTCGGATTGGTGCCATCTACAGATTTTTTTTTTTAATAATCATACCTTCTGGGACTGGCCTCTGAAGCATATTTGTAGGCTGAGGGAGAGAGACAAGGAGAGAGTTTTGTCCTGTGCAGTTAAGCTCAGATTTTTAGGACAGGTCACTCTGGGCTGCATCCTGAGCTCCAAGGCTCTTTGGAATATTTTATTCCATTCCCTTCTTCTAGTGGATGCAGAAAAGCCTTGCATTGTGTGACTGTCCTTTCCTTTGTATTTGAAGGTCTTTTTTCTGTTGTCTAGCAGAACATTTGTTTCTGAATTGAATTGTTACATTTAACCATGGGATCTTGGAGTTAGCAGCATTTGTTTTTTCTGGAGGCAATCTATGAATTCTTTAAATTGGAATTTCAATTTCTGTGTTTAGAAGTTTTGGATAGTTCTCTTCTGTTTTTCCTTCATTATAGTATTAAAGTTTTTTATCTTTTGTGTTTTTCTGGGAGACCTTTGGTGATTAAGGTTGTCTCTGTGCAGCGTCTTCAAAGATAATAGTATGTTTTGCTTGTATAGTGAGCATATTTTAAAAAATTTTATTGTTTTTTGCTTTTTTTCTTCTAGGTTTTCTTTCAGTTTTGTGTCTTTTTATTCCCAATCTGTTGTTCTTTCCTTTGTTTCTTTACAGATTCAAATTTTTCTATTATTCTCATTATTTTTGTTGTGTAGTCCATACATTCTACTCTTTAATTCTTATTTCTCTTTTAAACCATTAAGAAACAGCATCTTATGGTTCCAAGTCTACCTCAGGTTCAACCTGGTCCCTTTGTTTCATCAAGTGTTTCATCATTTTCCTTCATTTTGCATTATGGAACTCATTTACCAGATCCAGAGGCTGTATTTCCTTCTGTTGTTATGATTTTTCTTGTTGATTTATCTGTTTATGTACAAGGTCTTTGGGTTTTCTTCTTCCTGAAATCTTTGGTACTTCCTGTCTCCCCTTCCCCCTTATTTTACTTATCATTCACTTCTGATTCCCTCCCCTCTAATTGTGGTTTCCTTGGGGACTGAAGTTCAAAGCATCTCAGACTCCTCCCACAAAGGGGATTTCATCGTTTACTGCCTAGGTTTCTGCCACAAGTGACTTTTGGTCAGACTTAGCCCTAGCTGGATGCTGTGCTCTTTCTCTCAGGCTTATTGTAGAGTGCTGCATAGTTCTCCACAAAAACGGTATCCCGTCCTTGTAACCTGTCCACTCCCTTTGTTCTTCAGTTCTCTGCCCTGGCACCAGCCCTTCAGAACTTTACCACACTGGTGCCAGGGTGGATTTTGATGCAAGCTTGTGTCACGCTCTTGGGTCTGCTAGTGCTGGTAGCGTGGGAGCTAGGGATAGGATGTTGAGTGAGCTCAGGGTCAGCGGGTTCCTGAATTTGGGAGGAATTTTTTTACTTTTTTGGGTAGGGATTCTGGGTGTCTTAGACCGTGGAAACAGTGGAAGTTGTTAATCTTTGGTACATAATTTCTGTTTTGGGGTTTAAGAGGTCATGAAGATCAGAGAAAATGTCTAGTTCTACTATATTGTTGCTCACATGACCCAGAAGTTCCATTAGTTATTATTCTTATTAATAACAATCTGATGAGAGAGGATAGTCAGGAACTGTTAAAGATAGGGGCAGGTCTACTGGGTTACAGTAATTGTTAAGTAATTAGTCAGAGTTTAAGAGGTTAAGAGGAGCTAGCCTAGGGTGGGGGCAAAAAAATAAAAAGGAAGTGATGGCTACAAGAGACATTTCAGAGGAAGAGGGAGGAGGTAAAAGTGTCTTTGAGGTTTTGAGCCTGGGTGATGTCATTGATAGAAATAAAAAAAAAATGCAAGTAGGGGAGGTTTGTTTCTAGTAGGAAAGAAGTTCTTTTCTGGATGATCCTAAATCAGCAATGACGGCAGGACACGGAAATGGAGATGTCCTGGTAGGCAATTGTAGATACCAGATTAGAACTTGAGTTGGTAGAATACAGGTGGTTGGGAGAAGGGACTTTTTCATCCCCAGTGCCTAGCATAGTTCCTTGCATATAGTTGGTACTTAATAAATGTTTGATTGAAATTGAATATAAATCTGAAAGTCATCCAGATGGATTATAGTTGAAGCTGACTGGATTGACTTTCCAAGGGGAAATTATAGATATATTCTCCTATGCCTGTCTATTCATGGAATATGTCACGTATACTGACAACTATGGGAAAGGAAATAATAATAATAATAATAGGTAACTTTATATAAAGCTTCAAGGTTTGCAAATCTCATTATATAGATATCTCATACAACCCTGTGAGGCAGGTTCTATTATTATCCCCATCTTACATATGAAGAAATGTAAGCTGAGAGAGTTTAAATGACTTGCTTAGGGATATATAGCTAGTAATTCTTGGAGGTAGAATTTGAATTCAGGTCTTTCTGACTCCAAGTCCACTGCTCTGTCCACTATGATAGGGTAAAAGGAGAAATCTGAAGTGATCTAGGAATATTTGAAGAGAGGAGAGAATCACACTATTAGCTGGGGAATTGGGAATTATGAAGGACATGGCACCAGAGCTAAACTTTGACAAAAGGGAAGCATTTCAGCAGGTGGACATGAGGAAGAAATGCATTTCAGTGATGGGGAACCACTTATACAAATGTACAGAGGCAGGAGAGTTGAGGGTAAGACTGGGGAGCATCCGACGATCTAGTTTGTCTGGACTGTAAGATTCACAAAAGGAAATGATGAAATGAGACTACAAAAATAAGATGGAGCCAGAAGGGAGAGACCTTTAAATTCTAGGCTAAAGAGTCTGTGTTTTATCTTCCAGACAGTAGAGAGCCGGTGGAGGTTTGGAGGCTTTGGACTGATACAATCAGACCTGTACACTAAGAAGATTATTTCGGCAGCTGTCTGAAAGATAGATTGCGGGGGCGGCTAGGTGGCGCAGTGAATAGAGCACCGGCCCTGGAGTCAGGAGTACCTGAGTTCAAATCCGGCCTCAGACACTTAACACACAAAAAAAAAAACTAGCCGTGTGACCTTGGGCAAGTCGCTTAACCCCAACTGCCCTCCAAAAAGCAAAAAAAAAAAAAAAAAAAAAAAAAAAAGATAGATTGGGAAAGGGGAGAGATGTCATGGAGTCTGTGTGTAGAATCTGAGACTGGAAAAGCACCACGGGACAACATCCTTACTTATCTCCCATGCTTACGTGAATACGTGACTTTAAAGTCGTTTGTAGCAATCTACTCACTGGGCTAAAGAGGGTGATGTTACTCTATGAAAGTCTGTGTGCATCTTGTGTCACTACCTTTTCCCCATATCTTTCTGTGTCTGTGCTTTTCTAAAGTTTTTTTGTCCTTTTAAAAAGCCACAGGGTGAGAAAATTAGTGAATAATTAAGGTGACTTTAAGCATAGTCTAAAAATACTTCACTTTAAAAAAATGAACAAAAATCTAAATTTTATATTATAGAAAATGAATCTTTGAAAAATAAGAATATATTCTTTCTCATCAGACTTGCATTAAAGGCTGAGTAGAAAAGTGAGGGGATGTAGAGAAAATGGGATCATGACTATTTAGGGGCATTGAAATGTTAATGAGGGCAGATTTGGGCTTTTTTCCTCTTTCTTCTGTTGAATCCTGACTGTCATGCAGAAGACTACTCAGAGACTTTGCTCCAGCTCCATGATACTGAGGTGGTGCAGTTGAAACATTACTACGAGGTGCACAGAGAGCTCTTTGAAGGCATCCAGAAGTGGGAAGAAAACTGGAAACTCTTCTTGGAGTTTGAGGTATTTGCAGAACAAGAGAAAGGCAAGGGGAAAGGCAGCCAAAAAATTAGGAATGAAGAATGGATCTGGGCTTTCGTTGGGATTCCTAGATGAAGAAACTCCCTCTAACAAAGCAGGTCAACCCCTTCTCTGCAACTACAGTCTTGGAGGGTTAGGCCTTGAGAGGTTAAGTTAACTGTTCAGGATCAGGCAGCCAGTATGTGACAGGCAGTACTTGAACTCCAGATCTTTCTGCCCCTGTTGGCAGCTTTCTGTCTACCATGCCAAATACGTCAGATTGTCTTGTGCATAGTTGTATGGATTTGGCAATACAAGATTTCTGGAACTTGTGAATTGTCCAAGGATTTGTTGATAGGTACTTCTGTCAATCATACCAACATGCAGAAACATAGATACTGGCTTATTATATGCTCAGAGCATAGCCCCACAGTACATAAAAACGAGTGGGCCCTGAGCAGCAGTTTCAGCAACCTTATAAAAGTCTTAGTCACATGGTGGGGGAGGGGGAGGACAGTGGAATTTTACAGAAGGTAGAAATGTCAAAAAGAGCTAGCAGAAGGGGAAGATTTATATCGGGTTAAATAATAAACTAGTCAGTAAATGCTGGGGAATATAGCTAGACTTTGCAGACTAACTGTTAACATTGAAGTGATGGCTAGTTACCTGACATCCTTATCTCTTTTTTTAGAATATAACTTTAAAAAAATTTTATAAATAACTTATCTGTTACAAAGACAGTTTGTCCATCTAAATCATAAAACCATTAACTCAAGATATCCAAATTAAGTTTTATTAATAAAACAGGTAAAAACTGATTTATCAGTCTTTACATAGAACTGCAGAGGAAGCTAAAAAAAAAGGCCTCTAAAAAAAAAAGGCCTCATTTTAAAAACAAAATACATCAAATGCAAATGCTTTGGTTCTTCTGCCTAATTACTTGAGATTGTCATATTTCTTCCCATCTACTAAATGCAAAACCCTCAAAGCCAAGGCTTTTGCATTCACTTAGACTGCTTGTAATAATCCTGTTCCATTTTAAAATGTCCACTCGCAAATGTTTACTGTGCATGACAGTGTACTTTGTCTCTTGCCTTTTGCTATATTTTTGTACTTCCTTTAGCCTCATCTATGTGCTGCTACAGAATTCCTTTCATGTTCTGACACCCTTATAAGTAAATAGAGGTAATGAAGCTTGAGCTAGAAATTCTCTTATTGCTAACAAGTTAATGACAAGCTGCAGACATTTTAGCTTGATTTTGCAGATCCTAGCTGGTTATGTGTCTTACTGTCTTATGCAAATGGTGGTAATAGTAGCCAGAAAAATTTTCTTAGGACACTTGACTTTGCCACCTAAGGTTCATAATTTTCATAAACTGCTTCCTCCGCCCCTTGAAATCTCATAAAACTGCCCATGTATCAGTTTTAGTTTGTTTCCATTTGGATTTCTTTTTAAGTAGTGTAGCTTTAGAGTGGGGAGATAATCTGGATCTTTCCTGCTTTGCATCTCTTTTTGGGATTTGAAAATCAGAGACAGTTGGGCTATCAGGAACGATTTATTAAACATTTACTATGTGCCAAACATTGTGCTAAGGTCTGGGGATACAAAGAAAGCCAAAACTCCCTTCCCCCAAAAATCATGATTGTCCTGTCGGGTAGTTTACATTTTAATGGGAGAGCCATATAAGTATTTAGCTATATACAGACTAATTGCTAAGTAACCTTAGTAGGGAAGTCACTAGCAGTGGGGGGAACCAAGGAAGACTTCCTTCAGAAGATGACCTTTAAACGGGATATTAAGGGGAACCAGGGATTCTGAGAAAAAAGTGAGGGAGGAGAGCATTCCAGGACTGGGAGGTCAACTCAGCACCTCTGGGGTTGACATAATTTAAACAAAGTAATCAGAAAAGGGGGGTCATCATCATTACCTCTGTCGTTTCTCCAGCTTGTCAGCTTGTCAGACTTCGAAATGTCTTTTTGATTTTGGCTTATTCTTTTTAAACTGGACTTAATTTTTATCATAATTGAACCTTAGAATGGGGAGGAAGCATCAAATTTCCTTCCTTTCTAGCTCCTTCTAAGTATAGCTCTTTGAGATTAAGGGACTTCCAAGAAACCAACTAGTTATGCTGAGACGTACAGGTTGAATACTGACTCTAATTGAAGCATAATTGTCTCCACAGAGAAAAGCTTCAGATCCAACTCGTTTTACTAACCGTGGTGGAAACCTCCTGAAGGAGGAAAAACAAAGAGGCAAGCTCCAAAAAACTTTCCTAAAGGTAGTGTCATTTCTTTGACTGGTTGACTCCTAATTCCTGAAAATCATAACACCTAAAGGTTTTGCTCTGTAACTAATGTCTTTTATATACTAATCTAGTAATGCTGATGAATGTTTGGAACCTGTAATGTATTTCTCTGCATAGCTCAGGGACAAGCCTCCTTAGTTTTTGTGAGAGCCTTGGGTTTACTCATTCTTATCTAATTTACATAAACAACTCATATCAAGGCTTCTTGTCTTCAATTGGACTTCAGAGCAGTATCTCAAGGTCTAATGGAGGAGACCATCTGCAAACTATTAAAAACTATTTGCATAAAATGAGATCTATTTAGGATAATTTGCAGGTAATTGAAAAGGGAAGTTAATGAGCTTTAAGGAAGACAGCTTTTTGCAAAAAATGGGATTTTAGGTGAGACTTGAAGGAAGCACGGCAAAGCTCGGAAGTACAGAGAGGGGGGGAGGGAGAGCATTCCAGGCATAGGGCATGGCCAATGGTGCAAGGTGGAGTGTCATTGGATCATAGAATATGTGGGGAGGAAAATAGGGCAAGGAAAATTTGGAAAGTTAGGAAGGGGTAAGATTATAAAGAGCTTGAAAAACTGAACACAGGATTTTAAAAAATTTTATCCTGGAGGTAATAGAATTGATTAAATAGTGGAGAGTGACCTGATGAAATTTCACACTTAAAGAAAACTTTGATAGAGAAGTGGAGGATGGACTACAGTGAAGAGAGATTTGAGACTGGGATGTATAATGAGTACAGAGGCTCAGTCAGTGAATTTTTATTGTAGTGACATTTTCCCCTCCAAAATATTAATTGTGAAATTATGCATATATCCAAAATAGTTATGTACACCTTTTGGGGGGAGACGTTAAGATATGGTTTTTAGCTTCAAAATTTTCCTAGTCCCTCTTTTTTTTTTTTTTCCTGTTTTTGCTTTTTGGAGGGCAGTTGGGGTTTAGTGACTTGCCCAAGGTCACACAGCTAGTTTTTGTGTTAAGTGTCTGAGGTCAGATTTGAACTCAGGTCCTCCTGACTCCAGGGCCGGTGCTCTATTCACTGCACCACCTAGCCGCCCCAGTCCCTCTTTTTTTTTTTTTAAATTCTGTGCTCCTTAAATCCTTAAAACTAGCACATAATTCTCTAGCCACATTTTAAATCTCAAAGTGCACTTCAGTTTCATGAGCTTAAGAAATAATGGGTGCTATAGCATTATGGGCCTCCCAAGCAGGAACTTCTTAGAAGAAGTGAAGGGTTGTGGGTTTTTCTTCCTTGTCAGTGTGCGGAGAATGAAACAGGCCTTTAAGTTTTTTATTATCCGAACATCCCAGTCACCGACAGGCACATCCTTTGGTATGAGTTACATGTTCCTGTTAGAAATACCACAGGGTTGCTCCTGAACAGAAGTTTTCATTTGAAGAGATTTTTCATTGTGACAAAAGAGTTGGGGACAGTGACCTTTTTTTTTTTTTTTTGTCCCCAGCTGGAAGAGGAGTTGAAAGCACAAATTGAACTGTGGGAACAAGAATATTCAAAGGACTTTGTGGTGAATGGGCAGAAATTCATGGAATATGTGATGGAACAATGGGAGATGCATCGTTTGGAGAAAGAGAAAGCAAAGCAGGAGAGAGTAAGTCTGAATAAAGAAAGGGAAAGAGGGGGCGGCTAGGTGGTGCAGTGAGTAGAGCACCGGCTCTGGAGTCAGGAGTACCTGAGTTCAAATCCGGCCTCAGACACTTAACACAAAAAAAAGCTAGCCGTGTGACCTTGGGCAAGTCACTCAACCCCAACTGCCCTCCAAAAAAGCAAAAAGAAAAAAAAAAGGGAAAGAGGAAAAGCAGTAAAGTTTTTTTTTTTTAATAATGAACTGTATTACAATATTTCTGTTAGGGACTGTAGGTGATGAGAAGCCAGCCCAGGTCTGCACCTTGCCTTCAGTTGTTTCTTTTTGTCCTGGGGATGCAACACCAGATTTTTCGTTTTACAATAAATTTTTGTTGCTATATTTTTATTGCTGTATATAATTTTATTGCTATAATATATATGCATATATATATATATTTTTTTTATTCCCTTCATTGCCCAGTATATTTATCACTGTCCCCAAACCCCTCCCCAAGACTCTCTATAACAAAGAATAAACATGAATGGGAAAAACAGTTCAACAAAACCAACCCACATACTGAAAAAATCTGGTATTATACGCAGTATGACACACCATTGTGCCTCACCTTTGCAAAGAAGTAGAGAAAGGTTCCCTTTCATAGCTCCTCTTTAAGGCCACCTTGATCGAAACATTGTAGCATTCAGTTTTGATTGCCTTGTTGTCCTACATTGTTGAAGTTGCTGGGTATGTTGTTTTCATCTTTGTGCTTATAGCATGTTGTATCAGTTCATATATATCTTTCATGCTTTCCTGTTTTCATCATATTTATCATATTTATCATTTCTCACAACACTAATATTCCATTGAATGAATGTACCACAATGTGTTTAGCCATTCCCTAAGCAATAGGCATGTGTGTTGTTTCTAGTTCTTTGCTTCTGCAAAAAGATAAACTATGAATGTTTTGATACCAGATTATTTTTTAAAATGAGCACAGTATTTGGCACATAGTAAGTACTTTAAAAATGATTTATCTGCCAATCTCATTTTCAGGCCTGCCCCTCAGTTCATCTCCCATTCCTCTCTCAGCTATCAGACCTTCCTATTTTTAAATTGTGATTATCTTTTTTTTTTCCTGGTTCTCCTTCAGCATCTAAAGAAGAGCCAACAGATAGAAGTTGAAATGTTTTATGGCAGTACACCTAGAATTCCCAGCAAGAGGGAAAGCCTGGGATCCAAAATTACAGGCAAAAATCTCAAGGTAACACAAGATTATAGAGACTTTGGGATAGATAGCGTTCTTGGATATTGGACTGTAGACAAGAAGGAATTCTTGTTTTTTTCTGAATAGGGTCTGGATTGCTTTGGATTAAAGGTATAATGAGTGGGCATTCTGAAGCTTCCATTCAGCCAACTCCCAGTTGAGATGCTACATAAAATAAGCTTAAATTAACATAAATGTGGTCATCATTAAATGGTTGTTTTTCCTTACTGATGTGCTGATCTTGACATCTGGGGAACAGATAAAAAATAAATTTTACCAGTAATGGATGTGATGGAAGCTGATTTCAGGAATTAATGAGTTGCACTGGAGGGGGGGATGGTGGCAGTAGCTGAATTTTTTTTTCCTCCTCCTATAAGCTGCTACTCTTGTGGTCCTTCCAACCCCACATGGCTGAGTGGTGGTAGTTAGGAAAAATCATTATCCTTTGAGAATATTATTGGCACTTCTCATAATTACTAATGAATGGTGTTTTAATTTTATTAGAAATAAAGAAAAACTTTTCACTCTTAATGCTTTTGCTCCTTAGTGTTTTCCAATTACATTCATATGGAAATTCTCAGTTACTTCTTGCAGCTGGGTTTCAGGATAAATTTTGAAATGGCTTTTGTCTCATCATTCTGTATTAGTTGAATAGACTTCTGTTTTCCACGATTTCTGCTAACTGATCAAGACACTAGGAGTGCTATTTTCTCCGGGACCTTTTGGTCAGATTAGCTATCTCTCCACTTACATCTTTCTTTGCCTATGCATACATGCATACATTCACCAGCTGACCTACCTCTTCTCTCTTCCCTTCCCTTAAAAAAAAAAGACTCAAAAAACTGGAAAAGCATGATATCATATATCCAGGGTGCTTTTTGGAGCAACCGAAACATTCCAGGGTACCACTAGAATGCAATAGGCAGGATGCAGAGTGATTAAAGTGCTGGATTTGGAGCCAGGAAAATCCTGTGTTCCAGTTCTACCTCTGACACTTCTTAGCTGTGTGACCATGGGCAAGTCACTTAACGTCTCTGAGCCTCAGTTTCCTTATCTGTAAATTGAGAGAGTTGTACTAGATGATCTCAAAGGTCCCTGGCAGCTCTAAATTGATGATTTTGTGAGCCCGTAGAATAGACCATTGGAGTTTTGAAAGCTTACTTTAGATCTATTATGAGCTGTGCTTCGTTGGCCCTGGTGAAGTTTTGTCAGGTTCTGATGCTTTGCTTTTGCCATTCTTTCACTCTGTCTGCTTCTGTATAAACAGATAGTTGATTTAGGGAACGATGACCATAAATTGCCCTTTGGGTTCACTCATAATCCCTGTGACTATAGACCATAACACCCTTCCATGGTCACTATGCCTTATGTATGTTGTCTCCCCCTCCTAGAATATAAGCTTCTCAAGTGCAGGGAATTTCTTGCTTTTCTATCCCAGGAACTTAGCATGATGCCTTATATACTATATGCTTATTAAGTGTTTATTATTATTAAATGTTTGTACTGTTATTATTAAATGTATCATTCATTCATTTGAATGCTAACTTTTCTTGCTCAAAGCCCAACTCTTATTTTTACTTTTTCCTGTCTTCTGTAGAAACTATATTTTGCTGATCTGGATCCCAGCAAAATTCTAGAATGGATTATTAAATGGATGGCTTATGAGAAAAGAATGTGAATAGTATTACCATCCACTCGGATCTGCCTTCCCCCCATCGTTTGTGTTTGCACATTCACCTCTGCTCAGTAGCCAGGTCTCCCAGATAGCTTTGCTTGAGGATTCCAATTTCCAAGTCCAAGGATCTTGGGACAATGCAAATCAACTCGTTATCCTTCAGAACTGTAGTGCTGAGTCAGCTTTCTGGGCCTAGGGGCTGTACTTCAGGAAATAAAGATGTCCAGGCTCTTCCAACTCAACATGCCCTAACTAGATTTGCCATCTTGCCCCTACCAGACCACCCATCCTTTCCCAAGCTTTATAGTTTTTGTTTAAAACTACCACTGTTTCTTCCCATCCCCAGACTGGAAACTGGACCATTATCTTTGACTTGGACTGACTCCTCCTTCCCCCTTGTCCTCTCTACCTGTCCCAATAGCTTCCAGTTCCTGTTAAGGCTCCACAGTTTCTCTGTGTTCCCATTACTACCACCTAAGTTCAAGCCTTCATTGCCTCTTGTTGGATTATTACAGACTGCCTAATAACTGATATTTATATGGCACTTTAAGGTTTATAAAATCACTTGATTATTTCATTTGATAGTCTCAGCAAATCTATGAGGCAAATAGGTAAAGACTATTGTTATTTGGGAAGGAGAGGGATCGAGATGTGGTGGAAACTCCGCCCACCAATGCAAATCAGCAAACTGTGAGAGTTGCCCAAGACCCTTAGAGGTTAATTGACTTGCTGCTGGTTAAATAGCTGGGACATACTAGAGGAAGAACCTGAATCTAGGTCTTCTGACTCCAAGGTTAGCCCTTTCCTCTCTGTAGGTATTTTTACAGATGAGGATACTGAGGCTTATGAAAGTTAGATGACCGTTCATGGTCACAGAACTACTAAATAATGGAGGTTGGATTCAAATGTGGCTCTTTCCTAACTCCATGCCCATTGTTCTTTCTACTCATGCCCTATGCTGCTTCCCCCCCATTACTGGTCTCTGTCCTCCGTATATCTGTCTGACGGAGCATTTCTCATTTGTTGATGTCCAGTTCATAGACCACCTCATCTGTGAAGGTTTCCCTTTTTTTTTATCTCTCCTTATCAAAAATCAGGAAATGATCTGTCCTTGTTTTCACCCCATGTTTTACCTTTCCTATACTCTTAGCACATTGCAATTTGCATTACTTATTATTTATGTTCTTGTTTTATTTCTTGTTTTACGTCCCCTGCTGAATTGTAAACTGCTTTGGGGCAAGAACTATTATTATGTGCATCTCTGTATCCTTAGCAAGGTGTGTACCTACCAGGTACCTTGGCATTAAGTAAATGTTTGCTTAATTTACTTGAGATGACCAGAGAGTTTACTTGGCACTCACCCCTAATTTTCTAGGGAGGAAATTAAGGCCAAGAGACCTTGCAGCTAATTAATGATAGAGTAAAGACTAAATCTCAGATCTTAATTTTTTTTTTTTTGGAGGGGGAAGGCAGGGCAATGGGGGTTAAGTGACTTGCCCAGGGTCACACAGCTAGTAAGCGTTAAGTGTCTGAGGCTGGATTTGAACTCAGGTCCTCTTGACTCCAGGGCTGGTGGTCTACTCACTGCACCACCTAGCCACCCCTCTACATTTTTACAAGAGAGGAAAGTAAGACCCAGCAAGGGGCACTGACTTACCCAAAATGACACAGGTAATAAGTAGCAGAGTTGTATCTCACACCCTCTGACTCTTAAATTGGCTGCCCCCAGATCCTAATTTCTGATACTCTTCTTCCTATTATATTATACTGTCTTCCTGTAGCATAAGCAAAGTTAAAAAGTTTAGGCTTTAAAAAAACAGTGGAGAAACATTAAAAAACATTTATACTGTCTTGGACTTCTTGAATAGGCAGGAGGAGATAGGCCACAGATAAAATAGTGGACCAGGATCAAAAAGAATCTTCTTGATAGAGACTTAGGAGGAAGGGCTAAAGAAAAGTGTTGCTATTTTGTGTTGAAATTCATTAAAAGGTAAATCATTACCAAGCAAGCTTAGGTGTTTATATTGATGTTAGTGAAAAATTCTACTTTTTTTTAATTAAAAAAAAAGATGAAATTGAGGGCATAAAACAAAGGGTGGCATAGATTTGTTAGGAGAATGTCAGGAAGGCTAAAGCCAAGAATGATCCAGAGCTAGTTACAAATGCAAAAAGTTTCTTCTCCATGAAAAAAATTTTAATGGACAACCAAGGAAAATGCAGAACAATTCAACCCCTATTTTGCTTCTCTCTCCTCGGTAAGGGACCTGACCAGTGAAATGGAAATGCTCAGATAAAGATATAGGTGTGTTGGTAGGGGGAGGAACACCTGAAGAAATGGTGGGAGTAGGCAAATGATGCTTTTTATTTCTCAAATTCCTGTCTTCCAATAACTTCCATTTTAAATAACAGAAAGGGAAATAGGATGACGTGATTACATATGAATATCTTTTATTAAGTGACTTTTCCTGTGAGGGTCCTGCCCAGTTAGTGGTAATCCTTGTTAGAAGAACCCAGGCCTGACTCTTAGTGCTGGGCTTCTGCCCACATGCCTAGCAGATTTCTTCTTTAAACGTTTTAGTCATGCTCACCTGTCTTTTTTTCCTCTGCTTCCTTTGGCCAGTCATCCTGGAATATTAGTCCCCTGGGGCAAAAGACGCTGAATACCAACCAACCGGAGCACAACAGGACCATTGACTTGGATGACACTATTCTGAACAATGGATATTCTCAGCCATCTCTTCTCCAGGGAAACTTCCAGATTCATTCTGTTGCCAGCACCTATTCTGAATTTGTGGTAATCCACCTTTTCTAATATCTACCTGCTCCTGGGGAACAGACAGACGGGGCAAGAGTGCTAGTCCTCTGACACATAGGGCCATTTCTGGGGTGGAAAAGCCATGTGTGTACAGGAGGGAATTTGGCAGTTTAACTTCTGAGGGGGAAAAGGGAAAATTAATGGTATGTAATTGCAATAATTATGCTTGTCTCTGAAGAAGAGAGAGAAAAGATATACCTCTCTTCTTTGCAAAGGTGGGACAACTCTGGGCGTAGAGTATTGCAAACACCGTCAGATTCAATTGATTAGTTTTGCTGAACTGCTTCTCCCCACTCCCCGCCTCTTTTTCTTTAGTTTGAAGGATGGTTCTTTTGGTAGAGGAAGGATGAATATATTTAGAAATGAAGTTGATATAAAAATAGAAAGTATCAATAAAAATTAAACAGGGAAAAAAACCTGAACTTCAAAATTGGATCTTTCTGAGACATATAGGAAAAGAACTGATATCACTTTTCTAGCGGCCACCCTGTTTGTTCTCTTGGTGACATTCTTGGTCACCGTCTCAGTTCTTCTTTTGTAGAAGGAACTAATTTTACCACCACTTTCTCATCCGTCAGATCTCTTTCAGACTGACTTAATAATATCCCCTGATTTCATTATCATCTGATAGAGCTTTATAAGACCTAGTCCTCTGACTCACTGGGACAGAAAACCAACAACAAAAAAACCTAGTTACTTCCTGAGCTTTTAATATTTAAACTAGTTTTCTGTGGAAACATGTAGATTTTCAGCCCTGCTTAGATGTGCCAAAGCATCTTAATATAAGCTTTATTCAGTAAGGGGTTACCTCTAGCTGTGACTGAATTCCATCAAAAGAGTAGCATAAAAAATAAGTAATCACCTTCTAATGAAGTATGCCTTCCTCCTCACAGCAGAGAGTACGACTAGTGTTGTGTACGTTACCAGATGTGATCACTGAAGCAGATGTTTGTGCTTAATTGTTTTGCTTTGTCACGTGGGATTATTCCATCTGGAGAAGCAGGGGAGGGCTGAACTGACTCCAGTATGAAGACAAAGGGCACCCACATTAAACTGGAAAAAAAAAAAAGATAGGATCATTGGATCACTCTTTTTGTATGTTGTGCTGGAGCCCTGACTCTGCTATCAGGATCTCAGTTCTTTATAGCCTTAGAGCATTTTGCATGACACTGAACTGTTGCCATCTGGTGTGACTTGTTATTGTCATTTTCCTAGGAAGTTCCAGCCCTATAGATTATAAAATTAAGAGGATAAAGAAATTAATTAAGAGGATAAAGATATCAAATGGCATACATTTCAGTCCTAAATGATGTTTCTGGTGAATGTCCCACCTCTTCTGCTTAAACTGAACAGTGATACTTGTTACCTCATCGTTTCATTTTACTGTTTGTTCCTGATGCTTTTCATCTGTGAATCTACCCTCATGAGTGCTGGAATAAAATTCTAGGAGAAACTTAGTTATATAGCATTATTCTGTCTCCCTCAGCTTTGGTTCTGTACTATTCTCCTGGTTTTCTTCCTAATTCTTTTTTTTTTCTTTTTGGAGGGCAATTGGGGTTAAATGACTTTCCCAAGGTCACACGGCTAGTTTTTGTGTTAAGTATCTAAGGTTGGATTTGAACTCAGGTCCTCCTGACTCCAGGGCTGGTGCTCCACTCACTGCACCACCTAGCCGCCTCCTGGTTCTCTTTCTAGCAGACTGACCAGTTCTCAGTTTCTTATGTAGTTAGATCATCATACACAGTTGGACCCCCTAGCCATGGATATGCTCTAAGGTTCTATCCTGGTCCTTCTCTTCTTTCTCTATGTTTTCTTTCTTGGTGATCTCATCAGAAGTTTGCTTATAATCTCTATACAAATGACTTAAAATATATATATGTGTATGTATAAATGTATCAATCTCTATCTCTATCTATCTCTGTCTATATATATCCAGCCTTACTCTTTATCCTAAACTCCATTGTTATATCACCAGTTGCCTGCTGGAAATCTCTACCTGGATGTCCTGTGGGCATCTCCGATTTTAATACATCCAAAACAGAATTACTTTCTTTACCTTAAATTGACCTTTCTTCCAGACTTGTCTGTTTCTGCTGAGGGTGCCACTGTTCTTCAGTAGTTTATAACCTCAGAGTCATTTCTTGACCCTTCCTGTTCTTTCACTCTCGTATCCATTTGATTGTTAAATCTTTATTTCTTGTATAAATTCTCTCCTCTACACTCAAATGATGACCACAGTTTCTTAGCTTTGTCCTTGAATTCCCAGTGCCCACTGCTTAATAGGTACCTAATAAATGCTCATTGAAGTGAAGTGAATTGAATTGAATTAGAAGCATCTAAAAGCCACAATGGTGGGAGGGAGATTTGTCTGAATAGTTTGGTTTGGGCATTTAGGAAGAGAGTCTCATGCTTAGTTGCCTATGTAGATAAAGCTGTTACCCAAGTAATTTGGTAATAATGGGACTTATCCTATGATTTCATTGATAGAGGAATCTCTCTCTGCCAGTTCAGGTCAGCACCTTCCCTGCAACTTTTAGTCTTAAATAGCTGCCTAGAACCCTGAGAACTGACTCTCACAGTCAGTATGTGTCAAAGGCATGACTTGAATTCAGGTCTTCCTGGCTCTGAAGCCAGCTCCATCTGCTGCTGGCAAGGATACCTGTCCTGTTAGCCATCTAGCTGATATGTAAGAGGTTAGCCATGGTCATTTGGTGTTCCTTCAAGGTGGGATCAAATCTGAACATATTCAGTGAGTTCCACTGGGCTATGACGGGTTATCTTATGGCCCTCATCTCAGGAAGCCTCATCTAGCATCGGCTGCTATATGTCTACGGCGTCTCAGCCTTCTCCCTACGTAAGTCTATGATGAGCTACTTTCTAAACTCATTCTTTGTACTTTAGCATGACATCAGGTCTGCAGCAGATCAGAGGGCTCTCAGCTCCAAAGACTGACGTCTGTCTATGGTCTGTAGATATCTCAAGGTGCCAGTCCATGGATATTTGTTGCTTTCTTGGACACCAGCTCAGTATTTATTAATTAGAAACTCAGCCAGCAGCTTGGTGAATATTTAGCGTTTCTGTTCTACAGAATCTGTCTCTTTCATAATCCATTATGGTTTGGAGCATACACATGTACATGTGAGTCTTTTCTTTGCCAGATTGAAGGTACAAAGTAATTGACCTTGAGTTAACAACCTCTTGCTGGGGCTGATGACTGATGCTTGACCTATGTCTGATTAGGGTGACATCATTCCCCTCTGCTTGCATACTGAAAGGCTCAGGACCTCCAAGAGCATATGCTGTGCTAGGAGGGGAGGGGCAGAGATGGTGACTTAACTTAGCTTCTAGATAGATAACTATGCTGAGCCAGGAATGAACTTGTGGTGTACCCGCTTTGATCAGCTAACTTTTATTTCTCTCCCAGCAGCAAGAATTTTCAGAGGCTTCCAGATCTGATGACAATTCAGGAACTTTCAACTCTACCAATGTATAATCCTGAAAAGGATTCCTCTTCACCTACCAGGCTGTGGGCCTCCCTGTCTTCACTGGGATGGTTTTGACATCCCTATAGTTCGTTTGTTCTCACTTGAGAAAATGTTTAAACCATTGATTGGATTACACAAAATGTGTGTGGCTTCTCATCCTGGGGACAGAGTTCTGAATAATAATGTTTATTTTCTTTGACTGTGATGTGGTAGATAAAGCCTTGGACTTAGAGTCAGAAGATTTGAATTCAAATACTCCCTCTGCCATAGCTTCCGGACAGAGGACGTTATTTTAACTTTTCTGTGCCTTAAATTCCCTGTTTGTTAAATGGGAATAACTTACATCTGCCTACTTAATCTCAGGAAGGTTATAAAGTACCATATAAGTATTTGTTGTTGAAATAATGAGTTCTTTAAAAAAAAAATAAAGCTAGTTTAAAAGTCTATTAGAAGAGCAAATGTTCATATTCTTCTGTAAGATCTGTTTATGAATATGGTATTGTGTTTAGGGTGGGAAATGTTGATCTTTAATTTATAGACTGATTAATTTTTAGCTTTTTTCTTTAGTCACAGAGATCTTTGACCTGGGATTTTAAAGTATTCTGATAAAATTATTTTTATTGATCATAATAACATTTATAGAGCACTTTGAAATTTGCAAAATGTTTTGCATGCATTATCTCATTTGACCCTCACAACAGCCCTGTGAGGTAGATGATATTTTTATACCAATTTTATAGATGAGGAAATTAAGAGCAAGAGAGGTTAAGTGAGTTGCCCAAAGTCACACAGCTGGTAAATGACTGAAAAAGATTTGAACTTGTGTCTTCCTCATTCTAAGCACAACAATTTATTTGCTGCACTATAATTGACTTTCTTTGGAATATTATATTTTATATCCATTTAAAAACATTTTGAGAGGGTTCATTGTCATCACCAGGTTACCAAAGTGATCTGTGACACTAAAAACTTAAGAACCTCTGCTATGATATTTCATATTTGCTATTTCTCCCTCCTTCCTCCTCTGCCCCAACTATGAGCTCCAGCATTTTTCTAGCTGGCCGCAGGCACAAAACATTTCATGTTCCCAATTAAAAATAGGGAATGGCTGAGAGATGCAGTTCAGTTATTTTCTCTCTCTCTCCTGCTGCCAGATAGTAGACTCTACATTAAACTTGCTGATTTGATATCTTCATTCTTGGTGAGAGGAGAAGAGGCCAAGCTAAGTACCCCTTTCCCAAATCTGCTCTTTTATACCCTTCCCCATTCCCCCCCAACTTTCTAGTAGGGCAAGATGGATTTCCATACCCCAGTGCCTGTATATCTTATTTCCCAATTGCATGTAAAAACCAATTTTTTTAACATTTGTTTTTAAAACTTTGATTTCCAGGTACTTTCCCTTCTTCCCTCCTCACCCAGCCCCACTAGGAAGACAAGCAATTCAAAATAGGTTGTACATGTGTAGTTACGCAGAATGTTTCCATAGTAGTTAAACTGTGAAAGACTAACTATATTTCCCTCCATCCTGTATTCCCCCACACACTTACTCTATTTTCTACTTTGACCCTGACCCTTTTCAAAAGTGTCTGCTTCTAACTACCCTCTCCCCCAATCTGCCTTCCCTTCTATCGTTCCCTTCTCCTATCCCCTTCCTCCCTACTTTCCTGTAGGGTAAGATACCCAGGTAAGCATGTATGTTATTCCCTCCTTAAGCCAGATTCAGTGAGAGTAAGGTTGACTCATTCCCTTTGACCTTCCTGCTCTTCTTTTCCATTGTAACAGTTTTCTTTTGCCTCTTTTATATAATTTACCTATTCTATCTCTCCCTTTTTCCTTCTCCCATTGTATTCCTCTCTCACTTCATAATTTTATTTTTTAGATATTATCTCTTCCTATTCAACTGATTCTGTGCCCTCTATGTATACATGTACACACATATACACACACTCACATATGTATTTATACATATATACACCCTCCTATACATACATGTATGTATGTAAACATATATATTCCCTTCAACTATTCTCATGCTGAGAAAAATTTCATGAGTTACAATTATCATTTTTCTGTGTAGGAATGTAAATAGTTCAACTTGAATAAGTTCTTTATGATTTCTTTTTCCTGTTTAACTTCTCATGCTTCTCTTAGTTCTTGTCTTTGAAAGTCAAATTTTTCTGTTCAGCTTTGGTTTTTTCAACAAGAATACTTGAAAGGGAGGGCAGAGCCAAGATGGTGGCATAGAAGCCTGAAAATTCTGTGAACTCCCCCATAACCACCTCAAATACCTATAAAAAGGGGCGGCTAGGTGGTGCAGTGAATAGAGCACCGGCCCTGGAGTCAGGAGTACCTGAGTTCAAATCCGGCCTCAGACACTTAACACAAAAAAACTAGACGTGTGACCTTGGGCAAGTCACTTAACCCCAACTGCCCTCCAAAAAAAAAAAAAGCACAATCAAATACCTATAAAATATGACTAAACAAATTTTAGAGCTACAGAACCCACAAAGTGACAGAGAGAAACAAATCTTTCACTACAGGCAGCCTGGCAGGCAGACAGGAAAGATCCATCACAGCACGCTGGGAGCTGAGCCTGGCCCCGCATGAGCCTGTGGTTTTAGCCCAGGGGCAGCCCCGACCAGCAGCAACTAAAGCGGGCTTCTGGAGAGTGGATCACCAGCAACTGTGGTGGTTTTCAGAAATATCACCCCATAAATACCAAAGACAAAGTAAAAGGTCATTGGAACTCTGTTGGAACTGAGGGGGACAGAGTGTGGTCCAGCCTCTGCCCCCAGAGCTAGAAGTGGCAGAGGCACTGTGTCCTGCAGCTGTGCAGCTGCCTCCACATGGCTGCTTCACGGCTGCTGGCCTGTAGATCATAGGGGGACCAAGCGACTATTCAGAGGTTATTTGTTCTTGCTTTAACCTGCCTGGATCTGGATTGTGCTCTTGGATGGTGATCCTGAGATGTGTGACCAGTAAGTCAGAGCTTGTGAGGACAGCAGAGATGGCACCCAACTAATTGCTCCAGCAGCTGTGAAAACCTCAGCAATTTGGGACAAAGCTCCTCCCTCCTCTACTGTAGCAAAGAACTCAAAAGTCAAGCAATTGAGTTGTAACGTGATCAAGCAAAGGAAATAAAGCAAGAACAGAAATCAAACATTAGATTCCTTTTTTGGGGACAAAAAGGATAAAAGCATGGAATGGGAGGAAGACAATGAAGTCAGAACTACACCAAAAGCTTCCAAGAAAAATATGAATTGGTTATAGGCCATGGAGGAGCTTAAGAAGGACTTTGAAAATGAAGTAAGAGAAGCAGAAGAAAAATTGGGAAGAGAAATGAAAATGTGCAAGAAAATCATGAAAAGAGAGTCAACAAACTGAAGAAAATAACACCTTAAAAATAGATTAACTTGAGTTAATGAGGAGAATGCCTTAAAAAGCTGAATTTGCCAGATGGAAAAAGAATTTCAAAAGTTCACTGAAGAGAATAATTCCTTCAGAATTAGATTGGAGCAAATGGAAGCTAATGACTTTATGAGAAATCAAGATACTGTTAAAAAATAGAAGGCAGTGTGAAATATCTCATTGGAAAAAACATTAACCTGGAAAATAAATTCAAGAGAGATAATTTTAAAAATTATTGGACTACCTGAAAGCCATGATCAAAAAAAGAACCTAGAAATCATCCTTCAAGAAATTCTCCAGGAAAATTGCCCTGATATTTTAGAACCAGAGGGCAAAATAGAAGTTGAAAGAATTCACCAATCACCTCTTGAAAAAGATCCCCAAAAGAAAACTCCTAGGAATATTAAAACCAGTTTCTGGAGTTCCCAGATCAAGGAGAAAATATTACAAGCATCCAAGAAGAAACAATTTGAATATTGTGGAAACACCATCAGGATAATTGTAACTTATGAAACTTTTCTCAGTATGAGGATAGTTGAAGGAAATATAAATGTATGTTTATATAAATATACATAATATATTTATAGGAGGGTATATATATGTATGAATACATATGTGTGTATACATATACATAGAGGGCACAGGATCAATTGAACAAGAAGGGATATTTAAGAAATACAATTAAGAGGTGAGGGAGGAATATAATGAGAGAAGATAGGAAGAGACAAAATAGGGTAAATTATCTAATATAAAAGAGGCAAGGAAAAACTGTTACAATGGAGAGGAAGAACAAGAAGGCAAAAGGGAATGAGTCAACTTTACTCTCATTAATTTGGCTTAAGGAGGGAATAACACATTAAACTGGGTATCTCATCCTACAGGAAAGTAGGGGGAAAGACGATAAGAGGCGGGATGATAGAAGGGATGGCTGATGAGGGGGAGGTAGTTAGAAGCACACACTTTTGAAAATGGAGAGGGTCAAAGTAGAAAACAGAACAAGTTGGGGGGAGGCAAGATAGAATGGAGGAAAATACAGTCATTCTTTCACAGTCTATCCACTATGGAAATGATTTGCATAACTACAGATGTACAACTTATATTGACTTTCTTATCTTCCCAGTAAGGTGAGTGATGAGGGAAGAAGGGAAACAATCTGGAATTCAAAGTTTTAAAATCAAATGCTTTTAAAAATATATTGTTACTATTATTTTTTTTAAAAAAAAAGAATACTTGAAAGTCATTTCATTTCATTGAATGACCATATTTTACCCTGAAACATTATACTCAGTTTTGCTGGGTAGGTGATTCTTGGTTTTAATCCTAGCTCCTTTGACCTCCAGAATATCATATTCCAAGCCCTTCAGTCCCTTAATGTAAAAGCCGCTATATATTGTGTTATCCTGATGGTGTTTCCACATTACTCAAATTGTTTCTTCCTGACAGCTTGTAATAATTGCTCCTTGACCTGGGAATTTGGCTATGACAATCCTAGGAGTTTTCACTTTGGGATCTTTTCCAAGAGGTGATCAGCGAATTCTTTCAATTTCTGTTTTGCCCTCTGGTTCTAGAGTATCAGGGCAATTTTCCTTGAGAATTTCTTTTTTTTAATTAAATTTTTTTTATAACTTAATTTTTTATTGACTTGTTTGTTTACTTTTAGTTTACAAGATTCGGTTTCAGATTTTTCTCCCCTTCCACCCCACCCCCCACCCCCACCATACTGGCATACAATCATGTATAGGATCTGCAAACTCACGTTGTACAATAGTCTGGTTGTATAGGCATTGTAGCCAATGGAATGAACAATGGGAAAAGAGAAACGAAACCAAACATAGAAAAGAATGATAGTATGTATTG
>CM053598.1:97923107-97934686 GCA_028646575.1 Pseudocheirus occidentalis | reverse complement strand
TTCCTCTTTCCCATTGTTCACTCCATTGGTTACAACCCTCCTATACAACCAGACCAATGTCCAATGTGAAAGTATTTGCAGATCCTTTACTTGATTGCATGCTGCCATGGGGTGGGGGGAGAGGGAGGGGAGAAAATTTGAAACTCAAGGGATTCTGGAACTGAATCTTGTAAATTAAAAGTAAATAAACAAATAAATTAAAATAAACAAAATAAACAACAACAACAAAAAGAAGCACACACTTCTGTAAAGGGACAAGGACAAAGTAGAGAATAGAACAAGGTGGGGGGGCACAGGAGAGGAAGGAGGGAGTCAGTCTTTCACAATATGTCCATTGTGGAAATGTTCTGCGTAACTACACATGTACAGCCCATATTGAACTGCTTGTCTTTCCAGTGGGGGTGGGTGATGAGGGAGGAAGGGAAAGAATCTAGAATTTAAAGTTCTAAAATCAAAGGTTAAAAAATATATACTATTATTTACATGCAACTGGGATATAAAATATACAGGCACTGGGATAGGGAGATCCATCTTGCCCTTCTGGAAAGGCAGAGGGGTGATGGGTAGGATACAGGGGAGACCAGATTGGGGGAGGGGTTGTAGAGTGGGATAGCTGTTTTTGGGTGGTGAGTAGAAGAAAGACGAGGAGAAAATTTGTAACTCGAAATCTTGTGGAAATGAATGATATAAACTAAAAATAAACAAAAATTAATTAAAAAAAAAGAATTGTTTCCCCAGAAGACAGTGTGGCACCTGAGGTTTTAGGAATTAAATATATTGGTAATGAGTCATTTCTGCCCAATATTACTTTTACTGTATCTTATTTATTGGAGGCAAAAGGTGGATCTTCACCCAGTCGATGCTCTAGATTGGACTCGTACCCATTTTCAGTGCCTACAACTTCCTGCATCTTCCTGAAGACAAAGTAGGGGATGGAAATGGAGGATTATTTTTGTTTTCTTTTCCAACATTAATTGGATTTTCCTTTCATAATTAAAGCAACCTCAAAATGTCGAAGAGCAACAACAAATGCTTTCACAGATGGTCACAGAATTCACTGATGGCAGATGTTACTTTTAGTAAGAGGGAGGTGGGAAGTCTTGCCCTAGGTGGTCACAAAGCTCTGATGATGAATGGAGGACCAGTGGTCCCGAAGCAGCAATTCCCTCCTGGGTCTTCAGATTTTGGGGACCAGTGCTCTTGGCCAAACCAGGTGAAACACAGGACTGGATCTCTCTTATCCAGGAACCATCCTTTTTTTTTACAATCTTAAGTGTTTCTAAGAGATAACAGGTATAGATATGGCCTCACATAAAAGTCTCTTAATAAAAAGTACAACTATTTTGTATTTGGGTTTGTGCTTTAGAAAGTCTGTTAAGCCTTTAGTGGGGCTTCATGTAGATGCCAGTGGTCTATTAGGACTTCATGAGAAGAGTGGACCTCCCCAGCCCGTATTAGGGGGTTATCCAGTGTACAGCACTTTGCAACCCTCAAAGCACTATAAAATTACTAGTTGTTATTATTAGCTACAGAACCCTTACCTTTGTCATGAGGTATGCTCCAGGGCAGATGGGAACCCAATAAGGTGCAATAGGGAAGCTAGATGTCTAGGATAATTGATATATTTCTAGGGTTAGGGAGCTGTCTGTGTTTTGTTACCTACAATGATGGAATACTAGGTTCTCTCCAAAACGTTTATTCTGTGGCAAGGTCCCTCACTTGGTAAGTTTTCTTGGCTGGGAGCCTGAATAGATGTTGCTGTCCTTATCACATTAAATAAATCACAAAACCGTGTTACCTGACTTATGCACCATAGCCCTATTCATGGTCTCTTCAAATTCCTAACTTCCTTCGAAGCATGGCTTAGGTGCCACCTTCTCTACAAGACCTTTCCTAAATTTGCTTGTTACTTCTGTACCCAAAAAGTATAGTCCCTGGATGGAGTATAACATGGCCACCCCTAATTCAGGACGTAGATTGGGGTTTCGGAGGTACTTTCTCTGCTGCTCAAACCTGTCTCAGCCTGGAATTTAGATGAAAGATCAATCTCCCAACAAGCTGGAAGGCTTGTTTTTCAAGGTCTCCCATTGTTACTGGTCCTGGGGAACCTGTGCCCAGATGAAAGGATCTGCCTTGGTGAAATGTGAGTGCCACCACTAGAGAGGAAATGGTAAGAATTTTTTCAGAAACGCTGCTGGTGGCCTACTTGATGTGAAGGCTCACATACCTTTATTTCTATCCCCAGCCTGCCCCAACAGCCATTCTGCTCCTAGATAGACTGGTTCTCACAAGCAGGGAAACTACAATAATAGTTTAAAGCATTTCTAGGGGTTGGTAGGAAGGGAGATGTAGCAGCTTAAAAGTTTCTTCTCTGGAAAAACATCACCTCTGTTATGATCCTCACTCATCTGCTAGTGTAAGGTACTCTCCCTTTTGTATTTGAACAGTTTGGCTGTTGATCCTAGGAAGGAGCCATGGCCTATCAGAATGTTAAGACGTACACCAACCAAAATGAAACACGGACAAGCAAGCAGGGAAAGGCCAAGTTAAGCAGCAGACCAAGGGCCACCCACCACCACCAGATCCCAAAGCAACACACAGACCAGGTCACTAGTTTGAAATGAATTTTGTTACCTGAAGTGTCCTGTGAACTCCGGCAAAGTCACAGTCTCTAGTTCCATACAAAGAGTTCTTACCGATTGCTACAAAATCACCTGCTTGATGCAGATCCCTTTGGCCAGGGCAGCACCCAGTGTAGCTGGGCCTAGCAACTAAGGTCACCTAGGGATTCCAGTATCAAGGAGAGAGAAATCTTTCCTTTACCCCCATTATTCCTCCTTTTCTTTCAAGTTAAAACTGTTCTCAGATTCCTTTTTACACACCCTCATCTTAGCTTTATATAGACCTGGTTATCACACCAAAGCATTTGGTCTCTGCACAATCACTGTACTTCATTTCAGAGCCAGCTCTGACTGATGGAGGGATCATGATTCCCTTTTCCTTGCATACCTGCTTCGACTAAGCCCCTGGAATCAGGGCAGCAAGACAGGAGAAGAGATTACATCTCACTCCCTGCTGCCTCACTCAGTTCTCCTCTTACACTTCTGCTCTTGGTCCCCCACATCCCAAAAGCTAACAGTAGGGAGACAGAAAGAGGAACCAGGGGCAAGAACCTCTTGTCCAAGTGGGCAGCCACTCATGCACCTCAAGGCACTGCCCAGCACCATCTGCTCTGGCATTTAGGGCCAGCCTCTCACTCCTCCGCCGACCTGTTATTTTGCCCCATCTGTCTAATCCTGGGCTTCTGGGCAGCCCCCAAGCACTGTAGCAATAATAAATAGAGAACAACGGGGCAGAGCTCAGTCTGTTACAGTTGGGGAAGGTGGAGTAGGTTGGGGCACTGGGTGTAGCTGTCCATCCCAGCCTTATTCTGAAAGGTGGTCTGTGTGGATTTACTTCCTCTCCTGGCCACGAAGAACACTAGCCCAGGCGGAGACGAAAGGTGGAAATCTCCATGGGCTCCAAGTGGATGTCCATGCTGTTAGAGGGTGAGCCCAATGCGTAGAGTAATGTCAGCGAAGTAGGCTGCAGGAAACCCACATCCAACCCTTGGAAAAGGCTCCCCAGAGCCACCTGTAGAAAGAGTCAATATGAGCAAGCACCCAAGTGACAGACAGCATCATATATGAGACAGAACACTGGGTCTGGAGCCAGAGAATGTGGGGTTAAATCCTGGCTCTGCCACTTACTCCTTCTGTGACCTGGGGCACAAGCCACCTAACCTGTGGGCCTCGGTTTCTCCATTCCAAATGAAGTGCTTGGACAAGATGATTTCTAAGATTTCTTCCAGCTATAGCTCTTCTAATTAGTTCTAGATATCCATGCTGTAAATCTCAGCATATAAACATTATCAAATATAGACTGTTCTTTAGTTTATGGGTCTTTTAAATCTTTTCTTTGTATAGCTTTTATTTTTACAATACCATCTCTAAATATATCCTTCCCCCATCTACCCAGCCAGCCAAAAGTTTTGTTTTTTGTTTTTCAAATTTTGGTAAGTTTCTCAAGGATCTTGGGTTTTTTGTTTGTTTGTTTGTTTTGAAAGGGTGAGGCATTTGGGGTTAAGTGACTTGCCCAGGGGTCACATAGCTAGTAAGTGTCAAGTATCTGAGACCAAATTTGAACTCAAGTCCTCCTGACTCCAGCGCTGGTTCTTCATTCACTGTGTCACCTAGCTGCCCCAAGGATCTTACATAAAAGTAGCTACAGACAGTGAGCCTATGTTCCGTTTTTCTGGCCTATGAAGGCTTCCTAGTTAAGTATGTTTTGGGGGTTAGGGTGGAAGGACTTAAGAACGATGGAATATTGTTCATCCTCTGTCTTTCGAAGGAGTCTTGGAACATGGGCCTCCATTTCATCTTCCATCATCCTACCTCATCCCTATCCAATTGTCGTCTGCCTTGCTATTATTCCCTAAGCCATCCCTGAGCTCCCTCTTAGCCTTTCTCAGAACGAGTTGTCTGCTATGCCAAACAACTTTCATAGACCCATGTGTCATATATCTGTCTGATACTTTTTCCATGCTTACCTTGCCTTGACTTGTGGTACAGTTGAAACCCAAGTTCTTAGCCTCCAGGCCACAGTCAAAACCCTTTCGGTGTAGAATGAGTGCAGTCTCAGATGAGGGTAGTTTGTCATCCTGTGAAATGGAGGGGATGGTAAGAGCATGGATACTGCCAAGGTGCTTGGACCACTGCACACAAAGAATTTAATATGCAAGGAACTTGTGTCCACATAGGGAGGCACTTCTGAGACAGGAATGGGTCAGGAAGTAGTTGCAGTGAGTGAGAATACAGAAGCCTGGTTTTAGAAGTGCAGATCAGAGGCTGAAAAGTAGGATGTGGGCACTCACCTCAGCTTGGAGGGTTCTCAAGTTGAGCAGGTGAATGTCACAGGGAAGTGAGGAGGCCAAGGGCTGAAATGAGCGTAAGGGAGGGCCTCCGGGTTGCTCCCTGGCCACAGGTAGGGCCATCACTGGTGTGTTCAGGTGCATGGAAGTCAGGTGGCTGAGAAGAGATGGAAAGCTGGTTGGGCGACCATCTTGCACCTGCAATGTTAGTACCAAGACCTGGGTGAGGCAGAGCAACTGAGATGAAGGTAGGTAGGAGAAAAGAGCCAGCTACATCCTATAAAATAAGCTTGCCTTTCCTCCTGATCCAGGTACCACTTCAGAACATTCTATCCTGGTTTTATCACAATTCATTGTACACAGCAGCCAATGCTCAATAATGCTTACTAATTAATATCTGACATTTTCCCCTCAAGCTCACCTAGTGACTCCCATCCCCCAACAAAAGGTACTACTCTCTAGGCATCTTCTCTCCTCTACTACTAATGATCTCTCCTACACACAGACATGAGGGACTCTGCTACGGGATCTGAACTCGACAGGGCTCCGGATTCAATCACCACCGGCTAGGACTAGACAAAAACTACTTTTGCTGGACTTTACCTCTTGGTTGCCGCTCCTGTTGCTGGAAAAGACCAAATGCCTAAATGCAGAGGCCACTTTGGAAAAGAAGCTAAGTGGCTGACGTAAGTTATGGAATGAAGAAAGATGGATAATCAGAAGGAGTATATAAGGCAGCAAGGTAATGGTCAACAGAGTGAAGAGTTGGACAGCAGTGGGATGAAGGAGCAATCAACACCCCCCCCACGCAACCCCAACTCCTTAGTCCGTTCAAATGTGCTCCCTTCATTCCCCCATCCCCAGGCTGAGACCCGTAAGTGGCCAGCCACTGCAGTCAGGAGCACTTTCACAGTTTCAGATGGGCCCCAGGAATGGTACCTTATTGGCAGTGGTGCGTCGCTCCAACAGGAGGCGAAACCGGTTACAGGTTCTCTTGTTATCTTTCAGCCCTTGGCCTAGGCCCCGGTTGTCATCCTGCATCAAGCGTCTATCTAGGATAACTTCCAACTGGCCTGAAGAAATTAAAATGATGAGTCCCCAGGGCATATCTACCCACCTGCCCTGACAGAAACCAAACTTCAAACCAAATCATAGGAAAAAAAATGTCAAAGCTTTCTCCAAGGGAAAAATAAGATGGGATGAGATGCTGAAAGCCTCAGGATAGGAAGGTGTCATAGAATCACAGCCCTACTGCTGGAAGGGACCATCTGGGCCACGTAGCCTAATGCCCCTCATCTTGCAGATGGGGAACTTGAGGTCCAGAGAAGCTGTTACCTGTCCCAGGTCACACAGCTACTCAATGGCAGAGCCAAGACTCTGGAATTCCCCCAAGCCTAGCGTTCTTTCCACTGAAAGTAAAGATGACGTGTCCTAAAGTACTTTAATGAATACTTGTACTAATGAAAGGCTACTGGAAATTTTGTCCCAGGTATCCTAATTGGAAAAGAAAATCGATTTTTGAAAACAGGCAAAGTAGAAAAACTTCTGCATTTAAAAAGTCCCAAGCTACTTTCTTGACAGCTTGTCTGGTGGTCACGGAAGAGTCAGAGGGCTGAGTAGACACTTGGGAGAGTCCTTCTCCTTGCAAGTAAACTGCCCTCTCTGAAGTGTGACTAACACAGCAGATCCCTTGATTGGCTCAAGAGCAGAGCTGTTTGTCTGGTCTCTGAAAGGATGCCCCTGAAGATCTCTTAACTACTAAATCCAATGACCTTGACTCAGTCCTTGTGATGCTCAATCTTCTTTGCTGCTTTTGACCACGCCCCTTCTCCTACATACTCTTTTGTCTCTTGGCTCTCTTGTACCTGTCTGCTGGACCATCATGTATTTTCTGCCTTTTTTTTAAATTAAGGGAACCCTTACGTCTCAATTCTCAGCCTTCTCCTCTCTTGACACTCCCTTCTGCTCTCTTTTTATCATGTCTTTGGAGCTAACTCCTAATTATTTTTCCAGCCTCCAGTCTCTCCTGAATTTCAGTCCTGAACATCTTTACCAAGGATGTCCAAATGGCATCTTAGACTCAATATGTGCAAAACATTTAATTTTTTTTTGGTGCTTTTTTTGGAAGGGCAGTTGGGGTTAAGTGACTTGCCCAAGGTCACATAGCTAGTAAGTTATAAGTGTCTGAGGCCAGATTTGAACTCAGGTCCTCCTGACTCCAGGACTGGTGCTCTATTTACTGTGCCACCTAGCCACCCCAAAAGCGTTTAATTTTTGTTTCTAATCTGTGATTGCAACAACACAGGGAGAGTCTAATGAGCAAATTCCTGTGGTCAACAAAGAGTGGTAATTGTTCTGTAAATTGGAGAATTGCCCAGGGTCACATAGCGAGGAGAACTTGAACCTGGGTTCAAAAATAGCTATTTTCCCTAAATCCTTTCCATCCCTGAAGACTTCCTGATTTCTGCTGCTACTGCTCTTCCAGTAACCTCCCTTCACAGCCTATGAAGCATTTTTTATTCTCTCTACTCGAATACCTCCCCATAATACATCAGTCGCCGAGTCTCAATCATCCAACCTTCACAACATCCCCTCCACTCTCCCTTATGGTTTTACTCAAAGTTAATTTCTTTGTTGTTAGCTTGCTGCATGTAATCTAATATTTTTTTAGCTTTTTTTGGGAAGGCAGTTGGGGCTAAGTGACTTGCCCAAGGTCACACAGCTAGTTTTTGTGTTAAGTGTCTGAGGCTGGATTTGAATTCAGGGCCTCCTGACTCCAGGGCCTGTGCTTTATTCACTGTGCCACCTAGCTGCCCTTGCATATAATCTAATTAAGAGTTTTTGGCTATCATTCCTTACTTTTACCAAGTAGCTTTAAGTTTTACTTCATATTGACCTCAAGGTGTTGCTTTTGCCTGCCTTTCTATTCTACTTTAAGGCTCACTTCACATCAGCTATCAAATATTGATCCTTATTAGCTTTTCAGACCACTAGCTACATTTTCCAAATTTGATTATTTTGTCATTTTTCATTGTGCTTTTTAGACATAAGAACCTGAGAGCTTTTTTTTTTTTTAGGGGGGAAGGCAAGGCAATTGGGGTTAAATGACTTGCCCAAGGTCACATAACTAGTAAGTGTATTAAGTGTCTGCGGCTGGATTTGAACTCAGGTTCTCCTGACTCCTGAGCCGGTGGTCTATTCATTGCACTGCCTAGCTGCCCCAGCCTGAGAGCTTTTTGATCTTATTGAAGAATTCCTTTGGTTACTTGTAAGATTTCATAGGAAAATTATGTTAATGTTAACTTCTGTATTTCTTATTAAACCTCAACTGTAGCTGTTTAAAGTGGGGTGACTAAAACTGTACCTGTATCAGGAAATTAGTGTTGGAGAATTGACCAGAAATCTACTGAATACGGGACCATACAGAATGGAAAGAATTAATTCACATCAATGTAGTGAGCACTTCTCCTAAGATGGATAAAGGTCATTATGTCATTGGCCAAAAAAATAATGCTTTACTAGGAAACGTGCATTCATTTCCTTGTTTCTTCAGACAATTTGTGCAGTCTTTTGTTTATGAAAGCAGGTGTGAAATAAATCACTTTTACTTATTTTATTACCATTATTTCACACTGTAGTATAGCATGACATATGAGTATAAAAGAGTATGTTTTGAATGTATTTTCAACAGGGATGTTTTATAGAAAAATGAACAAATATGTGTTTCATGTTTTAAAAAAAATAACACTTGCCAGGTCTGGACAGAATGTAAGATTGAGGCTATTACTCAGACCAGACTTGCTATCTCTTTGGCACAGACCGTTTGTTCCTCATGCCTAAAATGCACTCTGTCTCCTTATCTCTGCTTCTTAGAATCCTTGACTTCCTTCAAGGCTTAGCTTAGCTTGTGCTCTATCTTATAGGAAGCCTTTCCTTATCTCTCCAGTTGGTGTTCTCTCCCTCTTTCCATTTTCAGATTGGGACACTGAGTACAATAGATTAGAACCCGGCTCTATTATCTCACAGTCCAGTATTCCTTCTTTTATTACATAACTGCATTGATAATGAAAATGACTACAGCATTATTGGTGGAGCTGAGGCACAATTAGTACAAATTTTGGAAAGCAAGTCAGCATTACGTAAATTAAGTGACTAAAATGTGCATGTCCTTTGCTGGAGATTGAATTATTAGGCACATGCCCCCAGGAGGTCATTCACTGATAAGAAGAAAGTCCCCAATATGCACCAAAATATTTAGGGTAGCGAGGAACTAGAAAGTAGATGCTCATTGATTGGAGAAAGGCTAAATTGCGGTACATGAAAGTAATAGAATATTATAGTGCTGTAAGAAACAAGATGGATACAGAGAAGCATGAAGAGACATGGACACTATTGCAAAGTGAAGTGAGCTGAGCCGGGGGGGAAATATGCATGCTGACTGTGGTAATGTAAATGGAAAATTAAGCTGAATGTTGCAAAATTACCAAGAACAAACTTGGTCCCCAAGAAGAGGAAGAGAAAAAACATCTCCCTCCCACCTCCACCCTGTCTCCTTTGCAGAAGTCATGTTAAATGTTACATATAATATCAGATTTTTTCCAATGTGCTGATACGTTTTGCTGAATTTTTTTTCCTTTATCTTATTTCTTTGGTTAATTCTTTATTTTAAAATATGGCTCTTTGGATGGGGAGAAAGGGAGTGATAGGGGAAATCTAGACAATATAGAAACAAAGATATCAATAAAAAGTTTTTTAAAGTGACTATAAAGCCCAGAAAACAATGGCCTTTTGTAAAGCTAACCTGCATCTTCACAATAGACATATGCCTGGAATCTGTGTCTCCCTATTTTCTTCAGTAAGAGTTCACAGCTGTCTTAGTTACTTAACTTAGTAACTTAAGCCTTCTTTTTAATTTTTCCTACCTCAATCTCAGTGCATACATGCTTGTTCTATCTTCTGTGGACCTGACCCTCATCCTTTCTTTTTCTTTTCTCCTATTATATCATTGAAAGAGAAAAAAAGTTTTAAAAAGTGGATTACCCTGTACAAAGATCTAGATAACTAATTAGTATTTACACTCACATCCCAGAGGGAGTGGAGAAGTGGATCATACCCATTATAAATTAGGTCCATTCCATTTGCTATAGTAAAGTAAGCTCCCAAATAACTATACAAAGCAGACAGAGTGATGTGAATTTTTTGAAGGCAGCTGGTCTCTGGGCTTGGGATACTTGACTCTTCCAAGTCAGAAAGGTACAGAAGCCAGTGAGGAGCAGGTTAGCAACATGCCTCATGACAAAATCAGCTGCTGCCCCAGGCTGTACCTTATTACTGAGGCTTGTGGTTATGGCCTATCAGCAACCTGAATGGATCCAGCCTCTTACTTAGGTCACAGATCACAAAATTTTAGAACTGGACCCATTGAAGGTATCCAGGGCAACTGGTTAATTTTTTATATGAGACTCAGAAAGGGTGAGTGGTTTTCCCAAGATCAAGCAGCTAGTTAGTGGCAGAGCCAACACTAGAACCCAGATCTCCTGACTTACAGGCTCTTTTTTTTTTTTTTTAAACTACATCTCTCCAGGTAAAAAAACATGCATCCCAGCCTCCTTCCTCCACCCTTTATGGAACTGATTACTACCAACACAGCTGGATGGGTGGTGATACAATTATACAAATACCCCACTCTTTTCTTCCTCCTTTGTACCAACCCTCCATGTAAAAAAGTCATGCTGGTCTGGAGACATAGTTAGAAGCCAATGAAGGGCTGTGCTAAGTTATAAATCGGATAGAGCTGGTGCTGTTGGATGCTCCTTCCCCTGTAAGTGCGGCATGGCATGCCCACTCACCGTTGCTGAGGCTGGAGACTCCTAGGGCTTGAGCGGTGTGCAGGGTGAGGCGGCTCTGGCTATCCTGGATGTAGGCCATGGCTGGCATGGGGTAGAAGTTGGCCTGCAGTGGGAGCTTCTTCAGGTACCGACGGGGCTGTATCTGGAGAAGATGACAGCACATGGCCCACAAAAGGCAGCAGGATATTTTTCTGTAACTCAGACACAATCTGGGTTCCCTGTATCCTTCATCCCCTCTACAAGAGGATTGTGCCATAGATCCCTTTGGCAGTCTAGTGAAGCCTATGAACTCTTTTTCAAAAATAAAGCATACAAACTGGGAATTAAGATATACAGGCACTGGGGTAGGGAGACCCATCCTGCCCTACCAGAAAGTCAGAGGGGTGATGGAGGAGAACATAGGAGAAAGCAGACTGGGGGAGGGACTTTACAGTGGGATCGCTGTTTTGGGGTTGTGGGTAGGGGAAAGACAGGGAGAAAATTTGTAACTCAAAATCTCATGGAAATGAGTGATGTAAACAAGAAAATAAATACATTAAAAAAATAAAAATAAAGCATACAGTAAAATATACAGAATGATAAAGGAAGCCAATTATAGTGAAATAGTTAATCAGACTTTTTTTAAAGCTCATTGGCTGGCTAATATGGAAATATGTTTTAAGTGACTGTACATGTATAACTGATTTCATATTATTATAGCCTTCTTGGTGGGTGGAGAAGGGGCTGGTGGAGAGAATTTGGAACTCAACATTTTAAAAAAAGAATGCTAAAAATAAATAAGGATTGAAATAAAAGCTCACTGACCCCAGGTTAAGAACTCT
>CM053598.1:97861369-97923007 GCA_028646575.1 Pseudocheirus occidentalis | reverse complement strand
CAAGAGGAGTAGGAGAGATGGAGATTCCTGTCTAAAGGACTCCCAAAGTCCTATCCCAAGGCATCATACCTGGAAGCCATTGAGGTCTGTGAAGAAGGTGCCTTCACTTTCAATGTCTGTCTGGATACGAAGTGCCAGCTCCTTATTTACATGATCTCGAATGTCCACAAGGGAGGAGACATCTAAGGAGAGGCCCTCGACCCCTGGGGGAAGTGAAGTGACACAAACATCGTTGGAAGAGGGAGGGAATGACTCTTCAGAAAGATCTGCATGGCCATCCTGCGGGTTCATTTTGCTTAACCACGTTTATTTGTTACAAGGTTTGATTTTGTTGTTTCACGTGCCTGCCCCCCACCTCTCCCACCTTTCTTTTCATTAAAGGAGGAGGAAGGTATAGAGATAAGGATTCCATCCCCCTGACCTCCCAAAAAAAGAGTCACTGTAACACTTTCAGAATAAAATTTAGAAGAATTTTAGAAGGCACCTCCTGGTGGATAAGACATTAAAGGCAGGAGCACAGGCCTGGAAGCAGCAGATCTTCCTTGGCAAGGCCACTCTCCTTAAGGACGACTTCTAATCTCGGGGCAGACATCTGTCCCTTGGGACTCACCTGGCAAGTTGTAGAGCCGAACCACTTGCTGCATATGCTGGTAATAAGCGATGACCTCAGAGAAGAAGGGGCCTTCGGTGACCCGAAGAACAGGGGGCTCCTTGGGGACATAGGGCTGGGAACAGAGCAAGCAGGCACTGAGCATCACAGCACAGTGAATAAGCTAAGAGGAACAGACCCTGGCTGATAGACAGTAACAACTGACATTTATCTTGCTCTTTACATGCTGTCTAACTTCATCCTGACAAGACCTCTGTGAGAAGGACAGCCCATGCATCATCATCCCTCCCCATTTCAGACAAGGGAATGAGCTCCAGAAATAGGTAAGAAACTCCTAAAGTTAGTCAGGGGAAAGAGAGATTTAGAACCAAGGTCTTACAACTCAAAATCCAGCGCTCTTTCCACCATGGTAGGAAGCTGACACACAGTCTCTGGCTGTCTAGAACAAGACTGTTCTCCCATTTTACACAGGCAGAGAAAGGTCAACTGAGTTATAGATGTTAACTCATTTGATCCTATTTTTATCCCCCTTATACAGATGAGGAAACTGAGGCTGAGAAAGGATAAAATTATTTGTCCAGGGCCACACAACTAGGAATTCTCTGAGGCAGGATCTGAATTCAGGTCTTCCCAATTCCAAGTCCAGTACTCTATGGACTGAGCCATTTAACTCAATGTGACCTGTGACCTACTGCCACTTGTGTTTTGCCTCTCCATGAATATTTCCTAATCAGACTACCCAAGGTCAAACCGAAGGTGTGGTGGTAAGCATGGATTTTACTAAAACTTGGTCTGAGCAAAGAGTGAGACACTTGGCTTAAGATCTCACTGGAACAGTTCTAAGACTGGCATGCACCCATACCTTAGCCTCACCATCAGGCAGGAAGAGGTAGGCGCCACTCTTGTCTTTGGAGGTCCGGGTGCCGTAGATGAGGAACTCGGTACTTAATCGATGCTCCTGCACTTCATCCACCCTTTTGACGCTCTGCCAACAAACACAGCCCTGACCCCTGGCCCCATCCCAGAATATCAGACCTGCCCACCCAGGGATAGACTGACTATCATCTTAAAGGAATTGCATTCCAGGTATTCCCTAGAACACTGTGGTCATTCTATCTGTTTTCGAGACCCAATCTCTCTTTCTCTATCAGTCAGGGGACCCTTGCCTCCCCAATCTTGGTTACCTTTGGAGCCTGGTGATATCACTGACTCACCCTTAGGGACCTCCCCATTTAACTCTACTAAGTGTGACCCCGTTCTCCCCAGCTATCCTTTCCCTCCCTTCACCTCTTCACCTAGCCCTCTCCTTTACCTTGAGAAGCCCAGTTTGGCCTGAGAACCAGACTTGCATGTAGCGATTGCTGAGGGCAAAATCACTGGTCCCAGCCTCATCGACACGCACGGGGAAGATTTCATGCTTGCTGACAGACAGCTGGCGGCCATGAAGGTAGATACGCACAGAGGAGGGCAGGGTGCGGCGCCCATCTAGGCCTGGATGCAACTGTAGGATGCTGAGACCCAGGGCAGGCAGGCGGGCTGGCACAGATACCTGCTCAGTGCAATGTAAAAAGTAAGACCAAAGCAGCCTCCTCTCTACTCCCAAGTTCAAACTCTAAGAGCTGAAAATCTCTTAGCCCGTAGTCTATACTCCAAAAGAGATCAAGCAATGCAACAGTAAAAAAAAAAAGGATGAATGAAGACAGGAAGACTTATGTTGATGGACACAGTGAGGTACTAGTATAGAGGAAGAGGCAAGTCTTCATCACAGAATCACAAGATTCAAACTTCAAGATGAGATTTATTCCATTCCAACTTGAAGCTTACACTCCAGATCCCCCAGAGCCACTTCGGGTCTCTCCCCTTGGCACCTACCTGGTAGACATCGGGTACAATGTCAGTGGCAGAACTCCAGTGGGCACTGAGCTGCACAGCCAAGGGCTGGCCCTCCTCAGAGAGGACCCGGATCCGAGGAGAGTTAATAAGCAAAGAGACAACACTGAGCCTCTCCTGATCCAGAGGGTTGAACAGTACCACAAACCTGCCAGGAAGATGGGTAAAGCTAAATCAGAGAAGACACACATCCACAGAAAAAAGGTGGAGAAGGTAAGTAGCTTTCCTTTCCAAAGGGAGTTAAATGTGAGAATGAGTCTTTGAAGACAGGAAAGGGCTGAACACAATGGAGTCGGGGTGTTAAGAGTAAAAAAAATTCTGAGAGAAGCCTAGTCTAACTGCTCACCGTGGGGAGGAATCCATCCGAATCACAGTCTGCTCGGGCAGGGCATCCTGGGTTAAGCGTGTGTCATCCTGGAATAAAGTTATGTATTTATTTCATATATGTACACAGGTGTTTCTCAATAAAATGGAAGTTTCTTGTGGGCAAAGACTTTTATTTTTGTGTTTACAACTCCAGTAACTATCCCAATGCCTGACATAGAGTAGGCAGTTGATAAATGCATATGGGTTAAATGACTAAAGATAGTAAGGAAGAGAAAATAATTATGGCGAAAGAAAAGGCCAAGATCAGATCAGATTCCTGTATCTAATTTCCTACCAGACTTTGCAGCTGTTCATCCAGGCAAAAGCAGATAGACCCAGGACACCTGCTCTATGCTTCGAGCTCAAAACTCAGAGCAAGTATGATGAGGGCTTTTATGACAGGATTCCCAATGGCAGAAATAGGGAATAATAGCCCAGGGGCATCTCTCACCATGCTGAGGAAAGGTGTATTGGGATCAAAATGGTAGGTTCCTTTGTCCCCCAACACCAGGTAGTGAGCGGCATTGATGATGACCTGTTTCAGGCTCACAAGAGAACGCAGGAGCCTATAGGGCCGAGGCAGGCAAGGCAAAGAAGGAAAGAGAGAAGGTAAAAAAATCAGTTCAGGGAAATGTCTTGTTCTTAAGCTTCCCACTTTTTCCCTGACTCTGCCAACTTTCTACCAAACCCATGTATCTAGTACTAAGTTTGCCCCCCAAAGGGTAAGTATTGGGATCCCACCTGACCCCGTAGTCCACCACCACTGCTTCCTTGGCAGTACCAGTGATAGCATCGTGATGCTGGAAGAGACCTAGGGTGCGACGGGCATCAGTCAGCAGGGTGTAGTCTGAGAGTGGGTACTGACTGGTCATGCCAGAATGCCGGATGTGAGCAAGTGCCAGACTGTACAGGATCTCTGCGCCCCTGCCCCAGAGAGAGATGTTACCATCCCTTTCCTTGATACCACCCACACAATTTCCTGGTTTCTTCTGCCTTCCCAATTAAATTGGAACCTCCTCCCTTCTTTAGCTCCAATCCTAGCCCTGATGGATTTTCATATCCTTATGAACTGAATTTCCATATCCTTATGGACCTTACTATTTAAATGGCCAATGAGGTCCTTTCCAACTCAGAAATTCTGTGATCCTATCCCATAGCATCCCATCCTACCTTAACCCCCTTCTTATTCCCTTCTATTTTCCAATGTTCCACCTGGTCCTCAGTCCTATCCTTTTCTTTGAATCCCAGGCCCCAATCATTCCTTTATTGCTAAGCCTGGTCTCTCACCGCAGATGGGCCTCTAGGACCCGGTCCAGACTCTTGTAGAAAGGCCTGGAGGTGTAATAGCCTGTCCAGTAGTGATCTTCCCGGTCAGCATAAGAGAAGAAATCCCCACTCAGCACAGGAAAACCTGGAGGCTGGGCACCAGGCTCCACCCCTGTCTTCTTGTACAAGGCATCAAAATAGTCAGATACAGTACCAAACTGGGCCTGTGGGGACACAGAATCCCAGCTCCCATTAGCATTGTAGGTAGCAGAGTTCCATAGGGATTCTAGCCACCTACAGATGGCTACAGGGAGGGAAGGTCAGCTTTTCTATTCTAGATAGACCAAGTCAACCCATCCCAGCTGTTCCCAGAGGAATATTGGGGAAATCTGATATAAATTGGGAAATCTACCACATGTAATGCCTTTTTTTTTTTTAGTCAATAGTAAGGTGTGCTGTCCCTAGCAGGGCTGTAGCAGTGCTAACTACCCCATACACTAATCTAAACTTTGCATTCTCCAAGTTAACTCTAACCCTCAGCTCTTAGTTACAGCCATCATACCTGCACATGGAGGTCAGGCTGGCTATTGAGGAAGTCAAAGAGACGCTGGTAATTGAAGAACTGGGCATCCCATTCTTGGGGCTTATCATAACGAAAGTCATCACCGAGTGGCACCAGTAATACATTGCTTCGAAACAGCTTGGATTTCTTTCGGTATTGGTCCAGAAGCAAGGCTGCCCTGTGGGGAGGCAGAGATAATGCTGTATCGTGCCAAGCCCAGCCCCGTAGCATAAGAGGAAAGGCAAGGTGATTTAGCAGGCTACAACCAGAGGAATTACGGAATCACTAATGGGTGCATTACAGGAATACCAAAATAAAATGCTGAATAGCTGTTCAATTTGCTACAAAACAGTTCTTTACTTTTTGTGTGTTGTGGATCCCTTTTGCACCCTGGTGAAGTCTAGGTACCCCTTCTCAGAATAATTCTCTTAAATGCATAAAATAAAACATACAGGTTTACAAAGGAAATCAATTAGACTGAAATACAGTAATTGAAATTTTTTTAAAAAACAAGTTTACAGAGCCTGGGTTAAGAACAGTTCTTCTACCAAAAAAAAAAAAAAAAGAACATTTATTCTAGTGACTGTTCTAGTTCTGGCAAAGACCACTTGGGTTTAAGTTTAGACAAGTCCCAATAAGTCTCCTCAAAAGGTCTGGTTCCATTAAAAATGAGACCCAAAGCTTTCCAAGTCCATCTCTGAAGAAATCCATTCTCAGACTCCGATCCTAGAATAAATAAAGCTCCTAGTTCTGTTGAACACTGAGGACCCAATAATCCAGATTCCCTATGAGAAGGTTTGGGATAACTAGAAACTGATGGTTTAGGAGGAAGCATACCAGATCTGGAAATGTTTTGCCTCAGAATTAGTCAGCTTCTTAAAGACCCTTAGGACTGCTGCTGACAGAAAAGCACTCTGGTAATGGTCTGCTAGAGCTGTTAGCTGTTCCAGACAGCCTAAGCTAGGCTTTAGAACAACAGACCCCTGGGGGTACAAGCAACTATACTACATAAGGGAGGCCCTGAGCTTCAGACAAGTACCTCTCAGCCACATTGGTCTCCGTGATGGCTCGGGGTGGCACCTTCCAGGGGCAGTTGATTCGCCCACCAGGTAAACGCTTGAAATCAAACTGGCAGCAGATCTTGGGGTCAGGGCCACAGGTGTGTGGCACGTCATAGCTGTAGAAGGGCATCATGTGGCAAAAGATGTCTGTGCTAGCGTCTGGGTCTGCAGAAGGTATAACCAACAAGGGTTCATTAGGTGATTAATTAAATGACAAACACTGTGTATATGGGGGGCAAGAAATTGGCATTCATAAGGCAAAGTAAGGCCTGGAAGAAAGCATGAAGCTTACCGAGCTGAGGAATCAATAAGAAGTAATGAGAATGTGGACTAGGAGTCAGGATAGTCAGTTAAGGCAACAGAGAAATGGAGACTGTGAGTGATTATTTCCTCAGGCAAAGCAGACTACCTCGGGCAAGGAATCACTTGCAGTCCTTGATAAGACAATGCCTTAATTCACCACCTGGCAATTTCCAAAGCCGGACAGCTATGCCTGCCAAGGCTTATCTTTTGGAAAGAAGGCCATGAGATTGCCGGGTGGCTTAATGGATAAAACACTGGACTTGGAATCAGGAAGACCTGAGTGTGAATCCTGCCATAGACAGTACCTAGCTGTGTGACTTTGGGCAAGTATAATCCGAATAGGAATTTGAAGATCTTCCCTCCCCTGCTTTGAAAGTAAAATCTGCCCCCAATAGGCTGAATGTGGTCACATGGAGCCTGTGGTGGGAGGAGTTTGCTGAAGGGAAGCAGAGCTCACAGGAAGCTGGGAGTCAGAGCTAGCCAGACGGCGGGGGAGAGAGGGGGACCTCAGGCAAGGAGATAGATAGGCTTGTAAGCAGATATTGATCTTGGTTTGTGGGAAGGCTGAAGGATGCTGTGGCTCTCAGCATTATTATGGCTTCTGAATAGCTTTGGTACTTCAGCTTACTGGTTTTGGGATTCGGTTTGCTGGTGTCTAAATAAATGCTTCAGTTCTATCCTCTAACTGGAGAGTTTAGTATATTTTGTGATTGAACGTCATGCAATACTTATGGTCACGGTCTTTATTGTGATCATGGGCGCTGTAAATATTGCACTGGCACTATAGCAAGCTACTTAGTTTTTCTTAGCCTTCATTTTCTTATCTGTCAAAGAGGGACCATAAATAGCACCTCTCACAGTGCAGTAGTGAGGACCAAATGAAATAATATATGCAAAGCACAAATCTTTAAAGCATTATACAAATGCTTTACATATAAATTATTTTTATTTAAATCCTCAGGAAATCAAGGGTGGAAGGAGGACTATTTGGAGGCCGGGAAGGAGGACTGAAGAAAAGCCAACATGAAAAGCTCTTATGCAGAAGAAAACTGGTTCTAGCAACTGCCCTCCAGGCTGCAGATGGTCTGATCCCAGGGATAGCTGAGAGAGGGACTTACACCTTTGTTGCTTTTTTCTCTCTGAACACAGCCTCCCCGCCAACCACCACCACAGAGAGGAAAAAATACCAGAGATACTCCTCTCTCAGGATTCAGTTCCACACCAACCCTTACCCCATGTCTGTCTCCACATAAACTCCAAGCTGTGGGTAGCAGCAAAATGCTTCTTGACAGCATAATGCACTCTCTGGATCAACATGCTGGTTAGGTTTGAGCGGCGGAGCAGGTAAGGCATGGTTGAGCTGTGTCCAAAGGGGTCCACGGCCCAGCCTGAGCGTGGGGTCACACCTGAGCAGGAAAAGGGGAAGGCCAGAGGTGCTGAGTATCTTTCTGAATTTTTTCTATTCCATTTGGACCTTCTCCCTGCCACTACTCTCACAAAATGTTAAATGAGATCTGAGTCTCCAAAAATTGTTTGGGTGAATGCCACCCAAAACTAAAGGGAAACTGATGTCAATGCAAGGTACTCCTGACCTGGATACACTGTCCCCCATTAACCCCTTTCCATCAGTACTTATGACTAGCATAATCACGCTTTCCTCCAGCTCAGAAGGTGAAAAAGTTTCTGGAAAAACTTGCTTCCAGAGGACTGATGATGATTTATCCTACCCATGGCTCCTGACAAAGGAGTAATGGATTCAAGATGTAGAACAAGACATATATTTTTGGATATGGGCAATGTGGACTTTTTTTTTGCTAGACTATACATATTCAGTTTAAGAATTTTGTTTTTCTTTTTTTCCCAATGTATGTGTGTGTTGGAGGTGGTGAATGGGGAGAGGGTAGAGATGGGAAGAGAAAAGGAACTTTTAACTGAAAAAAAAATTCACTTAATTTTTAAAAAAAGCTAATACTCCAACCTGGGCTTACCAAGGTTTTTGTCCAGCCATTGGTGCCCTTCGATGAGCTGGTCAATCAATGCAAAGTAGTGGGAGTTGGCTTCATCAGGCATCACCCAGCCTCCAGTTGCTATCTCCAGCTGCCCATTTCCTACTAACCTGCGGGCCAAGGGCTCCTACTCAGGATGGTTTAAGGTCCCAATACCCATCCCTATTCTAACACTACCTGCCAAAGCCAGAGAGAATGACCACCTTGGCCTAACAAGAATCTAGTCAGGCCAACTTCAGTTATGGACAACAGGGGGGAGGGGGAGGGGGAGCCAGAAAGGGGAATTCACTCTTCAGTGATACCAAGGTCACTCATTTTCCTCTTCCTCCCAACACTGGGTTCTCCTCTCCACTCAAGATTTCCTTCAACCTCCAACCCTATGGTTTTCACTGCTTCTCCCTAGTTCCTTGATGTCAATCTTTCTGGTACATTATTTTCCTTTACATTCATCCAACTCTGAATACTCTCTTTCCATAGGTGACATGTACCTACTTGGTCAACTCTTCCTCTATAAAGGTCTCTTTGGTCACCACTGCACCATTTCACCTTCCCTCTGGTGCTGTTCCTCCTTCTATAGTACATTGTGTTAAGGAAATCTCTTTCCATATCCCCTCTGCCTTGGCCTTCTTCCAATCTGCTCTCCTCCTCTCCTCTAGCTCTTTGTACTCTAGCCTCTTCCTCTGGCTACCAACAGGCCCATGCACACTTGCCTTCGTACAGCTGCCCTCTTCTGAGCATTGATGTTCTCCCACCACTTGGCAAAGAAGGAGACCTCAGCCCAGAGGAAGCGTCGCCGTGGGTCCTCCTGCAGCTTGGGTACCATGCTGTTAAGGATGTGTTGTGTCTGTTCTGTATAGTACTTGTCAAAAGTCTTGATCCAGCCTGGGAAAAACAACAAGAGAGATGTTCCAGGAGAGAGCTTCATTGAAGACTACTCCCAAAGACTAGGGCAGCTATGTTGTAGTGGGAAGAAGAATGGACTTGGAGTTAGAAGATCTAAGTTTGAGTTCTGACAATTACCAGGTGGGTAACACTGGGCAAACCATTAATTTCCTCATCTATAAAATGGTGAAAATAATACTTGCTCTGTTTAATTCCCTGGGTGGTTGTGAAGATTAAATAAAAATAATACATGTAAAATGCTTTATAAAGTGTAAAATCCCATCTAAGTGTCAGCTACTATTATTATAAAAAAGATTCTCTTTCTCAATCCAAGGAAGCTTTCCCTTCCATCACTGAGCAGAGGGGAACTAGGACTAAGTGGTACTATCACAAGCCCAGTTATACAAAGCCTAAGCAGAATAATCCCCCTCTAGCCTCCCTCACCCAGGGGCTTACCCCTTACCTGGGTCATTGTGGGAATGGGGCACCACAAACACCTGGAGATTTTCTGAGTCCCAGTCGTGGGGGCTGTAGGGGATATCAAAGCCCTGCTTCCATACCCCACCATCCACATTGTCAAAAGGCAGCTCCTCTGACACTGTGAGCATCTGCAGGGCAATGGAATGGATAAGTATCTTTTACTTGTGATCACTCCAGTCCCCAGCTGTCACATTACTTCCCCAATACTCACCTGGAGCTCTGTCTTCTGGCCCTGCCCTCCCAGAGCAAACTGGCAGTCTTGGGGAGAAATGGAAAAGAAGCTAGGCTGGGGCTCTGGTGGTACCACCCAAGAGCCATTGGGGGTGTGGTAAGGGAGCAAAGCCGGAGGGCCATCTGCATTGGCTGTCAGCTCCAGCACTGAGTCCTTGATATGGCTGATGATCTCATGATTCTCTTCCAGCAGCTGTTCCAGTTGTTCAATACGATTCTGCAGCACTGAGATCTGGCTCTGCCAATGAGTTATCATGGGCAATTAGTTACCATGTCCTAGGCCAGGAATGAACCACCTTGGATTTGGCCTTGATCCTTTCTGTTCCAACAGGGGCACAGAAACACAAGGATACAGGGAAAGATGGACTCTATTCAAGATGAAGGGTGAATCCAAGATGAATCCTGGTTGAAGCTTATGAACAATACAGTTCACAGAATTCTTTATTCTGGGATCATCCAGCTTAATACCAGCACTGGATAGACAGAGTAGGGGTGATACTGCACATAGGCTAGGGCAGTGGTTCTCAACCTGTGGGTTATGTTCAATTTAAATACATCCTGCATATCAGATATTTACATCACGATTCATAACAGTAGCAAAATTACAGTTATGAAGTAGCAATGAAAATAATTTTATGGTTGGGGGTCACCACAACACGAGGAACTGTATTAAAGGGTCATGGCATTAGGAAGGTTGAGAATCACTAGACTAGGGCCTTCTCTTGGAGATCCACCCCACAGACCTTGGACCTAGGCATGCCACCTTTCATACCTTCTCTTCCATGAATATTCCCTCTACCAGTGTAAAGTGAAACCCTACATGGATTTAGGACTTGCCAGAGCTTATGTTCCACTGGCATGGCCTTCAAGGACCCAGGGTCACTTCTGAGCACCAGAAGAGGACATCACTGGAAGTTTTAGACATAGCTAACAGAAAACCAACCCCAGTCCTGGTCTAGTTGGTGGGAGGGTCATTAGCTCTGGCAATTATATATGTGGCCACAACTGAAAATTATCTGAACCCAGAGAACCTGGCCAATAAAGATCCTAGTCATTGGAGCAGGACTCACCCGGGGGAAGTTGCCACCATTCTGGTGCCGGGTGGGATCATGCTGCACTCGGTCTAGCATGAGGTAGAGGGAGAAGACCGCCACACAGAAGATGGCTGCCCCACACACTGTCACTTGCTTCTTCAACTTCATACCGGTCCCCCTGCATGCACCTGTAGAATCGGCAACACTGTCTATACATCCCAGTGGCTCCTGTCTTCCCATCAAGTGCCACAAGGAGTAAATGAGAAATCAGAACAAGAAGTCAGTTCTGTTTTCCTGGCCCCAGGCAAAGCAGTTCTCAAGGCCAAGGAAGGCATCAATTCTCAACTTGGCCAGGGATCCCAGTTCTCAGCTGATTCTGTTCTCATGGACCAGAACCAAGACACAAGTGTGTGGCATCTTTCTTAGCAGGTGCCAAGAAAGGACTCTTTGTTTCCCCACCTAGGGGTGATAAGCAGGCAGGAAAGAAACTAAATCTTTCCTGCAAGCTCAGCTCTACCTAAGGTCAAGCAATTATTAAGTATTAGAGACGGAACTCAATCCCAGGTCTCACCTGAACTCTTAACACTACCGGATACCAAGCTGGCTCCCTTGAAAATATGGGACAAGCTACTTGGTATATGGCAGCACAAAGCATATCTATTGTCATCCCTCTACACTGTGATGCCAAAAGCACAGGATAACATCTGACAGTTCTAGAAAAAAATCGTAGTGAGTCCTAGGTAAGAAAGACTTCTTTGCCCTCCCAGATCACCATCATTGAAACTGGAAGCAAACCTGGGCTCTGAGAAGTTCAAAGCTTCCTGGGAGAGATGGTGAGCCAAGCACAATCTCTATTTTGGAGTGAGATCATTTACATATCAAGCCCCTCCCAGAGAGTATGGGTGTTTCATTCTTGGCCTGGGTGCTGATACTGCACATAGGCTGGGACACTACAGGATCAGGTACGGACCCACGGACCCAGAAGCTGGAAAGACTTGGAGCCGGCTTGCTACAGAAAGAAGGAGCTGTGTCCTACTTAATATAATCCAGGCTGGGTGCCTCCTGGCATTATTTTTAGCCCTAGGAGGCTGGGCCGGCCCGAGCCAGGGCCAGAGCTGGTAGGGGAGGGAATGGAGGGGTGGAGCTGGGGGAACTGATTACTTAGGCACCTTGTAATCCCACCCCCCCCCCATCCCACAAGCTACCAGACAGGACTGACATGCCAATAGCCCTCCTAGACCCCCTATCTCCGTTTGTCCAAGACTTTGAGGGTTCATAGCTGTGTGGGTCTCAAAGTGCAACTAGAAACAAGCAATGCCCGGGAAGCTTCCTACCACGCAACCACCTACATAAGCCGTCGGTGCCCCTGTTTCTGACCTCCACCATTCTGCCTGCCAATCCCACCAGCATCCTACCAGCACCTCCTCCCCACCTCCCTCCTTACGCCACAAACAGCTGGTCCAGCAGCCCCAGCCCCCAAGTGACTCCGAGCTGCTGCAGCCGGGGGAAGAGGTCTGGCTGCTGCGCCCCCATCCCACTCTTGCACCCCGTGGAGCCTCAGCCCCCGGCCCCTAGGGCTCCGGGCGCAGGTACCTTACCGTCCTGGGGCTCCGGCCTCCTCCTCGGCGCCTCTTCGGGCCCCGGGCCGGCCCGCTTCGCTGCCTCTCACATCCCCAGCGCCGGCCGGCCGGCCTCGCGTCCGGAGCGGGGAGCAGGGGAAGAGGGGAAGAGGGTAAGAGGAAAGGGAGGAAGGAAGGGCGGGGGGGCTGGCGGGGCCAGCCGGCCCTGGCGCCTCCCGGCTCCGCACAGCGGGCTCCGCACAGTGCGCCCCGCAGCAGCCCCACTCCGCTGCGCCGCGCCGCGCTCCGCCCCGGCGCCTAGGCCGGACAGCGCTCCGCCTCTCCCAGGCTCCGGGAGCCGCCGCGGCCCGGGCAGCGAGCTGCGTGCGGGGCGGGGACAGCCGCGGCCCCACCCCCAACTCCGGGCGGCCGGCAGGACTTCCCCACCACCACCCCCTCCTTCGTCCAGGCCCCCTCTGGCCCAGGCCGGCTCCGGCTCCTCGGCCTCTGTCCCTCCTCCTCCCCACCCCCCGGGGCGTCCCGTTAACCGGCCACTACTCCCCATTCTCGGAAGCTGCCTGGCCCCCGATCTCCAGCCAGAGACTGACTACAAGGCAATTAAACTGACGTTTATTAAGCGCCTGCTACGTTCGTGGCATTGGAAATACAAAGACTGAAAAATGAACCGGGTCCTGCCTGTCCACAGGAAGCTTACATTTCACTGATCTCCAGGACCCCTTTCGCATCTGTTTCCCCAAGGGCTGTGAGGTGTCTTCTGGACACGTCCGAGCCTAGCTCATCTAGATTCCACGTCTCTAATGGCCAACTTGCCTCTCACCCCTTTACCTTGCCCTCGCCCATCCCCAACAAACTGAAAATGAAGCTTAGGCGAATTTTGAAAACTGCAGCGAAATGGGATTGAGGGGTCTTTGGTCCAAAAATCGCCCCCACCCTAATTGCTGACAGATGCCCGAAAATCTAGTTAGACCTTCTAGCCCCAAACTTTGTAGCCCAATTAAAATGTAAATACGGTATTCCACAATCAGTCATTAATATTGTTTGTTATGTTGTGCATGTTTGTATTTGTATGTCTAATCTGGAAATTTCTTGAGAGCAGGAATCAGCTCATTCTTCTCTCCTATATCCCACCTAAAACAGTGCCCCGGATATAGCAGATACTCAATAAATAATCCTGAATTTCTGGATTCCTCTAGGAAGGATAATACTTTTAACCTGTCAATCACCTGCATCTTAGCATAAATGCATTTCATATTCTTTTATGAGAGCTGGGGGGGGGGAGAGACGGGGAGAGAAATAAGCAATGTAAGCAGCTGTGGGAGAGTGGGATGATGCAGTACAAAGGGAAAAAAGGGTGCAGGACGAAGATTGTTTCACTGCTCTGTTTTCCTACCTGTTTGACCATGCACTCTTCTGTGGTATCACCCCTCTTCTCTGGTCTGTTTGCTGAGCTGGAGGCCCCCAAAACTCTATCCTGGGCCACCTTCTCTACTTTATTTGCAATCTGGTTTGTTCATCTCATTAGCTCTGAGGATTACATTTCTATTCCCAAAACTCCTAATTCTATGCATCTAACCTTAATTCCTTTCCTGATATGCAGGCCCTGCATCACTAGCTTCAGATACCTCCACTACAGGTGTCCCAAACTCAGCATGTCCAAAATGGAACTCATTAGATTTCTCCCTCCCCCCCCACTCCAATCTCTCCTCCAGGTGACCTCATTTCTGTTGATGCCACCACTAGGCCTTCCAGTCACCTGGGTTCACTACATCCTCAACTCTTCTTTCTCCTTTGAACCGCATATATTCAATTACCAACCTTGGTTAATTAAATCTTCATAACACCTCTTACAACCATCCCCTTCTCTTCATTCACTCTATTAATCTAATTCAGCTTCTCATCATTTTGTACCCCCTTAGGTGGTCTCCTTGTTTCCAGTCTGATTCATCCTCGACAGAGATTCCAAATTAATTTATTTATTTCCAAATTAATATTCCTAAAACACATATCTGGACATATTACCCTCTCCCTCTCACTAAAAAACCCTTAATGACTTTCTATTGCTACAAGGATATGATTACAAAATTTCCAGTCTGGTATTTAAAGGCCTCTATTGTCTCCCACCAGTAGAATGTAAGCCCCTTGGGGATGGAATTTAATTTTTGTCTCTCTATCCTTTTGACATTACATGTAGTCAGTGCTTAATAAATTTTTGTTAAAGCAAAAAGGAAAACTTCACAATTTTGGTTATGGTGTTTTGTGTGTGTGTGTCTGTGTTGGTGCACTGAGGGAGAGAGGCACTATCACAGTCTTTGGATTCTGCTGCTAGTGTGCCAAATATAGAATAAAGTGAGATGCTTAGTAAATACTATTTAATGATGATGAAATAATAGAGCAACTGAGGTTAGAGACTTGTTCAGAGAATTATCGATACAGAGCTGGAGGCACCCCTGGAGATCACCTAGTCTAGCCCCATCTGGTGGAAAGACCCCTGCACTTGGAATCAAAAGACAGGCTTCACACTTGTCTCCGCAGCTTAGAACTTGAGTGTCCTTAGGAATATTGCTTTGCCTCTCCAGGTGAGTTTCCTTATCTATAAAATGAAGGGGTTGGATTGGATGCCCACCAAAGGCCCATGCAGTAGTAAATCTCAAGGTCTTTTATGACTCTCTGATCCATTCCCTACCCAAATCTCTGCAGCCATTTTTGAAGTCCTACAACCACTCTCAATGTCTTCTGGAATTATTCCCAGGGTTCAACTTCTACCTTACTCAAGGTACTCATGGCTCTAAGGGGGAAGATTGAGTCTAGGAAAGATATAACCAGGCCCGGCACTCTACCTGTTATACCATCTAGCTGTCCATCATAATGATAAACAAACCCAAGCTTTTTAGATGGAGGGTTCTGCTTCAGAAGGCAGAACCAGGGCTCTCTAGACTAATAGAAGATATAAAGAACCAGATTTTCACTCAATATGAGGAAGAACTGCCTAAAAATTAGGGCTCTTAAAAATCAGCCAGCCTGCTTCACTAAATGATAAACTCTCTGTCACTGAAAGTGCTCAGTCAGGTGCTAGCTTTGGGAGCATATACACTAAAATTGGAACAATACAGAGATTAGCATGGCTCCTGAGCAAGAATGACAGATAAATTTATAAGGTGTTCCAGATATATTCTTTTTTTTTTGCTTTTTTTTTTTTGGAAGGCAATTGGGGTTAAGTGACTTGCCCAAGGTCACACGGCTAGTTTTTAGTGTTAAGTGTCTGAGGCCGGATTTGAACTCAGGTACTCCTGACTCCAGGGCAGGTGCTCTATTCACTGAGCCACCTAGCCGCCCCTCCAGATATATTCTTTAAGTGTCCACACCCGGAGATCCCACTACTAGGAATATACTCCCAAGCAGGTCATTTATGAAAAGTGTTTCCAAATAAACCAAAATACTTACAGGAACACTTTTTGTGGTAGCAAAGAACTGGAAACAAAGTAAATGCCTATTGATTGGGGGGAGGTTGAACAAACTATTCCTATGCTAAAAGAAATGACAAATATGATGAATCCAAAGAATCATGGAAAGATTTGGCAAACTGATGAAAAGTGAAATAAGCAGAACCAAGAAACCAATATACACAACGACTACAACAATATAAATGGAAAGAACAACCATAAATAAATCAAAAATGAATTTTTCAGGGGAAGCTAGGTGGCCCAGTGAATAGAGCACCGGTCCTGGAGTCAGGAGGACCAGAGTTCAAATCTTACCTCAGACACTTGACACAAAAACTAGCTGTGTGACTTTGGGCAAGTCACTTAACCCCAACTGCCCTCCAAAAAGCATAAATAAATAAATAATAATTTTTCAGAATTACATAAAATAAGCAGAGTCTTGAAGAAGAGATATGAAAAGACACCTTCCCCATTCCTTTGCAGAGGTGGGAGATCCAAGGGTGTGGATTATTTTGTTTAGTTTCACAGTTGCTTTTTTCCCCAACATACTGATCAGTTTTGTTGGTTGTTTTTTTTTTCTCTTCTTCCTCCTTTTCCATAAAAAAATTCTTTTGTATCTACATAGAAATATATCCACATTTAAATGTAGCCTAGGGGTGGGGGAAGAACAAAGAAAAAAATGCACACCAGAGAACAAAAGAAAACTTACAAGGAAGCAAAGAGGAATAGCTCTCAACACAATGCACAGTATTTATTACATAAGCTTTCTTGAAATGGAAATTTATTGCTATATATTTTGAATCCTCTCATGTTCTGCTGTGCACATGGCATGTTTTTTTCTTTTCTTATTTTGTATTTAAGTTTGTAATATGTTTCTTTTTCTGTTCTTATTGTGTATTTAAGTTTTAGAAAAATAAAATTTTAAAAATTCTTTTATTATATGAGATAAGTTTCTGGGAAGGGGAAGAATAATATTGGGGGAAACATAGGCAATTTACAAAAGATATTGATAAAACATTTTTTGTTGTTTTAGAAAGAAGGTTCTCAGAGGCACTTGCCAAGGTACATTATAGACAATGGATTCTTGCACTGGGTAAGAGGCTAGAGTCAATGACCTCTAAGGTCCCTTTCAATTCCCAAGGCTTTATCCCTCTATTACCTATCCTGGGCTCAGTTTAACTTTCCTGGCAGGCAAATTTCTTTTGTTCTCTAGAGTCTGTTGTTCAGACAGGGCTGTCTGCCAAATGAGCCCTAGACTCGGGGCTCTGCCATCTCTCCTTTGTTCCCAGTGACTTGTAAAGGAGTTCTGGCTACTCCCACAGGATGCAGGGCCCCCTCCACCCCCCACACATACCTCAGAGTCCCTAAAGACACATTCTTTTCAATGCTGCAAGGTACTGGAGCCCAGTCTCACCAAGTAAGCTGCATCCAAAGTATCCAGAGTAAGGATAAGGAACTTTATTATTTCTCACAGAAGGAAGCAGCTTGTACCCTAGGAGCACATGAGGGTACAGAACAGACCCAGTGCAGAAACATGTCCCTGCAACTGATTTTGGCAGTGAGAACTATGGGCCTGGGAGAATGGTTGATTCCAGCCAGAGAGATTGAGGTTTTCTGCTGGCATCTGCCAGACTCCCCTGCCCTGGGGCTTTGAAAAAGCTGAGGCTAAGGAGGAGGATCATGCTCCCCCAATTAGGGTATTGTCCTTGAGAGTAGGGACAGAGGCAGAAATGGGGGTCTCTGGTCTTGCGCATCACCTATGCCGTTTTCGAATCCCTTGTAGTTCCTGGTGGATGGCACTGAAGCTGGGTCGCTGGCTTGGATCATAGGCCCAGCACTGCTCCATCAACCGGAACACAGCATCTGGGCACAGGTCTGGGCAGGGCAGGCGCCCCCCTGGACAGAATAAATACAGGTGGATAAGGAGAGAGTAGGAGACTGGACGTCCAGAAGAAACCCCAGACAGTAGTCAGTGGCTCCTTATTTTTCCTAAGGATCTCTCATTTCCTAATACACCACCTACCATCTTTGGATTAATTAGATTAGAGTTTCTTAATTTTTGTGCGTGTTATGAACCTGTTTGGCATTCTGGTGAAGCTTCTAAAGAACTTTTCTCAGAATAATGCTTTTAAATGCATAAAATAACCTATACAAAATGCTTTGCAATTCTTAAGTGCCATATAAATGCAATTATTAAATGTATAAAATAAAATTTATAGGATTACAAAGGAAACAAATTATATTAAACAAAGACATAATTTTTTTCTATGCAAGTTCATGTATCTCTTTGAAATCTGTTCATAGACTTTGTGGACCCCAAGTTAAAAAATCTCTGACCTAGACAACTGCTAACATTCCTTCCAGCCCTACATCCTTCAAATTTTTGCTCAAGTAAAGAGTCTTAAGTATCAATAAAAATCTAGTTGTCAAGAAGTCCTGAGTTAAAATCCTGCTTCAGACACTTACTAGTTGTATGACCCTGGGAAGTCACTTAACCCCTTTCAACCTCAGTCTCTTCATCTTTAAAATAAGGACAATAATGACTCCTGTCTTATAGGGCTACTATGAGGAGTGAATGAGAAAACACATCCAAATTGCTAAGTAAAAGCTAGTTACTGAGGAGGAGGAGATATACAATATCCTTGACAAAGCTGGAACCTACAAGTTTACAGCCACTGAGAGGGAAGTCAGTCGCCCTTCTTACCCTTTTCTACAAGCTCCCGAGTCTGCTGGTTGCTGAGGTTGGAGTAGGGAGATGCTCCCAGGCTGAAGGTCTCCCAGAGCAAGATTCCAAAGCTCCATACATCACTCTCAGAGGAGTAGCGCCCTGCAAGGAGAACCAAATTGGGAGGAAAGAGAAGTCAGTGAGCTGATTCTTGGCCTCCTCACAAAACTAAGGAGACGAGAAGAAAGGAGTGCCTGTTTCCCTGGTGCTACGCTACACAAGTTGGGCTGGAAGCATGACATTGACCTGGGGGTGCATAGCTGTAGATTAGGATCTCCAAGTTGGGCTAGGCTACAGGAATAGTAAAAATAAACTCCAACCCAAATACACGGTATAAGATATGTAGATAGCCACTTCCAGGTTCAGAGGGCTACCGATTAAAGAGGACACCTGTACTGACCTTGGTTAGGGACTGGGGGCCAGGGAGGGTTAATGTGATGAGAGGAGAGAAGTTGGTACCATAGTTAAGAGCTTCAGGTGCTGTCCATTTAACAGGGACCTGTCTGAGACCCCCTGAGGCTGCATAGATACCATCAGCCCCCTCTCTAGACATTCCGAAATCACTGATCTTCAGCACGTTCTTCTCTGTTACCAAGCAATTCCGAGCAGCCAAGTCCCTGGGGAGGACAGTAGCACAAGAAACTAAATCCAGAAGACCTCCCAACCCTGAACCCTAAGTGTGCCCAAGGCCAATCTCAATGACCCCAGACCTTCAGCTTCAGCAAAAGGCCAGGAGTGGCTAGGTGGCACAGTGAATAGAGCACCAGCCCTCGAGTCAGGAGGACCTGAGTTCAAATCTTGCCACAGACACTTAAAACTTACTAGCCATGTGATCTTGGGCAAGTCACTTAACCCCTACTGCCCTATCTTCCCCCCTCCAAAAAGAAAAAAAAAAGGGTCAGGGTGCCAGCCACATGATCATCATCTTGACTGAAGTAAACAATGTCCTCTGAGCACTCACCGATGGATGCAGTGCTTGCCCTCCAGGTACTCCATGCCAGCAGCTGCATCTCCCACCATCTGCAACAGCAACTTAACTCGAAGCCGGGCACCCTCTGTCCGAAGGAAAGTCAGGAAGTCCCCACCTGAGGAGGGGGTGAGGGGAACACAAAGAATTGGCGTCTCATTACCAGGTACTGGAAAAATCACTGGAGCCAGTCAGAAGACTTCTATTCAAGTTCTGCCTTTGACACTTCTTATCAAATGAGTGAATTTATGTAAAATTTATGTACTTAAACCTCAAAGTGCTAGATCAATCAATCAATAAGCACTTATTAAGTACTTACTATGTGCCAAGCCCCCTCCTGGATCACTGCCTTGTCACTACAGAGGGGCTTGCACAGCTCAATGCAACTATGAGTTATGCCATGCAGGGTTACCCAAGATGGACAGGTCACACAGAGAGTTCTGACAGAAGGTCATCCACTGGAAGATGACATGGCAAACCGCTCCACTGTCTCTGCCAAGAAAACCCACGGACAGTGTGGCGGACAGAAAGGCCTGGTGTTCTATGGCCCACGGGGTCACAAACACGACTGCACAACAACAAAAATATGCCAGATGCAGTATTAAACATGAATTATTGTTGTTATTTTAACTATGTGACTCTGGGCAAGCTGAGGGCAAGTCTAGGTGATGCAGTGGATAAAGCTCTGGCCCTGGAGTCAAGAAGACCTGAGTTCAAAATCTAGTTTCAGACCCTCAGCTGTGTGACCTGGGCAAGTCACTTAATCTGTTTGCCTCATCTGTAAAATGGGGATAATAACAGAACTACCTCCTTGGGCTGTTGTGAGAATGAAATGAGATAACTGTAAAGCACTTAGCATGGTGCCTGGTATACAGTAGGTGCTACATAAATGTCGGCTATTATTACCATTAACTCAGTCTCCTCATCTGTAAGAAGAGTATAATAATACTTGTGCTAAGTTGTTATTCAGTAATAAACACTGAAGCGCTATAGAAGCACGTTATTGTTATGACTGTTATTTTGTCCAATGCTTCTTATTCATATTTTTGAGTCTTCAAAAATACACTTGGATATTCTTATTCCTAAAAGGCCAGAAGCCTTGGGAATTAAAGAGAGAAGGCATCCAGGTCTGAAGAAGGCAGCTGGGTGACCTTGGCACCGCCACAGGAAGCTGCTTTGGCTAGACCGTCTTCTCTGAACTGGAGACACTCACCTTGGACCAGCTCCATGACGATGTAGATAGGCTGTTTCTGGGTACAGACTCCAATAAGCCGCACAATGTTGGGGTGACTGTACTGCTTCAAGATTCTGTGAGGGAATCACCAGGGGAGACAGCTGGTCATGGCTGGATTCATAACCCTACTTTAATACAGTACAATCTGTGTCTTCTCTTCCTTGGCAGGAGGGAGGTGGAGAGTACACCCAGGCAGGGCTAGAACTAGGGGTAGGCAATGCAGGCAGGGGCCCAACATAGTGGGGGCTACAAGGCCCTTTTTAATATTAATCTTTATAAATGTATATATTAGGTTTGGGTTTTTTGTATTTTTGCTTTTTGGAGAGGGGAGGGCAGGGCAATTGGGATTAAGCCACTTGCCCAAGTTTACACAGCTGGTGAGTGTTAAGTGTCTGAGGCTGTGTTTGAACTCAGGTCCTCCTGACTCCAGGGCAGGTGCTCTATTCACTGTGCTACCTAGCGGCCCCTAAATGTACATAGTGTTAATGCTCTCAGGGGCCTGGAAGTATTTATTTTATTCTATCAAGGTACAGATACTATAGTGAAGATTTAAAACCCCAAACAAATAATAGGTAATGATAATAAATAAGAGACTCAATTTTCACAATTTCCAAAATTTGTTGAGAGGTTCAACTGTCTTTTCTAGGCTTTGATAGGATCTCCTTGTGACATGAGCCATGAGGGTAGGGACTGCGTCTTGCCTAAACTTATCTCTCCCCAAGTGTACAACATAGGTGTTTGACACAAGTAAACTGAATAGGAGTTAGCTTGAAAATGAGTTAGTGCAGACTAGAAGTCTGATGATGACTCTATGCTGCTACTACTTACCTTGCTTCCTGCAGAAACTTGGCCTTGAGATCAGGCGGGAGAGTTTCCCGACAGGACTTTACTGCCACCAGAGTGTTGTCGGCCCGTAGACGACCACTGAACACCTCTCCAAAGTTCCCCTGAAACAATCTTAGATTCAGACCAGAGCCCCCACCATTCAGTCATCTTGCCTTCATTGTGTCCAATTACTCTTCTCCCCTGGAACCGCAGCATTATACCAGCTAATTCATCTTCCTTTCACAAATTCTCCCTCCAAAAGATGGATCAAACCCAATGACTCTCAAGGAGTTTGAATTAAATCGGAGAAACAATACAAATACATATGTAAAAAGAAAATTACCTTCAGTTCTCTATGCTAATTGAGAGAAATGACACAGATAACCTTTTGTTTGGATTTGAAATGCCTTATATTTTAGCAGATTTATCCTCCTAATCATGTTTCTGAGCCAGTGTTAAAACTATACACCCTATTACCACCTCATACCTATGATATTAGTTAATATGACAGAAAAGGAAAGTGACAAATGTTGAAAGGTATGTGGGAAAATAAGGACATTAATTCATTGTAGCTGAAGTTGTGAACTAGTCCAACCATTCTGGAGAACCATTCGGAACTATGCTTAAAGAGCTACAGAACTTTGCATACTCTTTGACTCAGCAATACTGATACTAACTCTGTTTCCCAAAGAGACCAAAGATAAAGGAAAAGGACCTATATATAAAAAAATATTTTTGCAGCTCTTTTTGTGGTGGTAAAGAACTGGAAATTGAGGGGATGCCTATCAACTGGAGAATGGCCAAAGAAGTTGTGCTACAGATGGTGATGGAATACTATTAGGCTATAAGAAGAGAGACAGTTTTAGAAAAACCTGGGAAGACTTATGTGAACTGATGCAAAGTGAGGTGGGCAGAACCAGGAGAACATTGTACAAAGCAAACAGCAATATTGTAATAATGATAAGCCGTGAAAAACTTGGAACTTATGATGAAAAATGCTATCCACCTCCAGTGAGAGAACTGATGAACTCCAAGTGTAAACTGAAACATATTTTTTCACTTGATTTTTCTTTGCAACATGGTTACTACAGAAATATGTTTTGCATAACTTTATATGTATAAGGGATATCTTATTGCTTGCTTTCTTAATGGTCACGAAAAAGGCTGAAAGTGGGGAGAGAATCTGGAATTCAAAATTTAGAAAAAGGATATAAAAAAGTTAGAAAAAAATTTAAACTTAAAAAACCCCTACATACCTTGAATATATACCAACTGGCAATGACAAGTTACTTAACTTCCCTGGGCCTCAGTTTCTTAATCTGTAAAATGAGGAGGTTAGCCCAGAAGGATTCCAAGTTTCTTTCAAGCTCTAAAACTAGGCTCTTACAAATGGAAATGGGTGTCATGGGGAAGTCATCTTTAAAATGATCTACAAGCTGGCTAATAATTGGTTGTTGACAGTATCCAAAGTATATATATGAGTACATAGGACAAGCTAAAAATGGGTGACCAGTTTGTAATCAAACAAAATTTCCTAGAAAGTGGACCTTAGTAGGAGACAATAAGAAAACAGGAGGGTAGTAATTTCATGTTTTTAGCTTAGGAGTTGAAAAAGGGGAGATGAGTATGGGAGAATGGGGGGAATAAGTTAGGAGGTAAGTGTGACTCAGATAGAAGATGCAAATTAGACGACCAATTTTGAAACACTGGACTCCTCTCAGCATCACACAGTTAAAAGACAACTATACAAGTCTCAGGATGGAAGGAGATGTCTACATTCAGAGAAAGATCCAGAAAGATCAGAGCTTAAACAGAGACTGAAGCAATACATGCTATCGTTCTTTTTGATGTTTGGCTTTTGTTTCTCTTTTCCCATTGTTCACTCCATTGGCTATAACACCTATACAACCAGATGATGGTACAATGTGAAGGAGTTTGCAGATCCTATACATGATTGTATGCCACCGTGGGGGGGTCAAGTGGGGGATGGGGAGGAAGGGGAGAAAAATCTATAACTGAAGTGACTATGGAACAGAATCTTGTAACCTAAAAGTAAACAAACAAGTTAATAAAAAATATATATTATAAAAAAAAAAAGAAGAAGATGCAAATTAGTGTAGTGCTGACACTTACGCGTCCAATTCTTTCACCTAGCACCAGGTCTTCATGGTTCAGGGCCCACTTGTCCTGGGGAAGGAGTGAATTTGGGAAAATTAAGTTGATGTTACATAGGAAGGTTGCTGGGCTCTACAGGGAGTACTACATGAGCTTTGGGCTGGTCAGACCTATTGGAGAGGTCTTTTCCTATTTTGTGAGCTAAGGTGGGACATTCAGGTAATTCTTGAAAGTCTTTACTTCCCTCCTTCTGTCCTCTGCCCTCCAGGTTCTAGGACAAACTTCCCTTGGATAAGTAACAGGTACTCAATGCAAAAGGTGAAAGGTAAGCCACTGGGGTGGAAAGATAGATGAGTTTACCAGAGGATGGGTAAGGAAATTGAGAGATTTGACTTGGGAAAATTACCTTGGGGATTGCCTTGTTCAGACTGATGCCACTTTTTTTGGTGAGGGGTTGCTGGGAGCGGAGTAAGTGGTCAATAAGCAAGGGGATGCTGGGAAATCCATCCCCTTCTAGCCGGTACAGGTTCTGTGAGGTGAATCATAGCAAAAAATCAGCACTTCTAGATGAGAGGAGGCCTAGTCTCCTAGAAGAAAAAGCTCCCTGACTTTTGGCTGGCCAGGCCTATGGGAACAGCTCTGTGCTAGAAAAAGGGACCATGGTCTTCTTGGCTAAGTTGTTAAGACATATAAGCAACAGATTAGACACTAGTCATATCAGTTGGTCATACTTAGTCATATCATTCACATACTAATAAGGTCTCCCCTCTGCTCCCCTAAGTGGAAATGCAGCCTAGTTTAGCAAAAAGAACAATGGACTAAAGTAGGAAAACTTGGCTCTGTTCCAAGCTTTGCCATTAATTAGATGCGTGATGTTAGATAGTCATTTAAACTCTCTAAACCTCAATTTTCTCGTGTAAATGAAATAGGCTAGACTGGATGGTCTCTCACATTCCTTATAGCCCTAGAATTTTAAGATCCACTATCCCTTTTCTGCCCCTACTCTGTTATTTTTCTGACTCAAGGGGCTTGCCTGAAAAAGGGACAATGGATACAACCCTCCCAGTGGCTTGGGCAAACACATGTCCTTCATAAGGCTCCCCTTGAACTCACATCTGAAGACTGGATGATGAAATGCCGAGGCTGCCCATCCCACATCACGGACAGCACATATTCTTGTTTTCCCTGGCTTTCTCGAACGAGGAAATCCCCAGAATTCACTAGTAACTCCTGCACCTCTGTTCGTGGGATGGCACCATGATACCACACCTGATCTTGTAGAGGCTTCTGTATATCTGGGATGAGCTGTAGTGGTGGAGGGAGCTGGGGACAGGCGGGTAACAGATGAACACATGAAAGACTTCCCACTGTCTCCTCCTTAATTCAGACTCTCATTATTTTTCCCTGGACTACTGGAATAATCTCCCATCTCACCAACCCCAACTTTTCACCCTCCAGTTTATTCTACACATATTGCCAAACGAACAGCTTGGATTATGTAACTCTTCCCTTCCCTTCCCTACATGTTCCCCTCTCTATACCCTTTGCTAGAGCCCTATTGCCTAACAAATTAAGTACCAACTTCTCAGTGTGACATTCCGAGCTCTTTACCGTATGCCCCTCTATCTCTACTCTTATCTCTCACTACTCAGTAAATGTTCCCTTTGCTTTAGCCAAAGCAGGCTACCTGCTATTTCCTGACCATTTTCCACACGTTTACCATGTCCACACCCTTGTTCCTTCTATTCCCTCCACTCAGAATGCTCCTTCCTCCCCACCCCATCCTTCCTGTCAAAATTCACCCCTTCTTTGTTGCAGAGAAGGGTCTGGCATGGGGGTGAAATATTAAGGGAAAATAACGTTGGTGTCAAAACAAATGGCAACAATAATTTTTAAAAATTCTACTTATCTTTCAAGGTCCGGATTGGATGCCAGCTCCTTAATCTTCTACTATACTCCCAATCAGATATGATTTACTTTTGTCCAAAACAACCAAAGCACTTCTGGTATGGTACTTATCAAAATACCATGTTAGGTTGTAGCTATTTATGGATATGTCCCCCACTGTAAGTTTTCAAGGGCATGGAACATATCCAACTCATCTTTGATAACCCCATAGTGCCTACTACTGCATGTGTGGCTCCATACATGCTTGTTCAACTGAGTCGCATTCTTAGAGTAAGGGGCTAATGCATAACCAAAGTCAAGGCCTTGGTGGAGATACTGAGGTCATGGTCAAGGTTAGAGGGTGGAGAGCTGTGGAGTGGGAGACTGATGGTGAACATTGTGGCTTTGAATTCATAGGGGATGTGGCTAACCCACTATAGGAAAAACAGCTGCTCTCAAGGATAGCACTTTTTTCCTAGAAGTGAAGGCCCAGACCACCCTGTCTGACAGGACATGAAAAGTGATCATGAAGGAAAGGAGGAAAATAAAGTGGGAGGAACACAGAGTGAATGGGTTTGGACTTCAGCAATCTAGACCTACTTACTGAGAACTTAGGGCGGAAGATTCCCGAGATATGGTTTTTCAGAATTTCCAAGGTGGGCGTCCTTCCACCCTCACGCTCTTGCTCCTGTGATCAAGGATAGATTTCAGGGCATGGCTGAGTTTTCAAGAAAGGGGAAGAGATACAATAAGGGCCTACTGAATGCTGACAAAAGCAGAAATAGGTTAGGGAAACAATGCTGTCTCTGGTCAGGACATGCGACAAGTCTGGGGATCACAAGGGAGGAGAAACAGGCTTACTGTGGAGGACGTGGAGTGCTGGTCATCCTGGAGCACGAGGACAGGGGGTGGTTCCCCAGGGCCCAGTTGCTCCAGCTTGCTCTGTAGCAAGTCCTGCTGGGCTTTCAGTTTGGCTTGGCTGCATAGAGCCATCTGGAAGTCCTGGAGTGCCTCCTGTAGGGCCTGGCGCTTCCCAAGGAGCTGTACTCTGGTGGGTAGACCAGATGGCCAGATAGAAAAGATCATCTCATTCTACCATTTCTTTCCTTTTCCCCCCAAATTGTCATCTATCCAGGATCTTTGATTCTGCTCCTTCAGTCTTACCTCTCCCTTGGGTGAATGCTTTCTTCTTCTCTCTGAATCTCCCTCTGCATCTGGGTGACGACCTGTTGCCTGCTTGTCACCATTTCTGTGGCCGTGGTCAGTTCCTCATTCACTGAAGTTAGGCTGTGTTCCCCAAAACATGTGTTAGCAACAGTCCCACCCCTTTCCTCCTCCAAGGAAAGAGCAGTTTCCAGTAAAGATGCTCACCATCTTGCTTGTTACTTCCACCCCCTCAGCATAACTTTGTAATCTTCAGCCTCCATGCTACATCTTGCATGTTTAAAAGTCTCCAGCCCCCCTCTCCCCTACACTACATTATCTGTACACTGTAGCTCTCAGGCCATATCAGTACTCTTAGCACCAAACTGCCTACACAAACTCAAACACAGGGGCATCCCCACTGCCTCACACAAGGGCCACGTTCCCACACATACGCGTGCTGTACACTCTCTATCGTCAGCTCATTCAACTGCAACTCCCCAGCTTCCAGCTGTTCACCTTCCTCCAACAAAGTGTCATCAAAGGTCACACAGGGAGGGGTGTTCGGTGATGATCTGTGGAGGAGCGGGTAGTACCATAGGGGTCAGGGTTCAAGGGTGATTCCTGCACTGGGCAAGGAGAAAGTACTCAACAAAGTGGCTTTGGTATTTGATGGGGATAGGGAGAAAGTGGGTGGATTCTTCACGTTTTTATTTGTGAGCTTACCCATATTGCTGAAGAAAGCCTTCATACTCAGTGTAGGGATTGATGCAGGCTGCGGCAGCTGCAATCTCCCGATGGATGGTCACCACTTCGTCCTGCACCAGGCTGCTGATCTCAATGTACTCCTGTAGGATCTCTTTCCTGTTTGCCACCCACCCAGCCCCAAGCACAGAGGATCTGTAGAAAACCACTCTCACAAGATGGAGGGAGCTTTCTACACCCAAAGTCCCCCATCCCATCTCATTCCAGTACTAATTAACCCTTCCTGAAGCATCACACTGGATACAGAGGCAGCTATGTGATGCGGTAGAGAGAATGCCAGGCCTGAAGCCAGGAAGACCTGAGTTCAAATATGTCCTCAGATGATTACTAACTGTGTGACCCTGGGCAAGTCACTTAACCCATCTGTTTCTTCAACTTTAAAAGGGGGATAATAACACCACCTACTTCACACGGTTGTTGTAAGGATTGAATGATATAATATTTGTAAAGCACTTGCCACAGTGTCTGGCATATAACAGGTGGTTGAGAAATATTTATTGTCTTTCCTCCCTTCCCCTTCTTTGCCCTTCTGTCCTCTCCCCATTCCAACCCAGTCCCTGGTGCCATCTTCTGCACATCTTTCCAATTCTTCCCTTTTTTATTTCTTTTTAGGGGGATTGGCCAATGGCCTGGGAAAGTTTTGCAGGCAAATTTGGAGTCTTTTGATAGGTGGAAAGAGGGATTGCAGGATCATAGCTTGAGAACTAGAAGGGACTTTAGAGATCATTAAGTATAGTCTCTCCATTTTACAGATGAAGCCCAGAGAACTTAGGTGACTTGACCAAGGTTGCACAGACAGCAGAGCTAATATTTGAACTCAGATCCTGGGACTCTAAATTTAGGGCTCCTTCCATTGTACCATGCTGCCAGAAAGTCTATCATAGGACAAACTAGTCTGGGTTCTGGGGGATGCAGAGGACAATGTGGGAAATGAGGAAAGAGATTTGGGGCACTACAGAGGTCAAGTGGGGGGATCTTTACAGGATTAAGGCCATCTCCTGATGCAGATCCTGCAGGGACTGGAGAAGGCCAGGCAGCAGCAGCTGGTGGTGGTGCTGATGGTGCAGCTGGGCAGCCCGAATGCCCAGCACATAGCGGTTGTGATGTGCATAGAGTTTCCAGAGGCTCCGAACATACTTATCCTTGGCCTTGTCGCGGTCCTTGTCTGTAAGGAGAAGGGACCCAGGACATAGGCAGAGTTGATTAGACCCTCCCCAGCACTAAAGAGAAATCAGTAAGATGCATAGCAACCCACTTTCCAGGGTGAACCTGATCCTCGAGGGCCACCCAGGAACTAGGCCAGACTTTCGAGGTTTCTCTAGGTCAGGGGTGACCCAGGGCTGGGCTGGATCACCAAATCAGGTGAATCACTCCCCTCCCCCAAGTCTATATGCAAAAGGCTTTTCTGGACCAAACCAGTCTCTAAGGGAAAGTGAAAAGGGAAAATTTGGTCCAGATGCTCCCTCCCCAACAGTTTTTCTAGATCAGAGGTTACTAAAAAGTGGACTTGGTACTTAAATTCCAAGTATCAATTCCAAGCCTAGGTTGGAGGGTAACCTTTCTGTTACCATTTCTATTAGCCAACAGCACTGCCTGAGTATCAATGTGCTAGGGACAACATGGGGAGCCAATGGGGATGCCAAAAAGTTAAAATACAGTCCTTACCCTCAACAAATACATTTATATACCCTGGGTTAGGCCAAAGCCCAGAGACCAGTGAGGCATTAGTATGGGTAAGAATTGGGTTCTTTTCTGTTTGGCATCCTTCCTCTAGGAAACAAGGCTCATTCCCTCCTGAGTTTGAAGCTGGACATAACCCCTCACTGTAGACAAAGGTACCTAAAGAAAGTACCCCTCACCAGTGACGCTACCTACCTTTGCTGGCTTCCTGGTATTTGCGCTTGGCCTGAGCACTGTCACGTGCCAGCACCCGGTATTGACTTTTCAGCTTTTCAATATCAAGGCTATGTATCTGGTAGAGCAAGAAAAAATACTTAGTCAGTACCTGTTCTAAGTCCCTAAAGCAGGGGCTGTTTGGGGATAGGGCTGTCCCTGTTAGCAAGTAGACAGAATCCCCAGAAGTGATGTACCTCTAGCAGACTAATGCTGAAACCCAAATTAAGCAACACCCTATGCAGAAATGTGGCCCAGTAGAGGGCCAGGTCTAGAGTCAGGAAGATCTGAATTCAAATCTGGCCTCAGCTACTAGCTAGCTGTGTGACCCTGGGCAAGTCACTTAACCTTGTTTGCCTCAGTTCCTCATTTGTTAAATGAGTTGGAGAAGGATATGGCGAACCACTCTGGTATCTTTGCCAAGAAAACTCCAAATGGGGTCATGAAGAGTTGGACATTGGACATGACTGAAAAACCAACTCAACAACAGGTGATGTAAAAACAAAAGGCCATCAACAAAAACCATTTAAAGGTTAAAACAGAAGATTAAAGAAAAGGAAATTTAAAAATAAGCAAATTTTCATTCTGTAGGGTCTGGCTCCATGACAATGTAAAAGAGGCAGCTAATTTTCTCAAAGTTTGGGACGTTACTTTGGACCAAAAAAAATAAATAAATAAAAATTCCTCAGCTGTTCAGAAGTGCAGTGTACTACACTGATAGAGTACCAAGGCCAGGGTCAGGAGACTTCTAGTTCTAGTTCTAGTTCTAGTTTCAACTCTTCTAACTTGGACAAATTGCTTTAAGCCTTCTGGATCTTAGTTTTCTAATAAGTGGATCAAGCTGTATCAGAAAGTCATACTTACTTGTGTAAAGGAATTTGGAACATGTAACATTCTTTTTTAGAAGGGCCTGTGATTTTTGTGGGCATTTCCTTCAATAAATCTGTCACTTACCAGGGGTGGTGAACCGTCTACCTCAAGGCCGCACATGACCTTCTAGGTCCCTGGGTGTGGTTTTTTGACTGAGTCCAAGTTTTACAGAAGTAAAACTTTTTAGTAAAGGGATTTGTTCTGTGAAGTTTGGATTCAGTCAAAGGGCTATACTTGAGGACCCAGAGGGCTACATGTGGCCTTGAAGCCCAAGGTTCCCCATGCCTGATAAATTTTAGGGAGTTGCAGAAGGTACTTAGAGGCCAAAAGGTTTTCCCAGGGCACACAAATAGTGTCAGAGGTGGGATTTTCCAGGTCTTCCCAACTCTAAGATCAACAACCCTGCCTTTATTTAAGATCTCTTTCATTTCTAGAAAAGAAAAATGTCCTGATTCTAAACTGAGTTCTGTCCATCCCAAAAGAAATGAGCAATGCTGTAGGTCACATTTTGGCCACTAGGTGCCACCATTTCCAGCCAAAGAACTAGAGAATTCATTGGTTATGCATCCTGGAATCTGAGCAGAGCAGGGACAATGTAGTCCAGGAGTGGAATAAATCAGGCAGGAAGAGAGGACCCTGGGGGACTGAAAACACATTCTTAGCATATGAAAGCAAGGGGCCAAGTTAGTGCCACAGACTTAAAAATGCTCGGTCCAGACTAGAACCTTAGTAGTCACCTAGAGCAGTCTCTGACAATGACCTAAGGGTGGGGTCTGATGATAAAATTTGGAAAGGAAGGAACTATGACGACTTTAAAGATTCTAGAGTCTTGGGCAAGGTCAGACAATCTTCTCTTTCCTTCAATACTTCCTTAAACTTCTGACCATACACTGGATTATTTTTTTCTATGGGGGTAGGGGGAGTCTACTAATCCATGATTCATTCCTAGGAGGGATTGGGTGTCACCAGCTTTTGCAGGAAGGGAACTGGTCATACAAGAAAGAGAATTGTTTTCAGATCAATGTGTACATCTAGAGGTGGGAGCAGAGTAGAAGCAGAGGATAGGCTAGACAGAACGATGAAGAGAACTGGAAGTAGAGCACAGGCAGTACCTTAAAGGAAAAATAACAGAAAAGAGGAACCAAAAGAAAAACACTTGAGAAAGTGGTTAGAGTAACCAGACTAGCTAATTTTAGAAAAGGAAGGAGAATTGGCTATAATGAAGGGGCTTTCTTTGAATTTTGAACCAAGAAATTCTTAGGAAAGCTCTGGAAAAGAATGAAATGAATGGGCAGATTCCCTAAAACTTTCATTGCCACCAAAACTTTCATTCTACCAAAGTAATCTAGAGAAAGGCTCCCCCAGCAGCAACCCTCTTCCTGAACTCTCCCTACTCAGGTTTGCCCTTTAATTTTGGGGAGGTACTAAAAGAATGGCAGCCTGGGGTAGAGAGAGAAGGGAAGATGGTACCTTAGTGAGGTCTTGTTGGAGCTGCTGCCACTGTTCACTGTAGTTTTTCCGAAGCAGCTGCCGTTCACGGATCAGGATGCTCAGCTTGCTCAGGGGGCCTGAATTCAGATCTTCCGCATGCTGCCTAAGAAGTCGGCTTAGGCTTTCAGTCTGACGAGTTATTTCTGACCAGGACTACAAATTGGAAAGGACAAGGTAGAAGATACTAGGGGAGTTGAGACAGTGAAGTTGGGGGAGGCAGAGAAGTAGTTAGGAATAATAATAGCTAACAACAATAACTAATTTATATAGCACTTTAAGGTACTGACAATAATGCATGTATTAATGTATTTTATAATACATGTGAAGAAAGAGGAAGAACAGTGGTGGCAAAGCCCAATTGTTCACATTGGTGTTGCCAGGGTGGCACTAAATTGCCAACCCGTTTGGTCTTAGAGGGCTCTACTGTGCTCTACTACCTAGGACATTGAAATAACTTAGTGAAACTCTTCTGAGAATGAACTGGAGTCCAAAGAAGATATAAAAGAGGAAAAATACTGATGAAGAACACTGGTTGTAAAGAGAGAAAGTGGTGAGAGCAGCAGTGAAGGAAATGAGGCAGGGAACAGAAAATAGGAGCCCACCTGGCTGATCTGGCTGGCATGGTCTAGGTTTCGGACCTGACTGCCCCCCTCCTGTAAAGCCATGTGGTGTAGCAGCCCTGCATACTCCCGGTCACTCTTTACTCTCTGTGCCATCCACTTTCTCATACCCTCCAAGAGTCGAAGCTCAGCCTCCTGCAACTTTTGCAGTGCTCCATGCCCCTGAGGGCTACATAATTCAGAGGAGAAGCCCATGGCGTTGCCCTGGAAGCAAAGACATGTTTTCATTTCCAGTTAGAATCAAGGCATGATTGTGAAGGAATCCCTGGGTGGGTGGAAGTTGGGTAGAGATGGGGACTCAAGCAGATTCTTGGGAGTATGATTGTAGGGGTACCCATAAGATACAGCTGCCCTGGAGACCTACAAAGGAAGGAGACCTTGAGACACTCAATTTCAACTTAGCAAAACAACATGTCATTTCATTTAGAAAAAAAATCTGGGGGAGGGGAGTTCTCAGGGGATCTCTCTGGGCACCTTCTTTGAGTCTCAAAGGTGATCCAAGATGTATTAAGAATAACTCACTATTACACATCCTCACAAAGCCAAGTGAGGCCAGAAAGAGGAACAGGAACTTGCGGTTTAAGCCCTCCACTTTGTTTCATGGGCACTACTAGTCCCAGGTCAAGGTTTTGTGTCTCTTGCCAGCCCCAATTCCCAAGGTTTTCCTATTCCTGCTCCCCAATCCCACCTCACTCCCCACCCCTGGCAGAGGAGGACACCAACCCTCGGTCTCCTTAAAATTCATACGGGGGCGTATCTGATACTAGTAGACGATTCTGGGTTTACAGGTGGCTTGATCATATACATTCTTTTCATACTGTGTCACTGAAAGGTCGCACCTTCCCGGGCCAGTCCCTAGACTTCGAGGGCCATTTGGGAACCAATACTCTAAAGGGATAAATAGTGTCTCGTCCACCTAGCCAGGCAGCTGTACCTCTGATCCTCCAAATCCTCCCGATTCTTCTAGAATCGCTCGCCCCTTGACCTGCAGGACTCATCCCCATGCAATCCTACCCCCGCTCCCTCTCCCAGCTCAGGATCTTTGGGATACTCACGCCTATCTTCATCCTCAATCCCACCCAGCCCCGCCTGGGCTCCCCAAGACCCTTCTAAAAGCCTCCTTCCTCTTCCCTTCGCCCGCCGATACCCCCGCCCGGGGATCCTCGTAGCCTGTAGCTCTCCACTCTCCCCGGCCCCCAGTCTTCGAGTCCTCTCCCTACCCTCCCCGCGGCCGAGCCTGCTCTCATCCCCTGGGACCCGCTAAGATGCTACGGCGCCGCGGCTGCGCGGCTGGGGGGGGTTACCGGCGCTGGGAGCTGTTCCTGGCGGCCGCCCCGCTGCCCCCGCTCCGGCCCCTGCCCCCGCTGTCTCTCAGTCCAGTTCCTGATTCTGTAGCTTCCTCCTCCCGCCGTTTCACGTGGCCCCGGCCTTAGGGCGGGTCGGAAGAAGGGGAGACGGGAGGAGGGGTGGGGGGGAGTGAGGCAGGGGCTGCTCTGGGACCCTCAGTGCGCAGGATGGTTTCTTCACATCGGCCTAGGGTTGGTAGGGCAGCTCGGGTGCAACCTTTCTCCCAATGGAGAAAGCCTGTCATCTTTATTTAGTAACCCGGAAAGCTCCTAAAAACCGCGAACCCCTCGCCCCTCACTCCCAGCCCAGGCCGCCCCCTCTCCCTAGGCTTCGGATTCTAGAATTCTGCAAAGCCGTGGAGCTGAGGCTTGCGGCCCAGAGCAGCCCATCAAGAGGGGCAGAGGGTTGCATTGCAGCTCCTGGGCTCGTGGCAGGTGAGAATGAGTCAGGTTTGGATGGGGACGAGGAGTGGTGGACCACACAGGCCGACCTTCCTGATATAAACCCTCCCCCTCCCTTCCCTAGTTGCTTAGAGACCAGAGAAAGGGAGGGAGGGGCAGTGAGGGAGAAGAAAGGGTAAAGGTCAGAATGCTGACCAAACCAGCGACCAAGCCCGCCTTCATAATGACTGATGATGAAACATACCTTTCACCTCTTGGCAGAGAGAGATGATGAACTAGGGATGCAGAATGAGATTGAATGATCAGAGCTGGCCAATATGCTGATTGATTTCTTTTGTTTGACTACCTATTTGTCAAGGGTCAATTTCTACTTGGTGAAGGAAGGTAGGTTAGTGGGTAAGGACAGACATAAGAAAGAGCATCTACAAAACACTGTTTAAGACACGGAAAGCAAAAAAGTATAAAGGGGATTTGTTACTAGACTTATACTTAATATATATTTCTTTAAAAAGTTGTGACACAGATTCACAATTTCTTATTTAATCTTTCCTGGTTTGGAGGAGTTGGTTGGTTTTTTGTTTATTTGTTTGTAACTTGAGATGTTGGTGCCCATTAAATTCACAATACAAAATAAAATTAAAAAAAAAGATTGAGTCCAATAGGGGTGGCAAAGCCAGGGTCTGAGCTGGGGAAAGGGTAAAAAGATTATAAGGTTCTTGGACAGATTCTTTTCTTTGATTCCTTCTTTCCCAGAGGATGGGGCTTGAAGAAAGTACATCAGAAATCAGGGAGTTGCATGGACTAGTAAAATAGCTTTCAACTCTAAATCATAATCTTTGGATTAAGCCATAAAAGTAAGAGGCTAGAGAAAAAAGTGCAGCCCAGGATAAGGGAAGTTTGGGAGGAACATCATAACTATCTTGAAGTATTTGAATGGCCATCACAATGGAAGAGACTGGATTGTTCTGCTAAAATTCAAGAGCAATAATAAGTGGAATCTGAAGAAGCAAATCTAGGTCTGATTTAAGGAAGACCTCCTAAACAATTAGAGTAAACCCAAAATGGGATTGCCTTGAGAAATAGTGAGTTTTCTTTCATGGGAGATCTTTAAGCAAAGGTTAGACAACCACTTATTGAAAATATAGAGAGAAGTCTTATTTAGATATGTTGGACTAGGGGCAATTAGGTGGCACAGTGAAAAGAGCACCAGCCTGGAGTCAGGAGGACCTCCGTTCAAATCTGGCCTCAGACACTTAACACAAAAAACTAGCCATGGGACCTTGGGCAAGTTACTTAATCTCAATTGCCCTACCTTCCCCCCTCCAAAAAAAAAAAAAAAGCAAAAAAACCAAACCCAATTATGAAAGACTTCAGATGTGATCATAGGAGTGACACAGAACACTGATAATGAAATATGGTTCCTACTTCTTCCAGAAAAAGTTGTGAAATACAGGTGCAGAAAGAAACATGAATTTTTAAATGTGGTCAGAGTCTTCCTGAAGTATAGAACTTTTATTAAACACTTACTGTGTGCCAGACATTGGGCTAATCACTGGGAATACAAATATATCCAAGGTAGCGCCTGCACTCCAGAGGTATGGCAACACATAAAGTCAGTTTGTAAAAGAGTGGGGAATGCTCATCATTACCAGGTGTGGAGATGGGAAATGGAGTGGAGGTGTAGTTTAGGACAAGGTGGAAGCTCACCTCACCTATCGAAAGTTCCTCTTTTCTAAGGGAAGAATCCAAGGTTCCCATGGGAGAGAGAAGAGAGTGACGTTTCGTATTTGGCGAAGGGTAAATTAATGGGAAATTATAGAAAAATCAAGAAAGCAAGCATTGATTCTGATCATCGTAGGGCATGCCTGTAGTGTCTTTTACTGGGGGTGTTTGAGGTTGATAGTTCTGGGATTGTGAGCTGCAGCAGGGCTAAAGGGAACTGGATGTTTGCATTACGTGGCATAAATATGGTGACTGCTTGGAAGCAGAGTCATCAAGGTTGTCAGATTATAACTTTTTTGCCCATTAGTGATGGGACTAGACCTGTGTATGAATGGCCACACTTTCAGCCCAACAGAATAGCAGACCCAGTCTTCCAAAAAGAGCGATTTTAGTCGTGTCCAACTCTTTGTGATCCCATTTGTTTGTTTTGCTTTTTGGGGGGGAGAAGGTAGGGCAATTGGGGTTAAGTGACTCCAGGGCTGGTGCTCTATTTACCTCACCACCTAGCCACCCCTTGTTTTTCTTGACAAAGACACTGGAGTGTTTCACCATTTACTTCTTTAGCTCATTTTACAGATGAGGAACTGAGGCAAATAGGGTTGTGACTTGCCCAGGGTCACACAGCTAGTGTGATTTGAAATCATGAGGGTGTCTTCCTGATTCCAAGTCCATTGCTCTATGCACTGTACCATCTAGTATCCCTTTTTTAAAAAGTATGTAACAGAATTTGTTTCACATAAAATCCTTTTTTTTTTGTATACTGAAATGTTGATTAAATTTGCAACTTAAAAAAACATTTTTTAAACTGTGTGAGACTAAGCAGGGAATTCTGATTTGAGTTCATGAAGAATCAGTGTCTACATTCCATTTAGGAATAATAGTTTACATTTCTAAAACTTCATACCAGGTTCTCACTAAGGACATTTAGGCAGAGATGTCTGCCTTTCATCAACAGCAACACCATCTTCTGGAATTCTTTGACACAGTTGAGATGAGTAGAATGTCAGTAGCCACCTTTTTCACATTGAGAAAGGGTGTGCCCTGAACTCCACCCAAGTTCATATTAAAGATCCAATCAAGTTGATCTGGCTCTCTGATTTCTGTTTGCCCCAGATGTTTCTTCTGAAACCTTTTCTGGTAGGGTCATAGAGCTAGAATTGAAAGGGGCCTCTCGTCCAACCCCCTCATTTTACAGATGAGGCTCAGAGAAATGCAGGTTCACCTCTGGTCACACAGGTCAGGGATGCAGGGAGATTTGAATTCAGGTCCTATGACTCTAGAGTCAGGTCTCTTTGCCTAGGAGAGCCTACTATGTTCTACTATGTTAACCAGTCTCGGGGAAGGGGGTCTCAAATTCAAATGACTTTTGTCCCTGCCAGTTTCATAACAGCAATCCCAATTTTGCCTCATCCTCCCTTTCAAACCCCATGTTTAGGTCAATGGGGTAAGAGCTACTACTTTCTTAACAGGAAGTGTATTTAAGGAAAAGGGTGGGGGCAGCTGGAATCAATGTTATGAAATTGAAGCAGTCATTACATATGTTAATGTAGAAATTGTCCGACTACCAAATTTTCTTGCAAATGTGGGTGCTTCACTTAATTTTCCTGGAAAATTATATTACTACATAAGGGAAGGTAGGTATTGCATCATCTTCAGGTACCATTATCTCCAATCCCAACCCTGTGGAAATCCAAGCAGTGGAAGCAGCCGTGGTGAAGTACACATACAATAGATTCCCAGACACATCACAGAACACTGAAATACTTGTACTAACGTGGCCTCCAACTCATACATGGACACTTAAGAACTGATTATGGCAGAGTACAATGGAGGACAAACACTGATGGCAGCATATGTTCTGCTTCCCTGCAGAAGTGATAGAATATAGATTTGGAATGTAATTTCAGATATGTCCAAGGTATTGATGTTTTGCTTAATTTATTATAAGGGAGGGTTCTATTGTTGGTCATGGAGGGGAGTGATTGGGAAGTACAATTTTTTAAAAAAGACATAAAATATTTCAAAAGGAAAGAGGCAGATCAAAGAGAATTGATGTAAAAACACTCTTCCTAACAACTATACCTATGTGAAAAGTGGAAACAAGCAGCCTAGGGAGGGAGTAGGTTCTCCTTTGCTAGAGGTCTTTAAGCAAAGGCTGGATGGTGATTTTTTTTTTTTTAGACTATGTTGTAAATGGAAAATAGGTTGGACAGGATGACCTTTGAAGTCCCTTCTGACTCAGATTCTGTGATTCCAAGTTACTTTGGGGAGCTGTTCAAAGTTAGAATTAACTATCTTAGAAATGAAGAGAGACAGAGTCAACCCACGGGTCATTGAAGATAAACTAAGGGCCAAGTCTAGCCAAGGAGGCCATGAAACTTACAGACAGGTCTGCCTCCTTATTCAAGGACTTCACTTATGGTGTAGTGGAGAGAGCTAATTCGAAGCCAGGAAGATACCCATAAGCTGGTTATGTGGCTCTAAGTCAGGGCTGTCAAATTCACCAAACTATCTGTATAGGAGTGGCTGCATATCAACTTGGTTTTAAGATGTAATTTTATCTATTTTTTATTGTATTAAAAAAATATTTCCCAATTACACACACACTTGGGAGTCACTGTTTGACATCTCTTCTCTAAACAACTCTCTAGGACTATTAAGTTGCATTAGTACTGACCAGCTGTCGTAGGAGTTTCCTATTCCAATGAAATCACAGATCTAGTCCCTGGTCCTTGTCTTCCCCAAAACTTTCATAGCTAGAAGGCAATGGAGGTTCCTAAATTAAATACCTCCTATAGTTTTTTTTTGTTCCAATTCTCCTGGTTAGAACTGGCCTTAATTCTCAGGAAGAGTTCTTACTCAGAGCACAGCAGCATCAGGCAAGGATCACAGAACTGGAAACACTTTACAGACCATCTGGTCCAATAGCTTCATGGTACAGATGAGATAAATGAGGTGAAGTAATTTGCCAAAGATCATGAATCTATTAAATGGAGGCAGAATTTGAATGCAGGTCCTTGACTCCAGATTCACTCTCTTCCTTAGGCAGGGAAGACAGAAACCAGGAAGAGGAGTGGACAGAAACCAAGAGGTAGAAAAGCTGGGCAGACAAGGCCCAGGGGCAGGTGCCACAGCATCAGTCAGCTATAAATTAAGGGCCTGCATGCAGACAGGTCAGCTGCCCTGCAACGAAAAAAGGAAGGAAAAATGTTCTTTAATTAGAGGACAGACTCTATGGAACTTAGAGAAATTTGGGAAGGCTAACTTGTACTGATGCAGAATGAAGCAAGCAGAACGAAGGGACAGTGTACACTATTACCATAAAGGAGAACACTCAGAAGACATTACAGTTCAGGTTGGTGCAATGACAAATCTTGATTCCAGAGGACTGACAGTCTCAAACACACCTCTTTCCTTTTGTTATAAGGGGCAGACTACAGGTTAGACAATGGAACTAGAGCTGGAGAAGAGCAAAAGAAAACCAGACTGTCTGACCATTGGCCAGCTTCCCTGCCCCACTGACAGAAGTCTGGATTGATGACTAAGTGCTGGGAAGAAACCTGGGTCAGACATAAATGAAGAACAGCCAATTTTGCATAGTCTGCACATTTAATCACTTAAAAACCTCTAACATCATCTCGCGTCCATTAAATAGAACCCACCACACTGGGCCTGTTTAAATTACAAGAAAAATCACTGTGCACCAAACCCGGTATCATACAAAACCAGCCCGGGCTGGCCATGGGAGGGCAATGGAGAAGGAGAATGGAAATGCCAGGTGTGTTCCTGGCAGGGAGAGATGACTGCCTCTCACCCTGGTGGCTGGTTAACTCCTAAGGGATTGGGGAGAAAGAAAGAACTCCCAGGTGGGAGATGATTCTGATTGTCCTAATGGGGGGAGGAGGTGCAAAAGGCACATCAGAAGATGGAGACTGGGATGTATGGGTGGGGGGAGAAAACTCAATAGGTCAGTGCTTTTTCCCATTAGGCACAGTGTGGGGAGGGGGTTGGCGAACCTTATGCCACTGCCTACCTACCCCCTCACTTTTCAGCTCTGGCACAAGGAGAAATGAATGACCCATGAGCCCTTGGCACTACCAACCATTGTTCTTAACACAAAAAAAATACTCCTTTCTCTCCTTCCACCCCATGACCCCCTATCATCGATTCTCCCCCTGACCAATGCCCTGTCCTGAGCTCAATAACTCAGTTTTCCCACCAGGGCCAGGGAGGTGGGGAGGGGAACAGCAGGACAGACGGTGTGGGTGTTCTGGCTGCTACCCCAAGTTAAAAATACAAAAAAATCAGCATCTAAAGTGAAATCACAGAGTGAAAATATATCCTCGAACGGCCCCTGAGATCCCCACAGGGGAAAGCAGCATTGGTGGGGTGGGGAAAAACAGGTAGGATGGGGAGGAGGGTTCTGGGGATGATCTCCCTCCCCTCCACCCAGGGGCTCCAGAGCTGTGAGGGGGTACAGCCCAAGAAAGCCCCGGGCTCAGAAAACAAGGAAAAAGTCCCTGGCTGTACAAGGGGCCTCTGGTCTCCCTGCACAGCAGGAGGGCAGGAAGAGGGATGGAACTGGACACAACCAGCTCTGCTCATTGCTGGAGCTGTGCCCTGGCACCTGCTGCCAGCCTGGCTGAGTGGACGGTACTGAGCTCGCCTGGGCTTCTGGGAAGCAGTGCTGGAGGCACAAGGTGCAGAGATGTGTGCGGGAGGAATGGGGTGGTCCAGGAACACACACAGAGGCAGGGGTTAAGGGAGGGTCCATACATCCATACGTCCATACATACATACATACACATACACACAAACACACACACTCTTGAAAGCACCTGCCCTTCCTTGGTCCCTTCCTAGGACAATCACTTCTATGGCACAGGCCACCAAAGCCTGTGGCTTTGTGGGGAAGGACACAGGCTGGGATGGAAAATTGGAGGGGACAAGAACCCTTGGAGAGGTGTCCTCCAGTAACCCCCAAACTCCCAGGCAGATGCCAAATAACTGCCCAGTGCCTCCTGCTGGCTGGATTGGGACCATTATTGCTTTAGAAGGAACTGGAGCAGCTGGAAAGAGCCTGGGCTGGAGGGAAGCAGGAGGTACCCAAAGAATTATAAAAGGGAGGTTGTGACAAAGAATCTACTTTCCCTCCCTTCTCTCGCCACACAAACCACCCTGCCACAGCAGCCTCATCCTAAGGACATCTGGAAACTGAAAAGGAGGGCAGTCTTTGCCCCAATGTCTCACTTCTTCCTGCAGTGGGGGTAGGGGAGAGATGTGGCATAGTCCCCTAGGTGACAGGAAATGCCTTGAAGACTAAGACCACCCCTTGTCCCCTAACTCTTCTGCCCCAGAGCTTGTCCCACAAAAAAGCTGGTATGTGTCCCAGCCTTCTACCCCACTTTGGAGGTGGCAGGTTAGGATCTCAGAGCTCCCCAGCTAGCATGAGAGGGGAGTGGGCAGATCCTACCACTCCATATCCTCCCCTGGGCTGGGGGACCTGACCCAAGTCCCGATATAAAAAAATACTTTGGTGAATTAAAAAGTGCCCGAGGAGGGGGGTGGAAGGTGTGACCAGGAGAGTCAGATAAAGGGAAGGGAAGATCTAGTGCTCATCAAAGGGCACTCTGGTCCTTGATGAAAGCAGTCCTCTCGCCCCGGACCTCATCCTCATCAGACTCGGAAGGGCATTCCTCCTGCCAGGCATCGGGGGGCAGCCCTTTGTAGGATATGATACCGCTGTCCAATGAGTACACTTTGACCCCCCGAAAGCTGAAGCCAGAGCGCAGCTGAAGGATTAGGAAGACAATGATGAAGACCAACACAATAAAGGCGCAGCTCAGGCCTGCGACAACTACAGGGAGGTGAGAAGGCAGCAGCCCTTCGTTATGAGGGAGCCCTGGAGGCTTGAAGCTGGCCTGCCTCTGTGGGGTGCAAGTCAACTCCACCAGGTCATAGTCAGAGAAGATGGGGCAGCTGAGGCAGTCTGTGGACTCGATCCCCTTGCAAGTGGCACAGGAAGGGTGGCAAGGGGAACAGACATTGGCGTGGATGGGCTCCATATTGTTCTCTATGTCATACTGTGTGTTGACTATTTGTGAGATGAATCCTTGGGGACAATGCCGCACACAGTTCTTCTGATGCAGGGAAAATCCTTCTTCACACACTGGCAGAAAGGACAGAGAACAGTTAGATCAGCCTAGGGCACAGCCAAGATGGGTTCTATACCCACAGAATACTACATCAAAGCAAGAAGCACTTACTAAATGCTGTGGGCAAGACACCATGCAAGGTGCTAGACGCTTATTCTTTGCGGAAGGGGGGGGGGGGAACGGGCAAGTTTTCCCTTTTGAAAATGAAAATTAATGTAACACAAAGCCCTAGTGAACTTTATGGTATAGGATTAAAAACAGGTGACCTCCCCACTATACACCCCTCCTCCGAAAAGAGGGTTTGGTGTCAAGTTGGTCAGAGTGCCCACCCTGATTTTACCAGAGCTTCCCTGAGGGTCTGCTGCCTCTCAGAGGATGCTATTTTTAAATGGTATCAACACTGCTGGAACAGAGATTCAAGCCTATAAGCAAAGAGTTGAGGGGCTCCCTCTCCTGCCCCTAGACTCACCCACGCAGGTTTGACTGGAAGCAAGGGTCTTGCAGCCAATGCTTTCAGATGGTGTAGAGAGACTGGGCTCCTCAGAGGCAGTCCCATACAGCACAAGGGTGAATTTGGTCAGTGTTCCTGTTTCCAGAATGTTAAGGGTTAATTCTTCCCCGCTCCCAGTCACCGCCCCCTCCCTGCTTCCCAACACTCCCAGACATCTGGCCACTCCCAGTCTTCCCCTGCTTCTGCTAGTGCTCTGAGAAGCTGCTGCCTCCAGCACCAAGCCCCTCCATACCGTAGTTGTTTGCTTCACTGGTATTTTCGATTTCAAGGACCCAGTCCCCGGCAGGGTCCTCATCCCAGGAATGGGTAGTCATAAAGGCCCAGTCATTAAACCCATCAGCCGAGTAGTCGTGAGGTCTTGGAGGTGGGGGACAACAAAAAGAAATCAGGCTTCCTCTGGGGTGAGACAGGGGTCCCTGAGGGCTCTTGAGGGGTAAGGAGTTATTCTTCATTTGAAGTCTTATGATAACAGGCTCACAGAAGGGCGGTGCCTCTCATTTTATGTAAAGAATCAGAGTCCTTGAAGTTATATGAGTTGCCCAAGGAAACAGGTAGTAAAGAGAAGGGCTAGAATTTGAATCCAGGTTTTCTGACTGTAAAATCCTGGTGGCCTTCCTACACATCGAGGGTTCTAGGAAGGGAGTTACTGAGAGGGAGGAAGGGGAGTAGCAGTTTCCACCTACACTCCTCTCCTCTTGCCTCTACTACTGGAGTTATGACCTGCAGTCTGTTATGAAGGTCTCTCATCTGTTAAGGGCCACCTGGGGTAAGGGGTACCCTCCCAAAATCCCAAGGGAAGCCATGGGCTAAGAACTACACACAAAAGTTCTATAGATATGAAATAAAGTTGTTTCCTAGAGAGGAGAATAATACCTACCTGGAAGCCAGCAAGGTAGAGCGGGTACCCATGGGGCTGATGAGGTAAATGGCCAAGTCCCCACGTCGGTTGTAGGAGAGGGTGAGTCGGGCCTGGGCATGCTCTAGCCGGGTGATACGGTTAGCTTCTCCCTGGCAGGCAGTCACCTTCCTCCGCACTTCTAACCGTTTTCCTATGTCCCTGCCCAAAAGAGACAACCCAAACTTTCTTTTTAGCAAAGTCTGGTATTCTTCCCCTAGCCCAAGATGATCTAGAGATGTCCCTGTTGGGGCAGAGAGGATAAGGTCACAAAAGGAGTAGTTTAGAAAAAAGAAATCTTCCCAAGGGGCTTATACACAAGCATAATCTGAGTGTTAGCTGTTCTTAACATACATGTCCTGTTCTTATGAGGGGAGATACCCACCCCCTCTCACAGCCCTTCTGGGTCCCAGACCATCCCTCATGCCCTACTCCCTCACGTAGGCTCAGTGAGGATGTCGATGAGGCACTTTCGCTGTGGGCCTACTGTGGTCCAATTCCGAGCCAATGCCACCATGGCTCCTGCATCTAGGAGTCCGTAACCATATGAATGGCTAACTGCAGAAAGAGAGGCAAGACATGCTTCATTCAAGCAGGATGATACTGAGCTGGCCTGAGAAAATCAGGTCCCATCTTTCTTCTCTAAGTCCCCCAGGCCTTTCCCCCACCTCACCTCTGCGCCCGACACCATTAGTAGCCCAGTCATTGGCATTGAGGTGAGCAGGCTTGGAGGTCTGGACCACCAGATGCTGCATGTCACGCCAAGTCAGGTTCTTACTGCAGAGGGAGAAAGGAAGAGAAGGAAGTAGGAAAAAGACAGGACTGAGGCATTTGCAGGACATATTGGGAGGGAACAGTAAGCTGTAGTCTCCCCAATAGGCACAAAGTATCTGAGGCTCAGCCAGATCATGGACAAAATTCTAAGGGTAGGTTGAATAGGCATATGGGAACTCCTGGAGAAGCCCAGACTAACCCAAGGACTAGCTATGGAGAGTAAGTCCACCCTCCCCTTTCTCAGCTCCATTCTTACTTGGCCTCCAAGGTGAGAGCAATGATGCCAGCTGCCAGGGGGGCAGAGGCAGAAGTGCCGGTGTGGGAATCCGTGCATTTTTGCCTCAGGTCTGTTGTGACCTACAGAGAGAAGGAAAAGGACCTGATTCCAAGCAGTGTCAGGAGAGAAAAGAACCACCGGGGCTGTTTAGGAAGTTTTGTGGCACAGAAGCTAGGGAGTCAAGTCACTATGTCCTGTCTTGACCACTCTTGTGCTATGTGGACCTAGGGAAGTTACTTAGCCTCTATGGGCCTCAGTTTTTCTGTGGAATGAGAGGGACAGACAAGACAGATGACTGCCAAGTTCAGCTCTTTGTTCCATGGTTTATGATTTCTGAGTTATTCCCACTCACCTGGCCTTATGCTCTGACTTTCATTTCTCTAAAGCCTGAGCTCAAAGAGGAGTGGGGAAGAGGGCTAGGGAGGGGGAATACATAGCAGGAGAACCTCTTCACTGGCATTCTGAGGGGAAGGAAAGATGGGGCCTATAGGGCGTTTTCAGCCCCTAAAAGGTGCTCTGATGTCCCTAGGGCTTGGTCTTCTCAACTGTGCCTTTTCAACCCAGTGCAGAGAGAGTAAGGGCTCTGCCTCTTAGAGGAAAGGAGTTAAAGAGGGGCCAAATAGCTCCATCATCTAAGTGCTCCTGGGAAACTTCCAGTCCTCCTGGGCTTTCCCAGATCCTCCATGCCCAAAGCCCAGAACTCACAATCTGCTTCTCATTCTGATTGCCGCTGCTGTAGGTGGTGGCAAGAGTGGAGGAGCAGGCTTCACTGTACCAGGGCACATTACCAAACTGGGTTGTGCTGCTGATGGACAAGGTATAAATGCTATTGGTGTAGCCATCACAGTTGCAGCTATCGTGTTCCCGGCCCCCGTTGCCTGAGGCCCAGACAAAAATGGATCCTAGACCCCCACGGCCCTGTAAGAAATGAGAGACAGGTGAAAGGCAATCCTTCCAGGAAGACCCATGTGCAGTGAGAGGTATAGATAAGGGCAGACAGATGATCCATTCTGAGCCCTTGGGAAGACCACCATGAAAGAGAACATTATACAGATCAATGAGTCTCCAATTTTTGTCTAGGTGATCATATAGCCTCTATTTCTCCTTGTCTCTTATAATCAAGCGCCTCTTGTCATCCTAACCCTTACCTGGTTGACTCCCCGGGAGAATGCCTCTTCAGCCAAGCGGGCTGGCCCATCCACGGTTTTCCCATCATCCTCAGGGCCCCAGCTGGCACTATAGATATGGATGTGGTTGGGATTTAGTCCTAGAGAACGTGCCTCCACTGCATCAGTCACCTCTCCATCTAGCATGCGCACACCTAGATGGCCAGGGGGAAGGAGAAGGTATAACATCTGCCCATTCTCTGTCTCAAGGTAAGGCCATCCAGGAACATCACATGCTCCTTTTGGCACATGTCCATCCTTGGGGGCTCCAAGGACAGGGCTTAGGCCAGAACTTGGGCCTAAAGGCAACTAAAATGAGGTCAGTAGTCCCAGAAGGAGAATTTAGAGTTAGAAGGGACCTCGGAGACCATCTAATCCAAATGCTTCATTCAGAAATGAGGAAACTGAGGCCCTGAGATGTATCTGGCTAGATCATGGATTTAGAGCTGAAAAGATCTTGGAGGTCAGCTAGTTCAACCCTCCATTTTACAGATGTCACAACAGAAGCCCAGGGAAGTTAGGCGACTTATCCAATGTCACAAAGGTAGTAACAGTAATGGCACTTGGATTAGAAACCATCTTTTCTGATGCAGGAAATGTTTAACAAAGAGGTCTGACAGAACACTGTTGAGGGGCAGCTAGGTGGTGCAGTGAATAGAGTATGTGCCCTGAAGTCAGAGTTCAAATGTGACCCCATACACTTGACACTAGCTGTGTGACCTTGGGCAAGTCATTTAACCCCAACTGCCTTGCCTTCCCCCCTCCAAAAAGAAAAAACAAAAAAAGAACACTGTTGAGCGGCAGGTGGTAGAGGACATTTATCAGGGCTTCCCTACCAAGTAATAACACTATCTCAGATGTAAGCCATCTAGGAGGTATAAGAATAAGTACAATAAAGGCCTTTCATTCTCTCCAGTAGAAGCTGTACAGGCCAAAGATGGCCCAGGAAGTTAAGGTAGCTGTCTGGGCTCCAATGCCCAGAAGACTCCCAGACCCACCTCCAATTCGGGCATTGTAGGCAACACCAACACCACAGATTCCATTGTTGGCCACAGCAGCCACCTCACCAGCACATCGCGTGCCATGCCTGTAGATGCCAAGGGGAAGAATGTTACGGAAAGAGTACAGAGGAGGGGGAATCACAATATTATCTTCTTTCTCAGAAGGGCTTGTTTGTGGACCAAGAAGGAAACCCCTAACTTAGGACAAATTCCTCTTATCTCCCTTTCCAGCTTCTCTACATTCCAAGAACTTCACTATTATTTCCCTTCCTCTGCCTAGGGACAGATCTATTTTTAATCAATAATTAACTCCTTTCTGTAGTCCCTCATTCAGCCCTTTGGTCCACAAAGTCAAACGAAGCTTTCATGGTCCAATCTGATGTTATGCCTTAACACAACTCACAGAAAGTATTAAGCCTGCATTAGTTGCATAGGCTATAAAGATTTGTTCTGATATGACCCAGTACTGCCCAAGGTTATAGACCTATGCGTTCCCAGCCATTAGTCCCAACTTCAGCCTCCTAAGACAGATACCAAGTATGTTTCTGACTCAAGTTGGGAGAGCAGAAAAAGGTACAGCAGCATTGTGGGTGGAGTTTTGCACTATCATGAAAGGAGCTAGTTCTCTGGCCCCTACCTAAAGGGGTCTTTAATGGTTGGTAACTGCTTTCTATATCCTCCAATTTAACCAAGTCTGTTCTTGTCCTTGGGAGTTCTGAAGCCCATTCCTTGGCTCTCAGTGTTACCTGTTGTCATTCATCTGCGTGTAACGAGGTTGGGGGTCTGGGTCCTGGTCGTTGACATCAAAGCTGGCACCAGGATCCTGAGAGGGAACAAGTCTTTCAGAGGCTACACCAGGAAGGCTACACCATAGCTCCTGGCCTTGCCCAAGAAGTGTCCAGTGGTGGCTCATGTACAAATTCTAGGCTCCTGAATGAAACTCCTAACACCTCTGGCTCCCCAAAATGGACCTCACCACATACGTGAGTAGAGCCCTGTTAAGACTACCGAGCAGCTACATTTGTGGTGCCAAGCCTTCCCCAGAATTCATGGACCCTGGTCACCTCCATCTCCAAGGTGCCTCTCTACTCCAAAGGATAACTCACATAATTGCCCTCCAGATCTGGGTGGTTCTTCTCTATGCCATCATCCAGGATGGAAACCACGATGCCACGACCAGTGTAGCCTTGGGACCAGGCCCCTCGAACATTCAAGTCTCGCTGATTCATACCATACTGCAGAGACACCCAGAACAGCTCAGCACAATATCCAGACACCTATCAGAAGTCACTTACCACCACCCCAGATCCCATATCCCAGACTTCCCCCAGCCTTCCTGTGGTGATGGTGAGCAGGGCCAACCTTATATGGAAATGGAATAGGTGGTATTATTTGAGGGGTTCCTAAAAAGTTCCCACCTTCTCCATGTATTCCCCAATGGCTATCACTGTGTCCCAAATTCTGCTATTAGTATTACTTTTCTGAGTCTTTTAAGAAACCCCTAATAAAATACAAATGCCCTTGGGAAGGTTAATATTTTAAGCCTTTAAAACCTGTTATCAAGTTATAAGAATCAGCAAGGGTTAGTTAACAATTACTGGAGACTGAGATGAGGGAGGATTTGGTGGAGGTGGGGGAGAGAAGGGCAGTGGCAAGCATCAAAGAAACAATTTTGTTGAGGCCAGGCCCCATGGGTGAAGGATTACTATGCCAAAATCTTAGCCAGGCCAGGTCAGAACAGTGGGCATTTAAAGGAGCTGAGGATTAGGATCGAAGGAGCAACGAAGCGCATGGCAAAGAACAGGTTTACAGATGACAGGCTTGTCCCAAAGCTCCCCCAGTTAGGGTGCTGGAGGTCAAAGCCTGCACAAAATCCCCCAAACTCTACACACCAGGTACCACTGCTGGGGAAACTTGGGGTCATTGGGCTCCATGAATATATCCCGCTTCTTTCGACGCTTTGCCACCTGTTGTTCCAGCCACTGCACCTGAACATAGAGTTAAGGGGGAGAAGACATGGTGTGGGTTGAGGGGGGAAGGCTAGGAACGAAGGGAAAAGGTGAAGGAAAGGCCACCTCATTAAGGTGTTAGGCGCAATGGTAGATAAGCTCCCAACATAAGTTCAAGATTCCCTTACCATATGGTCCCTGCCTGTACTGACACACACACACACACATCCACCCCAAAAAGGTGTCAAATATTTTCACATCTGTAGTACATTAGATTAATATTTGGGGTTTTTTTTGAAATTTGCAATATCTTTTGAGATAAATGGAGACAACTTGAAGTGCAATTAAATCAATATAGGGAATTATGTCCCTAGAGTCTAAGTTTCCTGTCTCATACAACACAGACTCCTTCCTTCTGACCCCTCCAATTTCCTTTTCCTTTTCCCATCCCCTCAACAAAGACCCAAGTTTCTGCCACAAAGCTACTGGCTCTGCTGCAAGCATCCCGAGTCAGGCTGAAACGCTACATCAATAATACTTCATGTAAAATTTTTGCAACTGGGCCCAAAGACTCTTAAATTAAGCAGAAGGGAAGCTACTACAGGAACAGAGACAGGTCAGACCCCAGGGCCCTCTCATTTTCTTATCAGATATAACCCCTGGCTCAATCATCAAAGAGAAGCCTCCCCCTCAAAGGGAGGAAAGAAAGGGCTGCACTTACTTTTGGTTCCCTCTGTAGTCGGCTGTGACGGGGGCGGTGGGGTGACAGCGACCGTTTCACTACTGCCCGATGCCAGAAGTGGTAATAATCCCCAAAAATCTAAAATCAGGCAAGAGTGACTGAGTTTAGCACTCCACAGGAGGGAGGTATGAGCTTTTGACCTATCCATCTTCAGGAATGAGGAGAAAGGAATCGACCTGTTGGCAGAGAGAAACTGAGGCAACAGCAAGCATGTAGAACATGGCCAGTTAGGAAACCCAGGGAAGCTCCCCCATAGTCCTTTCCTTCCCTCTCAGAGTCAACTCTCAATGTTGCTCTTCCACCTTCAAGCAGATAAGGCTATTATAGAGTCTCTTTTTCATCTCATTTGTACTACCACATGCACAGAAATGTTTACTTTTTCCCTTTGAGCAATCTAGGAGTTAAGGAAAACAAGTCTTCGCCCTTTCTCTGCTATTGCTCCTGGGCACAGTTTAGCCCTCTACCAAAGGGCACTGAGTTTAAGAGGGCATATTAGTTAATGCTCCCCTGAGATAACGTGGGAAACTCACTTAGAAATGGTTTTGTTTTGCAGCACAGATGAGGGAAATCTAGGGAACTAGGGCATTCGAGGCCCACAGTCTCATCTCTCAGAGATAAATACAGGGCAAATCCCATTCTATAACAGCTAGAAATGCTCATTCTTTTTGCTGAAATTTCACTGTACCAAATATCGTGTGAATTGGGTTTGAAAGTCCCAGTCACACAGAAGTTGTAAAGTATATGCTTGGCTCTTCTGAAGTCTGAGTCTTGTCCCATACTAAGTTCCCTTTCCCTGACTATTCTTAAAAACATTCTTATACTTCCAGCCCCAGCAGCCCTCCTCATAGCAAAGCAATCCCTATCTGAGAGGAAGCAGACAGTGTGAGTGTGAATGTGTGCGTGTATGCACATGCACACATGTATGACCATATTCAGGAGAAGCACTGGCGATAGTGGGAAGAGAGCTAGACTTGGAGTCTATAGATTTGGGTCCAAATCTTAGCTCCAACAATCACAGGTGGTGTGCAAACATGAATAAGTTACTTCACCTCCGTTTCCTCATCTATAAAATGGGCATGTTATTTATACTCCCTCCCTCCAGGGGTAACTGGATAAATAATTGTGCAAACCTGGTCCCATTCCTAGATAATCCCTGTGACTTGAGAGCTAGAGGATACAAGTTCTTCTGTTCTGGCTTAGCATGCTATAAGCCCTTTCCCCCTGTCTTGGCTCCTTGTACTGGCCCAGAAAACATGGACTATCCTGATTCATCCGGCGCCCTGAAGCATCTGAGAGACCATCCAAAAGGGCAATAGCAAAGGAGGCTGTATGGTGCCAGGCAAAGGAAAGGACAGCCACAGCTAATTTTCACAAAAAAGCTAAACAAAAGTCACACCACTCCTACTCTGGAGGCCAAACAGGAACTGGGACTTCCTGCTACATGGGCAAGGGTCAGAGTCTTGCTGACCATCCCAAAGCAAGGAACTCTGCCCAGCCCCTGGAGAGAAGTGCCTACCCTCCTCTGCTCCCAGGCCACTATTTCCTATACTTCCCAGGGCCCCCGAAGCTCTATGATTGTTTCACTCTGAGCTCCTCTCTTCTTATTTTCCCAATATCAGTACCATAATTTTGCAAAGGAAGAAAATAATAGTCTCGGGGCACCTAAGTGATGCAGTGAATACAGCACTGGCCCCGGAGTCAGGAGGACCTGAGTTCAAATCCCACCTCCGACACTTGACACAAAAACTAGCCAGGTGACCTTGGGCAAGTCACTTAACCTCAATTGCCCACCAAAAAGAAAAAAAAGAAAAGAACAGTCTCTCCCTCAATGAAGTCTACTAAGTAAAGTAGGTACTAAAGAGCCTAGCTTGGCTGGTCATTCCTTTGATCCATTAGCTGATGACCTACTCTCTCTTCCCCACCCCTCCAAGAACTGAACTTTTCCCAAGGCTCATAAAGGAGCTACAGACTCACCGGTCCCAGGTTGAGGAATCCATGCTTTCGGGCCACTTTGTTTGCTTCAGTTAGGCCCCCAGGGATAAACACAGCCCAGGTGTTGGTGTAAACCTTCTGGGTGAGGACCTCTCCAACCAAAAGAATCAAAGCTGCCACTAGCGTCCACTGCAACCAGGGCCTCAGCTCCATGGGGTGGGCGGGCAGAGCCCGGGGAATCCCACTTCCCTCTTATATGTTCAATGCCTGTGCCTGGTCAGAATGGCTTTGGTCCCAGGCTCTTGCTCGGTGTGCTGAGCCCTGGGGTGGGTGGGTGGGGGCATGTGGCCAAGCCAAGGAGGGCCAGATGGAGCAGGACTCAGGGCCACTAGCTCTGTTAAACAATGGAAAAGAAGGAAATTAATTCATTTGAGCTGTCCCTTCCAAGCCAGAGTTGCTCCCTCCCTCACCATAATTTTACCCTAAAAAGTGCTTTTGCAAAAAAATTGCCTCCTCTGGAGAAACTTGGCAATCTATTTCCATCCCTCCAGCACCAAGGTCTCTTGTGGGACAGCACATGACTGACCCCACCACATGACAACACAAACCCTCAGTTCTTACACTCAGTATACTGCGCAACAGAAGTGTGTGTGTGGAAAAAAAAAATCCAGACTGACTCACTCAAGATTGGTTCCCACCAGGAAGAAGTCAATATGGGCCCAACAAGCTCAATTCTCGATCCCTTCTTTGTCTGGTCTATATATAGTTCAACCGAACTGTTAGCATGTGAAAGACAAACATCAGAGGACATGATTAATCTAGTTTGCATCTAGGACTTTTTTGCCACTTGTGTCAAATGGACACACAAGAGTTTTATTTCTGCTAGTGTAAATATGGACAGAGTTCCCTAAAGTGGGAGTATCCCTTTCCCTCTGGGTTAAATCCAGGGACATTCAACAGCTCACCTAGAAAAGAAGGCCAGGGTCTCTTTTGCTAACTGATCCTGCCCTTTAGGGTACCACCTTCTTGAATTGTCCCTGATGAGTTAGGGGGGCAGAGGGGGTATGCTATCTCAGCAGTGCCCACAACAGGAGACCTGCCAGCATTTGAGAGCTGGGTGGCATCGGCACCCCCACGCACAAGAGTACATACACCATGTCTTACGTAACCTAAGCCACGGGCTGCCCAGGCAAACACAGCCTGCTAAGCCAGGGAGCTAAGGTGAGGCAAGAAATCAATAGGCTGTGTGTTGCCTCTCCTCCTCCTCCCTCAGCAAACAAACAACGGGACCGTTCTGCCCACATTCACATAACTGTCCCTTACATGGGCCCCCAACCCCTACAAGAAACCACACCAAGCCAATTCCTGGGCTAAAAATGTACCCATGGAAGTCTGGAGGAAATGCAGAGTTGTGATGCCACTTAGGACTCAGCATGCTGGCCTAGGGAAGGCTGGGGTGTGTGTTGTGCTCTGTGTGTGTGTGTTTATGTGTAGTTACTCAAGGTGAAAAACGGTTACCTTTTGAGGCTCCTGGTTATGTTTCTCTCCCTAGCTTGTGGCTCCACATTCATAGCACCACCGAACTACAAGAAGTTAAGACTTATAGCAAATATATATGGGCCCAATCTTTGAAAGTGATACCCTAACCCAGAAAAAAGAAAACCAGAGAGCACCTCCATCTGTGAAACAGACTGCTGCCTAGCACGCCAAACCAGGACTTACAACCAGGGTCCCCCAAGTCATGGCTAAGGGGACACAGTAGTTCAGCGGAGAGAGCACTGGGCTGACAGTCAAGAAGACCTGAGTTCAAATTTGCCCTTAGACACTTAATATCTGTGTGATCATGGGCAACTCAAAATAAGGGTGCCTACCTCAAAGAGTTGCAGTGAGGGTCAAATGAGCTATCTGTGAAGCACTTTGCAAGCCAAAAGGAAAATAAGAGGGCATGTCAATACTGGGTACAATATGTCTGGGCTCAGCCACACCCTTTTGCCAGTCCAGTCCACAGTGTCCAAGCAGGAAGTGGCACTCTCCCCCTCATCCATATAGCCAGAATTCTACATACCATACTCCAGACTCTAGTGGGCTGCCATGCACACATACAACCACCACCTGTACTTCCCAGGATATTTTCAGTTTATACTAAAATAACTTGACAGCTGATAGTTGCATCCATATACAGTCTTCCCCTTCCCAACCCTCCCCCAACCCCAAGATGAGCAAAATCTCTTCACAGGGAGGGGCTGAGGGAGGAATAGCCCCCAAGACACCACAGAAGGGCTGGAAGTGAAGAGAAGTCAGACTTTTTCACATCTATTTACTCAAGGACCTCAGCCTTTACAAAAATGCCAGGAACCTGCAGGAGCTAAACTGTAGCCCAAGCATAAAACTGGCTCAATAAAGCTGGTTTCAGATCTCTGTGGGATCAAGCAGCAGCTGCCTGATGTTAAAGGTGATTAACCAACTATTTAATTACCCTGCACAGACCTTGCAGCTCTGAGGGAAAGCAGGTTTGAAGTTGAACTAAAACACTGTTGTTCCGCTTTCCCGGTCCATGTACTCTCTTCCTCCTTCCCCTAAACTAAAGCATTCGCCTCCCCTGTAGGTGAGCAAGGATGTCACCAGCCCCTGGTGAAAAGGAACACTCCTTAGAAAGACCTCTGCCTTAAGAAAGACCATCATGCTTGCATCTTATTGGGCCTGAATGGAAGCTGAGGGAGCCAAAACTTTAAACAATGGGCTTCCCCACCACCCCCACCCTAGACTCTGACTCACCCACCAAGTTCTAACTCGTCTACAACTGAGGCTGTTTCTTTATTGAGATACAAATGAGCCCCTCACACACGACTTGGCACCCAGACTCTCACCACTTCAAGGAAGCTGTTTTTGCTGGGGTCTAAAAGGTTTTTGGAGATTACTAGTCCAAAGTCTCCTGTCCTTTCTAAAACCTCTTATTAAGGTGGCCCAGTGAAAACCTGGAATTGCAGGCACACTCAGTGATTTTCCAAGCAAGGATCCCTACAAGGTAGGGTTTCTCCCAGCCACATCACACTGTGGATGAGACACCGATAAAGCGGTGTGACAAAACTCAGTATCATCCTGGAAACTTCATCTTGTCTTCTTTTCTGCTAGGTAAAGGCAAGCCAGGCACACTTCGGAGCGCCCAAGATGGGTGTTATCATGGACTCTGGACTACACAAAGCTGTCCAACAAAATCCAGACTCCTTCCTCCCCCCCAGTCCTTGATCCACGATCCACACTATCCATCTGACCAGTTTCAGGTGCTTTCCCCAGAAACCACTTTACCTCCTCTCTTCAATGGGGAGGGGAAGGAGGAGGGGGAGAGGCGGCGAGCGGGGGCTGGAGAAAGAAATTTCAACTACCTTATGTGCTCTCTTCCCATCTGCCCGACATTTGTAAATGCTGGAGAATGCAGCAAGCTTCTAGCTCTGCAACTGGCCTAGCTCAAAGATGCCAGCCACTGAGGGGGTGGGGATCCCCAGCTTGAGGTCTGGCCTCCTATCCCGAAGAACTGCCCAGGTTCGTGCTCAGAGCTGTCCAGCCCTACAATCTCAATTTCCTCACCTCTTGTCCTCCCCAAGTCTCTCAAGGGTCACGAGTGCCAAACATTTTCAAAGAGGCAGAGGAGGTTAGGCCTCTATAAGGTAGCCCAGGAGATCCGGTCTCAAAAACCAGGAGTCCAAGCTCCTACGGCCAAACCACACACAAGCACCACCTTGATTCTCTCTCCCCCGACACAGGTAGGGCAGCCACAGGGAGGGCCCTGGGCTAAGAACAATGCATTCAATACCCAAAGCCGCTCTCCCCCTCCCACAGTTGGGAAACCCTGTCCCTTCCTGGTTGGGGAGTGGGAGCGAGAGCAACCATCCCCAGGGAGGGTGGAGGCTGGAGGAACCCAAGCTCCTTCTGGACTCGGTCCCCTGAATCCAGTAACCAGTAGGGGCCAGACATGCACTTCCTGGGGTCAGAGTTGGTCTATATGGTCCCTAGTGGAAAAGTACTAGAGTGGGCAGCAGCTGAGAGGGACCCCTCCCCACGAAGGCTTTTTCACCGTAGACAGGGCGTAGGGGTGCTGTTTTCCCTCACCCCAGTCCATCCACCCCCAAGCCCTCTTCTCTAGGGGGAGGGGAAGGTCTGGAGGTGGCTCCTCGACAAAAGACTGGGCAAGGGTCACCTAGTGCGGACTACTGGAGCCAAGCAAGGTCTCTGCCGGTCTCCTGATGTGCCAGAATCTGGGGGCTCCCGATCGAGCCCCACCTCCACCCCAACCTGCTCCCTCCTCCCCGACGCTGCCGGGCCGTGGCCGGAGTCTGGGGGCCCGCTCCGAGGCTCCCCTTGAACCCCTTCCCCACACTCGACCTCGCGCAACCCCGAGCGCCCAGCCCCGGCTCGGGCTCGGGGCCGGGCCCCGGCGCTCAGGCACCGGACACGCTTCGCGGCTTACCCCAGGGAGCTCGGGCTGCGGAAACTTTTCCGGGTGGGAGCGCGGGCGCAGGGCCCCGGCCCGCCGTGCACGAAGCCCCAGGCGGCGGCCTCGGTTCGGGCTCCGGCGCCCGGGTCCGTCTCGGCGGCGCTGGAGCTGCGGCGCCTCGCGGGGAAGCTTAGCGCCTCGGCGGCGGCGGCGGAAGCGGCGGCTCCAGCCCGCGGCGCTGGCTCCGGGCTCGGCCCGAGTAGGAGCCGGGCTCGCAGGCAGGGAGGACTGCAAGGGCCGCCCGGCCGCGGCAGCCGCGCTTGTTTACTCGGGCCGCTGTCAGCAGCAGCAGCGGCAGCGGCGGCGGCGGCGGCGGCGGCAGCTCCGGCTCCGGCTCGAGCTCCTCCTCCTCCGCTGGGCCGCCGCGCCCGCCCCTCCCCCTGCGCCCCGCGACGCCTCCGCTCCGCGCAGCGGCGCGCAGCTCCGGCCCGGCTCGGCCCGGCCTGCGGGCTTCCCGTGCTCCCGGCCTGGCCCGGCCTGCCCCCGAGCGCCCGGCCAGACCCCCGCGGGGCAGGGGGGCCGGCCGCCCAACCCCGAACGGAGGGCTTCCGCCCGGGCCGCAGCACCCCAGCTGGAGAGGGGCGTTCCAGAGGTCCTCCCGGCTATATGGGGCGGGGGTGGGGGGGGTACCCCTCTGAAAATATCTCGGCTAGAGCTTGCTTCCTTCCATCCCGCCCCTCACCCCCAGTCACAACAAGCTTACCATGTGCCTGCGTTGGCAGTACACAAAACGGTTTAAAAAACAACCAGTTCCTGCTCTCAGGGAGCTTACATTCTAAAGGGAGAAGACTGCGATTATGGACCAATAGACAATACGTAGGACTACTAGCTGGCGACTTCTTGAATCGACTTAAAAAAAGACCCCAAAAGCCCACCACCCCTTTTTCTAAAAGAAGATTTTTAGGATTTTCTTGGTCCAGCCGGCTTCACCTTTGCCCCTTGGAGGCTGGTTTGCAGCGCCCCGGGGGCCTAAGGTGAGTTTGTCTTCGATAAGGAAGGAGCCCTCGCCTAACCTCGCCCATCTGTGACCGGCCGGCCACCTTGTGCAGGAGCTGGTGGGAGCTCGCTTTTCTGTCACGCCTCGAGGCAGAGATTCTTAAGGCTTTTTTTTTTGTGACCTGGACCCACTTTGGCACTCAGGTAAAGCCTCCATTTGAAATGTTTTAAAATGCATTAAAATAAACGACCAGGGGTTGGGTTGAAATACAATGATCAGATTTTTGTTTTTAATTTTTGTTTTTCCTCTTTGCTTGAGGATGAGATGCTGTGAAGGAGTGGGGCAGAACTCATCCTGGTAATCATCCTGGAAACGATCCATTTTGTCTTTTCAGCAAGGTAAAGACTGTGTAGATCCCGGAGGTACTTGAATAATTGTTTGCCAAATAAAATGCATTGTCCCGTTCTCTCCGTCTTCCATTCACATCCTTCTTCCCTACTCCTTTCCTGCCCAGGAAGGATAACCTCTCCCGAGTCACTACTAGGGTGGTGAACCACACCTACCCAGGCCCCAGGCACAGGGGGCCAGATGGTCATTGCAGACCTTCCAACCCCATCTTAACCCTATCCTTTTCAGGGAATAGGGAGAAAAGCTGTGTGAGCTGGAATGGCAGACTTGGCCACATCACACTCTCCCAGTCCTCAAAATGAGAGGACCAGCAGAAGTAAAAGGTGTTAAGCCTGGTGTAGTCCTCCCCAGGGGTAGCTTAGGCCTTATGCCAGGACCCAGTTGGGAGAACAATACCAGTGTGTCAAGCATGGTCAGGAAGTGATGCAAGACTCTTCCTCTGTAAGGCTTGAGAACCTGGATAAAGGGAAATTGGGAAATCAGGCAGGGCCCCACCTAAGCAGGGAGGTCAGAGACCACCCAGACCCAAAGACTTAGGAGTACTTTGTTGTCTTGTGGTAAAGCAGAAAGTTAAATTGCAATGAAAATAATGAACCAGGTAAATGCCCTTTGAGTCTGGGGTTTGAAAAGACATCTTCCCTACAACAGTCCTGTGAGGTAGAGTACAGATACTGAGCTCCTTTTACAGATGAGAACATAGGCTCTGACTTGCTTGTAGTAAGTACAATCAGTAAATATCCTAAGCGAGATTTGGTGACTCTGGAGGCCAATCCAACTCCATCCTGGGATTAAACTTGAGGAGATTCTCTGGTCTGAAGGACCCTTTGCTCTATGAATGTAGGGCCAACTCATTATCTGAGTCAGCAATGTATTAGAGATGGGGTTGATGTCTTCTTGTCCCCAAAATATCTCCCCACAAGCCTCCTCATAAGTCAGTCAACAAGCATTTTATATGCTGCTAGGTACTGTGCTAGGTGAGCCTTTATAAAGGCAAAAAACAGTGATCATTGTCATCAAGGAACTTACATTCTATCAGGGGAAATAATACAACATGTATGTATATTAGAAAAAAATATCAAAATATAGACAGTAAATACTAGGTAATTCAGTGTAGAAGAGTGGAAAGCACTAGCTGTTTGGGGGATTTGGAAAGGCCTCCTGTAAGAGGGAGTGCTTATGCTGACTGTTAAAAGAATCAAGAGACTCTTTCGAGGCAGAGGTGATAAAGGAATGTGTTCTAGGCATGGGAAACATCCTGTGCAAAGGCCTGGAGAGAGAACTCACATTGTTGTATGTGACAAAGTACAAGTAGGTCAGTTTGCCTGAATGGTAGAGTACATGATAGGGAGTAACCTGTAATAAACCTTATAAAAGGTAGGTTGCAGCTGAGCTGTGGAAGGCTTTAAATGCCAGAGGACTTTATGTTCTTGGAGAAATAGGGTACCACTGGAATTTTTTGAGCAAAGGAGTGACATGGTTAGACCTGTGCCTTAGGAACAATCCCTGGACCGGTTAGTGCAGGATGATTTAGAAAAGGGAGACTTGAGCCAGGAAGACCATGTAGGAGGCCACTGCAGTGGTCTTGAGGGTGTCATCTAGGGTGATGGCAGTATGAGTGAAGAGAAGGGAACAGATTCAAGAGATACTGGCACCATGCTTAAAGTGACTCAAAAAGGCATTTTCTCCAGAAAGGCCCCTGCTAAATTGAAATGCTAACAACTCACTCTACTACTAACCATTATCATTAATAATAATGATAACAATAATAACAAATAGCATTTATCTAAGTAGCTTAAGGTGTGCAAAGCACTTTGCAAATAATTATCTCATTTTATCCTCACAAGGATCCTGAGGGGATAAGGGCTGGCATTATCCCTAGAAAACCGAAGCAAACAATGACACAGGGCCACTAAGTATCTGAGGCTGTGTTTGAACCCTCGTCATCCTGAGCTCTGAACCCAGCACTTTCTCAAAACCCTGCCTAGCTTCATTTATCAGACTACCTTTATTTGGAGGTAGGAGGAAGGTAGCAGGAATTAACTAACTCTGGAATGTATTCTGTTGGAACAGGCTTCTGTAGGTAGAAAGTCATGGCTTCCAGGTAAACTGATAAGGAAGCTGAGAGCACTGGTTACCCAGAAAACAGAGACATGAGGGGAGAGGAAGGTGCTAAAAGGGAAAAGGATCCACTTCCCAATTATGCCTTAGACTGACACTGCGGAGTGGAGGAGGAGGGAGTCTAGCTTGCCCCAATTTTTCTCTGGTTTTCAGAATCATAGAAAGACCCAAATTATTCTAGGACTGGTCTGGGATTTGGGGCTGATAAAGTCCAGGATCCCAGAGGGCTGCCTTGGGCTTATTCAAAAGCAAGCTTTTTAGTTGTTCCTATACAGCTTAGATAGATAAGAATCAGTCTGGCACAAAGGTCATAGTCAGCCCCAGAATCAGGAAGAAGACCAGGGTTCAGGTTCCACCTCTGAAATACATTGGCTGTGTGACCCTGAGCAAGTCACTTTGATGAGGTACAAGCTCTGGCAAGCCTTCCTTGAACTCTCCTTGAATCTTCCCATTTGATGAAGCATTTGCCTGAGGTTCTCAGAGCCTGTACCTCATCAACTTAAGCTCTGAAATCATAGGCTTGATCACCCTGTCCCCCCCTCAAAATAAATATTGTTGTCATAGACTGTCGCAGTTGGCAGGGACTTCAGAGATTTAGTTCAATCCCCTCATTTTTACAGATAAGAAAATTGAGAAACGTGTTGAAAATTATTCAGGGTCACACAGCTAGTTAGTGGGAGAGCTGGAACAAGTACCTAAATCTTTTGACTTCCTTTGGTGTCCTTTCTGTAACACTTAAGAGAAGGGGGACCCTGGTTTCTGACTAGCAGGTATACTTTTTACTCCCAATCACCTAACCAACGGCTTTGGTATTGACACAGTCCTCTTTCTAAAAAGCATATAAAACTTTAGATAACGTCACCAACTGGATTCAGATGTGGTGGTTTCCCATCCTGATAGTTGCTTCTGTTTCCTTCTGGCTGATTGAGTGTATAGAAGGAAGATTCTTCCAGGCCAGTTTTATTCCAGACAGTTCCCAGGGTAATTCCTGGGGGCAGGTCTAGCTAAGATGCTTTGGAAAATTTCCTTTATTTCCCTTATATGAAGAGTATAAACCAGGCTTCTGGGGGCGGGGGGAGGAGTTGGGTTTGATTTGAGGCTGGTGACACATCTCCCATGGGGACTTGCTGCTGGGAATGACAGGCCCTTCTCAAGTTCCCATGTATTAGGGTGGGTGGGTCTTCTCTTCTTAATGTGCATTTACCTTCCTGTAAGATACACTACATGTAGTAGGCACATAATAAATGCTTGTGGAATGAATGTACTTGATAGTACTTTTTTCTTAATGTTTTCCTTCTGTTGAACACGTTTGTATGTTCCATCGTCCTCATTCGTCATTGTTGTGTACAATTAGGCCCTCAATAAATGCTTTTTGATTTACTAGGTTCTGCCCAAATTAGAGAAATACCTTGCACATATATAACACTTTTGTGTGGTATCTACTTTGACCTTCACAAAAACCTTTCCAGGTGTATAGAATAGTATCATCTCTATTTTATCAATGAAGCTTTAGCTCGATAAAGGTTATGTGGCTAGTGAATGGTAGGAAGCTAGGGCTTTGGGTCTTTTACCAAATCACTGGATTTCAAAGTTGGAAGAGACCTGAAAGGTCATACCTGAATGCTACTGGGAGAATTTCTTCACATCACCTTTGACAAGTGGTCATCCAGCCTCCCTTTGAAGATCTCAGGTGATAAATAGGGAACCCACCACCTCCAGAGGCAGCCTATTTTACTTTTGTATGACTGATTATTAGGAAGTTTTTTTTTCTGTAATTTATGCCCATACCTGCTAATTTTGGCCTCTGGGGTTAAGTAATACAAACCTTAGCCCTCTTTCACATGGCAGCACTTCAGGTACCTGGAGATATTTATCATCTTCCCTTCCCAACCAACTCTTCTTTTCTCTAGGCTTAACATCTTCAGTTCCTTTAATTGAACCCTAATAAATGGGAATATGAAAAGGGCCAATCATTCTCAGAAGCAAGTCCTTGTGGAAGGTGTGTCACCAGCCAGAAATCATATAGCATGATCACTAGTATACTTACCATGCAAGTTTCCCTCCTCTGAATGATCTCTAGCTTGTCAGTGTCCTTCCTAAAACATGGTACCCAGAACTGAAAACAATGCTTTAGAAGTGGTCTAACCAGCAAAGGACTTTACCTAACACCAGTAGTTTGCTGGTAGTTTCCTCCTTCAACTGGTGAATTCCTCCGGGAGCTGCCATTTTGTGGAGGGCCTTATGCTGGCCTTCATTCTTCTGGCCTTGCTCTTGGTTTACCAACTTCAAAAGCATGCTCCCAACTAGGTAGCTTCCTTCCACCTCCCCAAACCCAGCCTTCTCAGTTTCCTCATGTGTTGTCTTTCCCATTTTAGAATATAAGCTTCTTCAGGTCAGGGTTTGTTTTTCTTTTTTTTTTTTTAATTTTAATTTATTTTCTTGGTTACATCCTTCATTTCCACAAGGTTTTAAGTTACAAATTTTCTCCCCTTTTTGCCCCTACCCTCCAGCCCAGAACATTGATCCCACTGTAGGCCCCTCCCACAATCTGTTCCCTTTTATGCC
>CM053598.1:97837890-97860869 GCA_028646575.1 Pseudocheirus occidentalis | reverse complement strand
ACCATGTGTTTGGACCCAAAATGATGAGCACTGAGCCTCTTTCTACCCTCTAATGTTGTCCAATTTAGAGGCAAAGGGAACTCAGCTACAACTCACCTAAGGTAGAAACCTTACTGTCCCACTGACAGAACAGCTTTCTGGTCTTGCCCATGACACTTCACAAAACACCTAACCTCCCACCTAGAGGGAGGTGGCAGTTTTAAGTGCCCAGCCTTACTCCCTGCTTGCCTGTGATCTAGTTCCATAATTACTTACTTTCAACTGCCAGGAGCTATCCTTCCAGTTTAGAAGAAATGTCTCCCTGGTTACCTACCAGTCATTTCTTTTCCTCTTAAAATATATCAATTTGAGCATCTGTTAGAGGTTCCCTCCCTCCTTCTAATGGAAATGCTCACTAGACTAACCCTCTTACATCTTGTTTACCTTTCTGATTCTTAGATGGGCTAGGAAAAAACAGTGAGATTGCATGGACCAGGGAGTCCTGATACGGAGCTAAAAATTCTCTAAAACTAGGAACAACATGGAGTAGCTACCTAGTCTGATAGCTGCCCAGGGTGGTTACGTCTCTCTTACAATATTGCACCTTAAATTTGTTTTTAATTGATAGACTTCTATGGTTCAGTCATTTCAATTGTCAGACTCTTTGTGACCCCATGTGGGGGAGTGATTTGTCAGCTCATTTTACAGATAAGAAAACTGAAGCAGAAAGGGTTGTGACTTGCCCGGGGTCACACAACTAGTGTGTAAGATCACATTTGAACTTGGGAAAAGGAGTCTTCCTTGATTCCATACTGGTGCTCTATCCACTAACTGCCCATTATGTTCTACCCACATGCAGATGCTCAAATATGTCCATGAATGAGGGCCAAACTGTACAAGTAAAGATATAAGTCAGTGGGGTACACTCTGCACCCTCTGGGAAGACTCCTCAGAATGAGAAGGGAGAGAAACTATGTGGAAACCAGAGACAGACTTTCGTAAGACTGGACAGACCTGAGTCCTGGATTTACACAACCTAGGACCCTTCCCCCCTTCCCTTGCTGTCATCAGCATTAGGCTCCTTTCAGGAGTTTTAGACCTTCACCCTTGCTTTGACCTTTACCAAATAAGTCCGTGGATGATACCTTGGCTTCCTGTCCCACCTCCCTGCCAATAGGAGATAGTGGCAGACTTCTTTGTTATCCGCCACTGGGTTAGATTTCACGCCAAGACTGAGAACCCACCTCCTAGCCAATGGGAGAAGGGACAGCCAGGGGAGGGGGCTTGACCGCCTGAGGGTATAAATTCTTGTTCTGTCTTTTGTAAGGCCTCCTCACCTTCATCCCCACCACAGAGATGACTGCCTCTTCCTGTGGGGGGAAGAGAATAAAACTTCCTGTTCCTTCCTCAAGATGCCTCTGACTTTTGTTTTGTCTTGGGTGGAGGATTTTTGGGGTCCCTGTACCCCACACATAAGTAATAGTTAATAGTAGTGACAGAATCAAACAAAAAAGCCAAAACAAACAGCATGAAAAAGTGACTGTATGTTGTGGTACCTGCAACTGTACCCTTCTGTTTTTTAGCACTTGATAAAAGCCAAGTTGACAAGCATTTCTTAAGTACTACTATGTGACAGGCAGATTCTCTGCATCATTCATGGTATTTTCTACGTCTTATTGCTGTTTGAAGTTATTTTCTACAAATGGTTGCATTTGATCTCTCTACTGTCCATTGGGTCCTTTTGATGATCTTCATTATTTCATATAAACATTCTCATATTTCTTTGTATTCATATTTGTCATTCTTTACAATCCAATCATGTTCTATTATATTCATATTGCACAATTTACTTAGCTATTCCCCAATATTCAAACACGTGGTTTTTTCCTATTACTGGTAGTACTTCTATGAGTATTTTTCTACAAGTGGATCTTTTTTTCCCGGCACTAGCCTCATTCAGGCACAAACCTAAAAGTGGGATTGATGAGTTAAGGGCTATGAACATTTTTGTAACTTTGTCGTCTGAAATGATGGAATCGCTTCACAGTTCCAACAGCAATGAATTAGCATGACTTTTTTTCCCACATCTTTGCCAATTGTGAGTTTTGTCATCTCTAACTATCTTTGCCAGTTTGGGTGTGAGGTACTACTTCACAGTTGTTTTTGCTTCTCTTTTCTCTCTGTTGCCAAGCTTTGCCATACTTGTCCTCCTAAGATCTCTCACTTGTGTCCACTTCTTTCCCCTTATACTGCCTCTAGTTCAATTTAGGTCCTCATCTCTTGCCTAGACTATTTTTTTTAAATCCTGTTGCTCCCCTGCTTCTAGCTTATCCTATCTACCCTATCCACTCTTTAACACAGTTGCCAAATTCCGAAACCAGATCTGACCAGGTCGGCCCCTTTCACAAAAACCACCAGACTCTCTGTTGCTCCTGGGATAAAATGCAAAATCTTCAACCTAATATTCTAGGTCCTCCACTATCTGGCTCCCACCTACCTCATCTTTTTTCATGGCGTTCTTCTTCACTTATTATTCTTTATACATAACATTCCATCTCTTACCTTGCAAGCCTCTGCAAAAATCTGAAATTCACTAAAATATGTTCTTACTTTGACTTCACAGAATGCCTTACTTCCATCAAAGCGCTACCTCAGGCTATCACCTCCTACATGAGACATTTCCTGAAATTTCCCTCACCTCAGTTGTTAACATTCTCCCCTTCTTAAGATTACTTTGGGGGCGGCTAGGTGGCCCGCAGTGAGTAGAGCACCGGCCCTGGAGTCAGGAGTACCTGAGTTCAAATCCGGCCTCAGACACTTAACACAAAAACTAGTCACTTAACCCCAACTGCCCTCCAAAAAAAAAAAAGCAAAAAAGATTACTTTGTATATACCGTGAATTTATATGTGTATATTTTCTATCTCCCCAGTAAAATGTTAGCTCCTTGAGGGCAAGCACCATTTATTTTTGGTCTTTCTATCCATGGTACCAAATAGTGCTTTGCATATTGTTTTAATAAACATTTGTTGGATTATTCTTTTTTACATATTATTTTTCAGGTGGTTTATTGGTAATTTGTGTATATTCTTTCATGAACTGCCTGTTTCTATTATTTGCTGATCTAATAGTGAATAGCTCTTTTTTTTTTAATCTTTCTGGAGGGGGGAAGGCAGGGCAATTGGGGTTAATTACTTGCCCAAGGGCACACAGCTAGTAAGTGTGTCAAGTGTCTGAGGCTGGATTTGAACTCAGGTCCTCCTGACTCCAGGGCTGGTGCTCTATTCACTGCACCACCTAGCTGCCCCATAGTGACTAGCTCTTATTCTTACACATTTATATCAGGGAGGAAAAGGGCATGCACTGTGCTAAGCAATTTACTAATTTTATCTCCTTTGATCCTCACAACAACCCTGAGAATTAGTTGCTATTATCCCCATTTTATAGTTGAAGAAACTAGCAATATACTAGATTTTGGAGGGGGGGAGAGGTCAGGCTTTTTTTTCAGAGATATTTAATGTAGTCTTTTTAGTCCACATCCTTTCTTATTCTGTATGGACTGACTTTATATAAAAATTTTAATCAAAATGTGTCTTGTGATTTCCTTTATATCACAACTGGTTACTCTTTCCATATCCATAAGGAAAGGCATATCCTGTTCTCAAATGATTTTTTTTGATGATATGATTTTTATATTTAGACTTTGGGATCCATTTTGAATTTGTTGTGACAAGTGGTATAATATGTTGGTCTACATCCCATTTTCCAGCAAAATTGCCCTAATAGTTTTAGTAAAATAATGTAGTTCTTCCCAAGTAACAGAAGGTCTGCTATATGTATTTTGTTCTACATTTTACTTACCTAATCTTTTCCACTGATGTATTTTTTTTTCTTCAGTGCTAAATAATTTTGCTAATTACTCCACTGTAACAGTTTGAAATAATGATAATAATAATAAGCCTTCCCCTTTCCTGAAATTTTGTATTATTTCTCTTGATGTTCTGGACGATTTGTCTTTGAACATGCATTTTATTATTTTACCCAGTTCCATAATATTGCTGATTTGATGGTCAACGTTAATTTTATAAATTGGTTTGGGTAGTTTTGTCATCTTTTATTAGCCTCGTTAAGCCATGAACACTGAGTTAACTCCAATTATTTAGTTCTTTTACTTTCATGAAAATTGTTTTGTGGTTGTAGTTATACAAATCTTATATGTGTCTCCATGGGTTTACACTTAAATATTTCATACATTTTGTTATGGTAAATATTATTTCTATTTTAGTATATTCTGTGATACAGTCTAAGTAATATTTCATTTTTCTTGGGGTTTATTTGCAATATATAAAACACTAATGATTTTATAGATTTATTTTACTTCCCAATACTTTGCTAAAGGTATTCATTTCAGTTAATTTTTTGTTGTCTTTGTTTTTCATAAACCATCATATCTGCAGAGATAGTCTCATTTTTGCCACTGCTCATTCCCTCTCATTTCTTTTTCTTGTCTTGCTATTGGTATAGCCAGCATTTCTAGATATGTCAAATAATAATAGGCTTACTAAGTATGTTTGTTTCACTTCTGTTAATAATGGAAATTTATCTAATATATCCATTGCATAGTATGCTATCTCATGGTTTCAGAGAAAGGCTTTTTACCATATTGAGGAAAAATCGTTTGGTTTCTTCAAGATGTACATATATCTGTTTACATACATATATATAGCTATGTTTTTTAAAAGCCTTTATTGATTTGATATTAATATGATTGATTGGTTATGCTGTTGTCCTCCTACTGTACAATCCTTAAATTACAAATACAAATACAAGTACAAATTTTCATTGTAATGAAAAAAATTTGTTGATAATATTTTTTATTTCTCTACTTAGTGTAATTTGTTCCTTCTCTTTTTTTTTTATCATTTTTCCTTTTTTTATTAAGCTGGCTAAAGACATCGATTTTATTGATCATTTCATTAGTTCTTTGTTTTTTATTAACCAGATTATTATTTTTGTTTTTAATTGTTTATTTTACCTTTCATTTTGAAAATATCCTTATTTTTTTCTCATTTAAAATGGGCACAAATATGATCATTCATTTTATTATATTGTCCCATTTATGTTTTTTTCTTAATTCTGAATTTAACCAACATCAAATAGGATGCGGAGAGGGAATAAGAATTTATATAGGCCTCACTATATGCCAGGCACTGTGCTAAGTGCTTTACAAATATTATCTCATTCACTGCTTCCAACAACCCTGCAAGATGAACATTTCCACATAAAAAGAACAGAAAGAGAACTATCCCTGGAACTGCCAATTTATATTATGAACAGCTTGCTTTTCTCTTTAAGCAAATAATAAATTCAGCATGTTATCTCCAAAATTGTCCTGCTTGTCTGTTTCCTACTAACCTTTATTATGTTCTCATCGATGTATTTTTAAGTGCTTCAGTGACTGACCTTCCTTTTAAAAATTTTTGATAACCCTATCACTAGCTTTCCCCTTCTAACTCCCCATTCCCACTCCCCCATTAAAAGAAAGAAAAATAATATCCTTGCATCAGACAGAGTTACACAAAGCAAATCCCCACTCTAGCTATGCCCAAATGTGTATCTCACTCTGTACTTTTTTAAAAATTTATTTATGTACTTTTAGTTTACAACATTCAGTTCCACAATCCCTTGAGTTCCAAATTTTCTTCTCCCCCTTTCCCCTCCATGGCAGCATGCAATCCAATATAGGTTCTACAAATTCCTTCACATTAAACATTAGTCAAGTTGTAAAAAGTTATAACCAATCTAGTGAACAATGAGAAAGAAGAAATGAAACAAAACAAAACACAAAAGAGAGAGCAAGTGGTTTGCTTCAATCTGCATTCAGACTCTGTATTTAGGTCTTTCTCTGGATGTGGATATCCCTTTCCATCTGAGTCTTTCCGAGTTGTCTTACAATCCTGTATTGCTGAGAGGAGCCCAGTCTATCAAAGTCAGTCCTCACAGATACGTGTGTCTGTAACTGTGTACAAAGTTCATCTCTTTTAGGAGATAGATAGACGTGTGTTTTTCTCACTGGAATCCTAGTTCGTCATCATATTGATCAAAGTTCTTAAATCTTTCAAAGTTGTGTTGTTGGGCTGTTGTTTTTCTTTTTAATGCTGTTATTCATTGTTCTCATGGCGCTGCTCCCTTTATTCTGCATCTGTTTATACTGATCCATGTATGGTTGGGTCAAAGGGTACACACAATTAAAGGACTTCGTACATTGCTCCAAATTGTTTCCCAGACTGGCTCAACCAGTTCTCAGCTCCTGTTTTCATACAGACCCTCCAACAATTGCCACTTTACTTTTTTGTCATTTTTGCCCAATTGATTGGGTGTAAGATAGAATCTCAGAATTGTGTTAATTTGTATTTCTTTTATTAGTGATTTAGAGCGTATTTATGGTTATTGGGTAACTCAGATTTTTTTCCTTTGAGAGACAATTACATCTTCAGAGAAGTGACTTTACTAATAAGTAATTGGGATTTCCCTAGGCATTGAAAGGAGAGTGGATTCATACTGGTGATTAAAGAAGTATTTGTACAGTTTATGATTAACATGAATATTGTCCCAGTGATTCTGTATGACTAAAACATATAAGACCGCGAGCTTCTCCCCTTCCCCACCCCCAAAATCAGAATAACAGTTAACTTGAGGACCACAGAGAGACATATTGTAGGGATAAGTTGTCTGCAGCATATTGACCAGGCCTTGTGTTCAAGAAGTACGGTAAGATACATCATCCAAGAAATGTATGATCAGAAGAAAGTGAGGACTTGTCATGTAAAAGAACAAGAGATAACCGCTGGAAAGCTTAAGTACCTCGCTGGTACTCACAGAAAGTTAAAAGACCTAGAAAGAGGCCCCTCCTCTTTTGTATCTCATATCTTACAGGCTGGTTTAACAGCCTCATCATCCAATTAAAATTGCTCTTTCCACATCTGCTTATCTAACCGGAACCTGCTCACCCCCAGGCTCACAGGGCCAAAGCATCCTAAATTCCACATGCCCAGAATGGAACCCGTATCTTTTCCCCTAAGCCCTTCCCCTCTTCCTGGTTCTCTATTACTGTTGAGGGCCTCCCTCATCGACTCAGACACCCAGGTCTACAGTCTAGGGGTCATCCTGAAAGCCTCTCCCCACGTTCAATCTGTTGCCAAGGTCCATTGATTTTTCCTTCATTAACATTTATTATATTAAGGAAATTGAGGGGACTGGAGCGACAAGTTGTGGTGGAAATTGAGTGAACCACACTGCCACTGCTTAATAAATCGATAATACTCAAAAGCTGGAACCTTTCTTTCCTCAGCCATTTCATCCTTCATCCACCGCAGTACTTCTCTCCTCTGACACCGCCACCACCTAATACAGGCCCCTATCACCTTGAGTCCAGACTACTACAACAGCTTCCTGGTAGGGCTGCCTTCCGCAAGTTTTTTCTGCATACCGGGCCATTCTCCACTCAACTGTCAAAGAGATTTTTCTTTGCTTTGCTTTTTGGAAGGCAATTGAGGTTAAATGACTTATTCAAGGTCACATGGCTAGCTTTTGTGTTAAGTATCTGAGATTGGATTTGAACTTAGGTCGTCCTGACTCCAGGGCTGGTGCTCTATTCACTGTGCCACCTAGCCACCTTACCAAAGAGATTTTGTTAAGGCACAGATCAGGCCATGTCATGCCCTATACTCACAAAATTCCAATCACTCCCTATTACTTCCAAGACCAAATATAAAATACTCGGTCACTGAAAGCCCTTCATTACCTGCCCCTTCTCCCCACCTGTGCTCTCTCCCACCTTCTGCCTCCCCACATATTGTGGGATCCAGTGACACTGACCTCCTTGCTGTTCCTCCAACAAGGCATTCCATCTCCTGATTCCAGGCACTTTCACCATCTATCTCCCTGTGCCTAGAATACTCCCCTTCTTATGTCTGCCTCCAGAACTAAAGTCCCAATTAAAATCCCACCTTCCGTGGAAAACTTTCCCGATTCTCCTTCATTCTAGTGCTTTTCCTCTGTTTACTATTTCAAATTCATCCTGTACATAGTTGTTTGCATCTTGTTTCCCCCATTATACTGTGAGTTCCTTGAGGGCAGGGACTGTGCTTTACCTTCTACAATCCATCCTCCACACAGCTCTGAAGGGATATTTCTAAAACTCAGAGCTGACCAAATCCCTCTTCTGCTCCAAAAACCTCAGTGGCTCCTGATTGGTTCTAGGATGAAATGCAAATGCTTATGTTTGTCATTTAAATTCCTTCAAATCTGGCTCCAGCCTATGTTTTTCCAGGCTTATAACATTATACATATACATTACTTATTAATGTATATGTGATGTTTCCTATATAGAATTTTTTTTAATTTCCATAGTGATTTAATGTTTGCAAAGCATTTAGCAAATATTGCTTAATTAAATCCTCACCTCAACTCTGGGAGGTAGATGCCCTTATCACCCCATTCTACAGATGGAGAAACTCAGGTGGGATTAGGTAACATGACTTACCCAGGGACATACAGCTAGGCAATACCTCAGATAGAATTTAAGCTAATTGAGGGCAGGAACTATTGGTTGGTGGTGATGGTGTTGTCTTTATATCTCTAGCATTCTAACACAGTGCTTGGGGTATGACCCCTTGCATTTGCAGATTTTAAATTATGAATCAGTTTGACTCCACAGAGATTAAGTGTTAACTGTGGTCAAGACACTATGCTAATCCAGGGGCAGCTAGGTGGCACAGTGAATAGAGCACTGGCCCTGGAGTCAGGAGAACCTGAGTTTGAATCCAACACCAGGCATTTAACACTGACTAGCTGTGTGACTTTGGGCAAGTCACTTAACCCCAATTGCCCTGCCTTCCCCCCTCCAAAAAAAAAAACAAAAAACCAAAGACACTATGCTAAGCCAAGTCTTTTGGCATAGGAATTCATCCTACAAAAAGACCTATTCATAGGATTCAGATTCCTACAAGGAAAGAATTAATTTCTTAGCTTTGGATAAGAGGAGCCATGTGGAATTAAGTGGCCTAACCATCACCAGTTGATGAAATGACCCCTGAAATATTTTTGACTGGGGTTCTAAGCCACCAACTCAAAGTAAATCCTCTCCAAATTCATTTTGAAAACATCTTTTAGGTCTTAAAATCTTTCACAGACACATTAAATAGAGCAACTAACATTCTACATTTAGCTGTTTTCTAGGAACAATATCTGAGTTCTGGGCAGGATTGTGGTCAAAAAAACAAAACACCTGTGATGTGACCAGGACCAATCACTACTAAAACTAAGGGTGGGAAAGGATCTGTTCCTTAGAGTCCCAGTTTGGGTCATGGCCAAGTTTGGAGAAAGAAGAAGATAAAGCTCCTTTCCCCTCTATTACCTAAGTAGAGTGAAATCTTTAGGAAAAAAGTGCAATTCTCCTAAGAACCAAGTAGAGCAGATTAGAAAATGGACCAGTTTCTGTCCAAGATAGAGACAGAGATTAGGCCATTCATATGCCCATGAGAAAAAGCATTAGTTTCCTCATTTGTAAAAGGGGGGAAAGTACATAAATTCACTACTTCCCAAGATGATATCGAGGCTTAAATGAGATAATATATGTGACAAGCGCTTTGCTGACCCTAATATGTTTCATAAATGCCGTCTTTTGTTATCTTCCCAGCAACTAACACAGCTCCTCGTACATCACAGGCACTTAATGTCTGTGAAATGTTTGAGACACTGAAATAAAGTATGGGGCCCCCTGCACTGTGTCTACAGCCAAATAAAATGATCCCCGAGTCCTAATGTGGTCACCATCACTCAAACACAAGTTATTTGCCCTAAAGCCAATTTCTACATAATTCAGCACTTGACATTTTGGCTCAAGATAAAGCATGAGTTGTCAAGTGGATTCCTCTAGTTAGAAATCCATTGGAACAGGTAGCAAGGTTCTTTTTCACTGTCTTTTATGTCTCTCAAGTGGTAGAGGGGGTCTGTCTGTGTCTTCTTTCACTTTCTGAAGCAGGAGTCTTTTTGAGTCATCTGTAGGTCCTTAAATTCTGAAGCTCATGGGGGTTCAAGCCCAATTGATGACTTTTCTGTCCTCAAGAACCAAGTTTCTGGAGATGGTGAAAAAATAAGACTTGCTATCACAGAATCCTGTTTACTTGAATGCTTAAAGGAATTCCCTGGTCTGTAGAATAATTAATAATGACTTTTTTTTTTTTTTTTTTTTTTGCTTTTTGGAGGGCAATTGGGGTTAAGTGACTTGCTCAAAGTCAAACGGCTAGTTTTTGTGTTAAGTGTCTGAGGCCAGATTTGAACTCTGGTCCTCCTGACTCCAGGGCCGGTGCTCTATTCACTGAGCCACCTAAGCACCCCCAATAATGACATATTTAATAGCACTTCAAAGTTTACAAGGTGTTTTTCTCACAATTCTGAGGTAAACAGCTCAAATATTATGGATCACAGAGATGGAAGGGACCTTACTGGTCATCTGATCTAATCTCCCTCCTGATCTTTCTGATACAGGCAGAAAACTAATTCTTAAACTATCCCAGAGGCATTTAAGTCAGTTCAGTAAACAGTTATTAAGAGCTTATTGTGTACAAAATAAGTAAGGGAGAAGGGAAGGAGGAAGGCAAGGAGGAGCGTCCAGGATAAGATGTAATTGCTGCCTGCCCTCAAGATTTTATCCAGTTGTGGGAGATAATATAAATGAAAAGTAGTATTTGATAAGTATATATGTACTTATAGATATGTGCCTTCCTTCATACATAAGAAGTACAAGTGAAATGTTATAAAACTCTTGAGGAAAGAAGAAAAAAAGAGTATTTCAACCTCTGCTTAAATACACCAGAGAATGGGGAAGTCACTACCTCTTATTAGGCAACTCTAACTATTAGAGTTTTTCCTTATATTGCATTTTAAATCTACCTCCTTGTAATATCTACTCATTAGCCCTGCTTTGGCACTCTTGTGTTTCAGAAAACAAATCTAACTCCCTCTTCCAAATGAAGCCCCTTCAGATATATGAAGACGGCTATCATAATCAAAGGATCAAAGTCAGGGGTGGCTAGGTAGCGCAGTGAATAGAGCATAGGCCCTGGAGTCAGGAGGATCTGAGTTCAAATCCGACCTCAGACAGTTAATACAAAAAACTAGTCATGTGACCTTGGGCAAATCACTTAACCTCAACTGCCCTCACAAAAAGCCAAAAATTTAAAAAAAAAAAAAAAAGGATTAAAGTCAGCTGTGAGTTATCAGCCACACCCTTCTAGGCTTTGGTCCCCACTCAAAAGAGGAAGAAGGATTGAGCCAGTTATAACTGACACTTGAGCTTCTTATGAAAGTTTTCTCCTACTGTAGTCTGTGGTGCACAGTGGTTTTAAGCACTGTAGTTTCGTGGTACCCTCTCCTACCACCCTCATGATGTACTTGCTCTTGCTCTGTTCCCTCCTCAAATATTCCTAGAGTACTTTGTCCAGACCTCTCCTTTGTTCCTCCCACCATCGCCTCCTACCCTGTGTTATTTCATAACTTACATTAGTCTTATTTCTGTCAGTCAGTCAACATACATTTACCAAGTGTCCCCTGTGTGCCAGGCTCTGTGCTGAGCACTGGGGATACAAAGAAAGTAAAAGACAGTCCCTGTTCTCAAGGAGCTCACAATCCAATGGGGGAACAACATTCAACCAACTCTATGCAAACAAGTTACACTCAGGATATATTAAGAAGGGGAAGATACTGGATTTGAGACGCTGGACAGGTTTCCTATAGAAAGGTAGGATTTTAGCTGGGACTTGAGGGAGGCCAAGAAGTGAAAATGAGGAGGGAGAGCATTGTAGGCATGGGGGACAGTCAGTGAAAATACCTGAGGGAAGTCAGGAGTTGGATGGAGTATCTGATTCCCAGAACAGTCAGGGGGCCAGTGTCCCTGCGTCTCAGAGTACTCAATACTGCATCTCAGTACTCAGTGAAGGGTATAAGGTTTAAAAAGAATGGAAAAGTGGTGGGAAGGAAGGAAGTTGTGAAGGGCTTTGAACATCAAGCAGGACTTCATGTCTGATTCTGGAGGTGATGGGGAGCCACTGCAGTTTCTGGAGGGGGAACCTCCATTCCAGCTTCCTAACCTCCCTGATGCCATGGTCTTCTTTGAGAACAAAGGACAAACCACAATTGTTTCCCATGCACGACAGACATCCCATCTCCCACTCTGGTGCTTCCCTCCTCATCTCTATCTTTAACAATTCTTAGCTTCTTTCAAAGAATAGTTCAGGAGTCACCTGTTCCCTGTCCCCACCTATTGACATACTTTACCTCTTGGAATTATTTTGTACATACTCTTTATTTATTTACTTGCACTTGTTATATTCCCCACTAGAACATAAGTTCCTTGAGGGCATTTTGTTTACTTTTCTTTGTATCCTCAGAATTGTGTTTCACGCACAACACCCACTTAATGAATGTTTGCTGACTTGGATTGAAATGCATTTTACTTATATACGCCATATCCCCTCCTCTTCCATTAAACTTCTGGAGGGCAGGCACGATTTCGTTTCATTTGTCTATCCTTAGGGCCTGGAGCCATGTCTTGAACATAGAAAGTGCTTAACAAATGGGTGCTTAACTGAATTTAGCAAAATGAAAAATTTTCAAAGTTAAGAAGACCCAGCCACTGTTCCCCAGAAGACTCTCTGTTTCCCCAGAGAACTACCCATCAAGGCCGTATCTTTTGCCCTTCTGAAACAAGCCCTCTTCAGGGAGCAGGAGCCAGTGTTTTCATTCATAAAGTCTTGAGCCATTTGGATCAGAGCATTGGAACCAGTACCTGGCTGGCTGCACTTGCCCAAAATAGCTCTAGTGGTTCAGGAGGCAACCACTGGGTGGCAGCAGCGGAAACTCCTTGGCCTCAAGATTTTGATTGGGGGTGCTGCTTCTATGTATACACAGTCGGGGAGCAAAAGAAGCTCGTGATTCTCAAAGCATTTAGCGCCTGAAGGAACCTAGACACCATCTAGTACAAGAGTTCTTAACCTTTTTTTATGTATCATGGATACCTCCTGATAGTCTGGTGATGCCTATGGACCGCTTGTCAGAATAACGTGTTTAAATGAATAAAATAAAATGCAGAGAACTACAAAAGAAACCAATTATGTTGAAATAGAGTCATCAGAACATTTTTTTTAAAAATAAGTTCATGGCAGTGAATAGAGCATCAGTCCTGGAGTTAGGACGACCTGAGTTCAAATCCAGCCTCAGACACTTGATACTAGCTGTGTGACCCTGTCCAAGCCATTTAACCCCAACTGCCTTAACAAAAAAATTAAATTAAATAAGTTCATGGACCCCAGAAAAATAACCCCTGGTCTGTTACAACCCTCTCATTTTATACATAAGAAAGTTGAGGCACAGAGAGGTCTGTGATTTGCCCAAGATTGTACTGATACTTAACTGGTCGGATTGTGTAACAAATTAGGACAGACCAATATAACAGGATCCCAGAGAGTCATCATCTATGTGATCATGCACCAGTAAAATTACCTTTCAAAGGAGAGAGAAGCAGAGGCAACAAGACAGAGATGGTTAGATAGACAAGCAAAACTGCTGTCCCTGGACATTCTGACTAATGGCCTAGCAGCTTGGGGATTTGCCCATTTTGCTTTGGGAAAGCTTCCAACTCTGAGAAAAGTCCAAGAAGGTAAAGGCCAGGAGCAGCTGGGCCAACCCCAGAGCAAAAGCTAAGCCGGGGGGAGGTGGGAGGTGGGCGGTGATGTGGGAAGGCACAAATGCAGGCTTATTGGCAGCAAAACAGTGCCCCTGGGGTACCTGCTACAAGGTCAGGATCTGACTCTGCTTTTAGGTTTGAGGCCTAAAAGCAGAATAATTCAGGTCCTCAAAACCTAGATGATTTCTCTGTGATTGGCTCTTTGTCCCTCAGTTGGGAGAGGAAGGGATGGTTTGTCATATGACCCCTCCCATACTCAAAAGGGTCATATAATATCACTATGGCAGCTGCCCAACTCTGAGAAGGGTTGGGGCAAAGGCGCCTGGTCCCTTAGTCTAAGCATCTTCATATTATAAGAGAGCCAAACACCTATGCCTGGGCACCTACACATGGCTTGCCTATAGGCATAATTCTACTATCCCTTTCTTTGAGTCCTAAATGACATCTGCTCATTACTTAATGACTGATATTGATAATACAGACATGAGTTCCCATTGACTTCCCTCCCACATGTTCTCAGAGTGGCCTTGTATTTTCCCCCTGAAGAGCCCCTTCAGGACAAAAAAAAAAAAAATTAGGTGAAAAGTCATTCATTACATTCTTTGTCCTGAGTTTTCAGGGCCTACAGACACCATATTAGAAAGATCCTGCCTTTCCCTTTTTGGTGGAAGGAACCAGATCACAAGACAGCTCTGTATCCAGAGGTATGAACCAGCCCAGCCCACTCAAGGAGTCTAGTTGGTAACAAAGGTCAGCTCTGCCTTGTAATCTAGGTCAGGTTGATAACCACCAACCACACACCTTCTCTGCCTCTCTTCTTCCTTCCTCTCTCACTCCAGGAGATCTAAATAGTTGAACCCATCAGTTTATCTTCTATGCCCAAACTCCAAGGAGTTCTAGAAAAGGCCTTTCTTGTGGTCTTCTGGGGTTACATTTAATGAGGCCAGTTGTAGAACCAAATATCTTAGCTTACTTTCCCCCCCAGGCATATGCACCAATTAGGCAGTCATTCAAAATGTATTTAAGGCAGCAAAATGGGGTAGTGAATAGAGTGTTGGACTTAGAATCAGAAAGACCTGAGTTTAAATATTGCCTCAAACACTTCTAGCTGAAGTAGCTTCTCTGTGGTCTCCTCTAGCTCTAAATCTATGACCTTGTGATCCTAGGAACCAAACATATATATGGAAAACACTTTTACTTGGTATGCCTTGGACCTTCTGTGGGAGATGTAAAGCTATAAGGCTCCATTCCGGTGTGCAAAAAAGGGAGAAAATATGAGATTGTATTTGCTGAGACCCTCAAGATTTCAAGGAAGAGAAATGGTCATGGACATTGATTATTAGAAGAGGTATTGTAGAAGATGTGGGATTTCTGTGGGACCTTGAAGAATGAGTTGAATTGAGATGGGGAATAGAGACTAGGGAATGTAAAAAGGATGAACAAGGGGATGGAGGTAGAAATGAGCACAGCCTATAAGTGGGCCAAACTGCTAGAGCCGATGTATACAGAATGAGATAAGGTTGGAAAAGCAGACTGGACTTTGGAGGGCCTTATATATGCAAAGGCCGAGCTTGGACTTTGTTCTGTAATTATTGGAAAATCACTGAAGGCTGTGGGGAAGGAGAGTGACATCATGGAAATAGCATTCTAGAAAGATTAACCTGATAGTGTCAAGATGGCAGATTGAAAGGAAGGGGGAAAAAAAACCCATCCAGAATCCTGATTGCATTGAGCACCATACAAACATGAAAGGACTTAACCAATGCTATGCCTGCACTTGGTTTTTTCCTAAATAGTTTGGACAGGAAAATGGTTCCTGTTTTTATGCAGAAACAGTTCTACAGAGATTCTAGGAAGTTTAGAAAGGGAGGAAAATAGAAGAAGGGACTAAGAAAGCAAGAAAGTTGGTCATCATGTGAATCTCAGCAGATAGGGTAGGCTCAATACTGATGATCAGAAGACAAATTCTTGTTGCATCAGTAATGCCACAGGGGATAGATGGGATCATAGGATATCAGAACTAGGAGGTACCTTTTAGAAGCTGCCTAGCCTAGTTTTAAAAGTTGCCTCACCCACTCCCCATTTTACAACTGAGGCCCAGTGAAGTGACGTGCCCAAGTCACATAGCCAATTAGAGTCTTGCCATTCCTACAAAGTCACAACACTGCTGCCGTAGTTTAAGAACCAGGAATGGCTAGCATGCATAGAAGCATCTCTAGACAGAACAGGCCCTTGTGCCTTTCTTCACCATGGTGGGGAAAAAGAAGAGAGAACACATCACAGCCATGGAGATACAACATGTAGGGCCAGACTAATCCCTGGATCAAGGTGGAATAATGCAGGGAGGAGAGTAAGAAAACACCTTGCTGCCCTTGATGAGTATGTCACCAGGCCTACATGAATGATAGCCACTTCATCTCCAAGTGTTGAAAGAACTGGCAGCTATGATTGCTAGCAATCACTGCCAGTGATCTTTGAATACTGGCAGAGAATTCAAGAAACACTGCAGGATTGTAGAAGGGCAAATTTCCTAATTTTCTAGAACAGAAAAATGATATATTCTGCAAATTATAATATAATGAATGTGATAAATTCCTAGGAAATTCTAGAACATATTAAAAGGGATGGTCTATGAGTATTACACATGTGACCCTGGCCTCCCATTCTGGGGCCCTTGGGTCATGTGGCTTCTAGCCCACAGAAAGGCAGCTGTCACTACATTAATTATCCAGTGAGTGATTTCTCCATCTAACCTACCTATCAGATGTCTATCTTGAGCCACCAGCTCAATTGTCTTGTCAGTTTGGGATTTGTTTTGTTTTGTTTTCTGGGATGGGACTGGATAGCCTTCCTTAAGGGTCCACAATATATCTCTGTTGGCCACCAAAGGGTACTCTGTGAATGCCTAAGCTGCTGCCACACTGAGTACAGCTGCTCTAAGTAGTTAGATTTAACCCTCACTGGTCAGATCCAAAGCTAACCAAGGAGATAAAATGGAATTATTGGTAAAAATATTAAAATATAAACCTATGGTCTCTAATTCACACATAGCTTATTGTATACAGAAAATACAAAGGAAATAGCTCAAGTGTTTCTATTCAGAGGAATCCAACTCCATTCATCCACACCTCCTATGAGTAGCTGTTTGAGATCTTGGAATGCAGCTAAGGACTCTCAGCTACCTACAATTCACAAAAAATGAATAAGGGAAAAAGAGTCCAAACTCTATACAGAATCGTAGACTATAACAGAAACAAGGAAAGGTGGGGAAGAAAGTGAAAATCAATGACCTGCCTCCCCTCTCTGCTCTAGGTGTACAACTGGAAGAGAAGACTTGAGCAGGAGGGAAGTTACAGCTTTCAGTTTTTTAAAGGGATTTCATATGGAAGAAGTCAGAGCTAAAAATAATGGGTAGGAATTTCAGAAAGGCAGATGTCTACTCAATGTAAGGAAAAGTTTCTTAATAATTATAGCCGTCCAAAAGTCAATGGGCTACAGTGGAAACTGACAGGTTACCCTTGCTGGACCTCTTCAAGAGGATTTGGAGTCAGTTGGGATAGGTGTCCCATGTCCCGTGTCCCATGAGGACCCTTCCATCTCTGAGATTCTGTAGCTCCCTTTGATTGAGGAAAATTTTCTGGTAGTGGATAGATAACTGGACTTAAAGTGTAATCCTGAGCAAGTAACTTAACCTCTCTCAGCCTCCTCATCCTTATCCATAAAATGGTGATAATAATAATAGCACCTACATCACAGGGTTAATTTGAAATATCAGATGTGATGACACAGGGCTTCAGAAACCTTAAAGTGCTATATAAAGGTTAGCTATTATCATTATCATGTTGTTTGGAGGGGTTTTTTTGAGGGGGAGTGATCTATGACCATGTAAAGCACTACAAATTCCTCCAACTTTCCCCCTGTAACCTCATTAAGAAAACTTTTTATCTGTTGGGTTTGTAAGCCTAGGGCAGGACTCTGGCCAACAGCTTTCCACAGTTTTCTGGGTGAGATTAAGGGAAAGTGTCTCTAATGAAACCAAGATAACAACTAAGCAGACCATTTCTACACAGGTTTTCTTGGGAACCATTCCACCAACTCAACCTGGGGATGGAGAAGTAGTATGTACTATTTCTAGTATGTGTAGTGGATAGAGCACCAGTCAAGAAGTCAGGAGACCTGAGATCTGGCATCTGCCAATGACTAGCAGCAATGGGACTTTTCTGGACTTGTTTTCTCATTTGTAAAATAAAGGGGATGAACCTGGAGAATTCTAAGTCTCCCTCCAACTCAAAGATGCTACAGTTCTGTAGGTTTCTGAGCAGTCACATTAATTTGGCTAATGCCAAAGAAAAACACCCCCCCAAAAAACGGTGTTTAATGACTCCGGGCTGAGGATGTGCATAGGATAGGTCTGAGGGTATGGGTAGGACTTAAAGGAAATACAGAAGGAAAATCTCTCCTACAGAAACTTTCCTCTGAATCCTCTGCTCAAGGAAGGCACAATTCACACAGCACCAAGAATAACCTTACTCTGTGTGGCTCCAAAAGGTAAAACTTGGACCACTGGGTAGAGTTCTAGGAATGGTGGAATTGAAAATAAAATATGATTGGGGCAGCTAGGTGGTGCAGTGAATAGAGCACCGCCCCTGGAGTCAGGAAGACCTGAGTTCAAATCCGGCCTCAGCCATTTAACATTTATAAGCCATGTGACCTTGGGCAAGTCACTTAACCCCAATTGCCCCCTCTGAAAGAAAGAAAGAAAAGAAAAGAAAAGAAAAAAGAAAATTGCATTTTTTTAAAGATGAGAGATTGCAATTCAGTATCAGGGACAACTTTCTGATAGAGCTGTCAAACAATGTAATAGACTGACCCATGAGGTAGTGAGTGAGCCATCCCTAGAGATATTCAAGCAGAGAATGAATGACTATCTACCTGGAATATTCCAGAAGGGATTTTTACAGTAGGTAGGAGGTTGAACTTGGAAACCTCTCAGGTCATTTCTATATGGTGCAAAAATTAGGGCACCCTCCATCCCCAGGGTATAATGAGCCAGGAAGATCTGTGGCTGTCTCACTGCTAAGCTTTGTATCTAAAGTTCTCTTGCACTGAATAGTTTTCCTAGCCACCAGTCCTTGGTCACTATGACATTGCCCCTACTACCAAAGCATCTCTGAGTCCACAATGAAGGTGCAGATCTAAACACCAGGATGTGAAGCAGGGCAGAGGGGAGAGAGACCCATATATAGGGGGCTGGGCATGAATGGTACCATACATTTGTATTATATCATCTAGGATAAAGCAGAGTTGAGATTTCCAGTAAAATTTTCTGAGTCATGTCCAAAGAAATTCTGTTCTAATTCTCTACAATTTCCTGGAAGGAAGGAAGAGGCTCTTGGGCTGGAAGCTTTTTCCACAAGGCTCAGGAGCCAGGAAGTGACGTAGCGCCTATCAGGTTAATGAGGCCAGGTTATTGTGGGCAAACCCAACATATACATTTCCCAGAACTGAAATAGAAAACCCCAACCTTTACCCCACCTGTCCGCTAGCTGTCAATGCAGAGGCCTAAGTAAAGGGTTGGTGGTGGTTAAGTTGGGGGGGGGGGCAGTGAGAGCCCTAGTTGACTCTATTTCCAAAAGATCCCTTCTTACTCTAAGCCCTAGAAGTTCCAGATGCGTGATCAAAAAAGGGGCAATACCTAAAGGACTGAGGACTCGAAATAAAACCAAAGCATTTGCTGCTGCCCGTGAAGAATAACGAAGAATAACAACCATAGACCAGCTGCCCAGGGCTTAAGGAAACAAAAAGATAGACTGTAGGGTGACATCAGACATGTGGTAGGGAAATCTCTGTTACCCCACTCCTTCCCCTTCCCCAAACTGAATGTCAAATAGCACCTAAAGTGTCCAAGGTGGAAACATTCAGCCTCATGTGGCCTAGAAAGGAGTACATCTGTCTAGAGGGAGAACTGAGATCAACCCATATTTCATGACTGAATGAACCAGCTGGGACTCAGTGCCATTAGGAAGGGATAGTGATTAACTCCCTTAACACATATATGTGCATCTTCACGTGAGTGGAAGAACATATTGTAAAGCATAATCATCTGCATTTGCCAATAACTCAGGGCATAGCTTCTTCCATTGTTCCCACATATATTCTGGCCCCAAATAGAGATTTCAAGCTCCCTGGGGCAGAGACCCTGACTTGTAATTATTTAGGATTCCTCCCACACACAGAAAGCACCCAAGACAATACTTCGTGCATAGGAGATATTCAATAAATGTCAAATATGATGGAACTGCAGCCAGCTTCTCCCCAGCCTCCCTGCCTGGCACCAAGAGCTCCCCACAATCTGCCTTCCACCTACCTTCCCAGTCTCATTTCATTTTACTCTCTTTCACCCACTTACTTCCCCATTCCAGTCAAACTGGCTTGCTAGTTGCTCCCCATACATGAAATTCTTTCTCCTATCTCTGTGTTTTTGAACAAACTATCCCCCATGCCTGAAAAGCATGCCCTCCTTGGCTCTCCCTCATAGAATCCCTGGCATCCTCCAAAGCTCAGTTAAAGAGGGGTGGATAGGAGGCACAGTGAACAGAGCACTGGCCCTGGAGTCAGGAGGACCTGAGTTAAAATCTGACCTCAGATGCTTGACACTTAGCTGTGTCAAGCTAGCTTGACACTAGCTGTGTGACCTTGGGCAAGTCACTTACCCCCAAGCCTTCCCCCCTCCAAAAAAAAAAGGGGAAAAAAAGCTCAGTTAAGGGGCCACCTCCTACAAAAGGTATCTCCTGGGCTCTCTCCAGTTATCAGCACTCTCTCCCTCTCAAAATTATTTTGTATTCTTTGATTTATGTCCATAGCATATCTCCCCTTCGCCTCTCTGGTAAAATTTAAACTCACAGAGGACAAAGATGTTCAGTGTCCTCAGTGCCTTGAACATAACAGGTGCTCAATCAAGGTCTGCTGGATTTAACAATAATAATAATGGCATTTATATAGCGTGCTAAAGTCTGTGAGTATTATACGTATATTATGTCATTTGATCCTCACCACAACTCAGGGAAGTAGGTCCCATTATTATAATACCCATTTTAGAGATAAGAAGATGGAGGCTGAGAAAGGTTAAATGACTTGTCCAGGGGCATCGCTTCTGTCTTAGGCCAGATCTGACCTCAGGTCTTACTGACTCCAGGTCCGGTGTCTCGTTATTTCTAGCTTCTTGTCCTTTGCTGTCCAAATCAGATAGTTCCACAAATATTGTCATCATTATCTCTCTTTTTGACATAGTTGTTTGCATGTTGTCTCCTCCCTTAGAATGTGTACTCCCTGAAGGGAGGGACCTTCCCTCAGTCCCTACTTTGCCCAATACCTGGCACAGAAGTGCTTATAAATGCTTGCTCACTAAGTCATTCTCCTTCCCGGTACGATTTATTCACTTCCTATCAGTCAACATTGTGTATAAGGCACTACACTAGGATGAAAAAAACAGAAGGTGCCCTCTCTGCACAAGTAGATTATTTCAACTCAATTCAACCATTCTCATAGGAGAATGATGAGAGAGAGAAGAGAGACAGACACAGAGAAGAGAGAGAGAGGATGAGAGAGAGACAGAGAGACAGAGAAAGAGAAAGAGACAGAGTGAGAAAGAGAGAAAGAGAGAGACAGAGACAGAGACAGAGAGATCTTCTGTTCCCAAATTTCCTAGAAAAAGTTATCTACACCCATTGTCTCCTCTTTCTCCCCTCCTACTCATAAAGATTGCTCTTTTACAAGGTCAACAATGATCTCCTTATTGATAAATCCAATGATCTTTTCCCAGGCTTTATCCTTCTTGACCTCTGCCAAACTGGAAACTACCGGACCACCTTATACCTGTGAATACTCTCTCCTCCCTGTTTTTGTGGCTCTGTCCTGTCATGATTCTCTTCTTATCTATTTAAATGATTCTTCTCTGTATCCTTTACTGGATTATCATTCAGGTCCAGCTCCTTCAGTGTTGGTATACTCGAGCTTCTTTTCCTGGGCTCTCTACGCTCACTCTCTGTGACCTCAGCAGCCTCCATGGATTGGACAGACCATCATGTTCATGCAAGTAGTGCCCAAATCTATGTATCCATCCTTAGCCTCTCTCCTGAGCTTTACTGTGGCTTCCCTGTTGGGCATCTCCACCTTAAAGCCCCATAGGCATGTTAAACTCAGTATGTTCAGAGTAGAAAACGGTATCTCACTTAACCATTTCTTCCAATTCCTCATGTTTACAATCTAGGAGTCACTCCTTGCTCGTCACTCTTAGTCACCTGCTTATCCCAATCATTGCTAAATCCTGCTGATTCTATCTTAACGCCTCCCAGTCCATCCCTTTTTCTCTTCTGTTGCAATAGTTTTTCTCCCTATGTCCTGTCTTTTCCTCTTTCTACTCCATCCTCCACACAGCTGCCAAATTAGTGTTCCTAACTCCGTCTAACCCTATACTTGAGAAATTTCCGTGGCTCCCCGTTGCCTTAAGGATAAAAGACAACCTCCTCTGTTTGGCATTTAAAACACTTACAATCTGGCTCCAGCCTTTCCTTCCAAGTTTATTACACATTACTCCTCCTCACATGCTACACTTCAACCACACTGGCCTAGTTGCCGTTTCTATACACAACATTCCCTCTCCCACATAGAAGCATTTTGCATAGGCTTTCCCCCCTTAATGCCTGCAATGCTTTTGCTCCTCACCCCCAATTGTTGGAATCCTAACTCTTCCACACTTGGCTTAAATAATATCCTTCAAATACTTTTTTTTAACTTTCTTTATTATTCCTGGGGTTGGGGGGGAGTTTTCTTCTGCAACATGGCTAATATGGAAATATTTGCATGACTACACATGTATAATCTATATCAAATTATTTGCCTTCTCAACGTGGGGGAGGGGAGTGAGGAAGGGAGAGAGATTTTGAAACTTAAAATTCTTAAAAAACAAATGTTAAAATTTTTTGTTTGCAAGTAATTGAGAAAAATAATAAAAATTAAATGTGAATAAATGAATGATGTCCCTTCCCAATTTTCTCAGTTATTAATGCCCCCTGCCCAAATCATCATGTGTTTATTTTATATAAATACCACACTGACACATCTGTGAATGTATAACCCCATTGCCTCCCCCCTCAATAGAACCCAGCTCTTTATATTGCTTGCCTTCTCAAAGAGTGGGGGAGGGGGAGGAGGGAAGGATAGCATTGGAACTCAAATTTTTTTTAATGTTAAAAA
>CM053598.1:97816952-97837390 GCA_028646575.1 Pseudocheirus occidentalis | reverse complement strand
AAATTCTTTCAGTGTAGATCTGCAGGTCATTTCAGAGATTGCCTGGGTTACTACAGTGACTTAACCAGTGGTCATTTATGATGGCTGGTGTTTGTCAGAGGCAGGCCTTAAATCCAGGCTTTCCTGACTCCAAGTCACTGAAACTCACTGCCTCTTATAGTACAAGAAAATAGCCTTCTAAGAAAAGGACTTTAAAAAAAAACACTCCAAATAGGTTAGCTGATAGAATTTATACCAAAGGGACAAGAAAGACTAGATTCTGGGTGTTACCTGATGACCTTTAGGTTAAGTAATAATAGCTTTCTTCACAACAACACTATGAGGCAGGAAACATATCACTTCCTTTTTATGGATAAGGAAACTAAGGTACACAAAGAAAAAATTAAGTGATTTGCCTGGGGTCACACAATTGCTAAAAGTCTGAGTTGGGACTAGGATGGTCATCTCATTTCAGCTTTGACTATATCACACAGAAATATTTATGGGTTGGAGGGAGGGCTCTCCAAGGACATATGGGATTTAGATATCAACTCAGGCAAGGAAGTTGGATTGAGAACTAAGACTAATATTGTCCTTTAGGATTCTAGTGAATAGAAAGGTCACATATCTTCTGACCAACTACTAGGAAAATCTGGGAGAGATACTTGAGAGAACAAAGTCCATTTTTAACAAGGCATTAACAGGGTTGAAATGTTGTTTTGTTTTTTTTTTAAACATGCCTGGGTGATCAGAGTCCTGATGACAGTTTAAACAGCTTCTGTAAGAAAAATTTCATGGGAAGAGTAGTTAGCAAGGTTCTATCTTGCTACTATGGCATAGGGTTGTTGCAAGCAAAGCCTATAAAGACTATGTTATAAGCTATTATTATTGAAGATAGAAAGAGGGTCTTTCACCTACTGAATCCTAAGGCTAGGGTGGACCAGTGTTTGAACTCAAGGAGATAGAGGTACTGCATTGAGAATTTAATAACCCTAAACTAGATTTTGAACTTATTCCACTCTAAGGTGTTTGGTTGGTTTTTGGACAGCCAGAAGCATTTGAGAATTTCATGGAGAGGAAGTACTCCTCACCTAGCACCTTTTCACCAAGGGTTCTTAACTTTTATTTTGTCATGGTCTTCTTCTAAGGGTAATGATTTTGAATGCATAAAATAAAATACAAAAGTTTATAAGAAACCAATCATGATGAAATGCAATTATCAAAATACTTAAAAACCCCCAAACAGTTTATAGATTGTAGGTTAAGAATCCCTGACATAGCCAGGGTTCAAAAGTGGTACTTCAGAAGTTTTAATTCTATGAGGAAAAGAGAAATTAAAGAATAAGCCACTAATCAAAGAATAAAAGTTTAGAATAAATAGAAAATAAAGAAAATCAACGAAGAGAACAAGGTAAAGAAATCCTTAAAAAGAGGGGAAGGGAAAAAAACAAACATAAGCAGAAGGGGAAGACGAAGAGAATTTTGAATTAACCATTTCTGAGGGGGAGAAAAAGGATGGGAAGAATGAGATAATAAAATCAATAAATAAGTAAAACTCCCAATTGGAGAAAAGAGTTGACAAAAACAGGAGGGAAGGGAAGGTGAAGGGAAAAAGCGATTCTGTGGGAACAGAACTGCATCAAAGTAGATAAAGTAAAACTAATTATAGGGGCAAAGTACTGACTTAAGAGGAACCAAAAATTAAAAAAAAAAATCTAGTTAAAAGTAATATTAGAAATAGACATGGAAAGTCGCAGATTTAAGTCTTATGCTTTTACATGTGAATGGATTAAGTAATCTAGTAAATGGCTAAGAACATAAACCACCATGATCTGTTGCTTACAAGGAAGGCATCTAAAAAGCACCTAAAAATTAAAAATGAGAGGCTGAAACAAAATTTACTATACACCAGGTGAATCCAAAGGAGGAGGATTTCAAAGTATGCTAAAGACAATATAAAAATAAAAATTTATAATATAAATGGAGATGACTAAGGAAACTGAATTATGCTTAACTGAACCCTAGACAATGAACCAAAAATATTAAACATGTTACAAATGACATAGCATTTAAAATCATAAAACTAACAATTAAATTGCAAAAAGACAGACAGTAACACAACAGTAGGAGAGTTTAAACATTCTTTTCTCAACAAGCTAACAAAGGTAAATGAGAGGAAAAATATAGAATTGAACAAATTATTAGAGAAATTAAAACATTATGACTTATGATGCTTCTGAATGGGAACCACTAAATATAAATATTTCTCAGCATCTGAAGGTACTTTTACAAAAACTGATTATATATTTGGGCATAGAGGAATTGCAAATAAATATAGGAAGGCAAATATACTAAAGATATCCTTTGCAGAGAATAATACAACAAAAATAGTAATTCAGATAGGTAACATAGGAAAAAATATTTTGTGTTTGGGGAAGCAGGGAATAAGTTTAGTTTCAGACACTATGAATTTAAAGAGATGAAAGGATATTCAAATGATAGTATCCAGTAAACGGTTATACATATGGATCTAGTGGTTTGGAGAAGGGTCAGGGATAGAAACACGTTAGGGAAACCTGTGTTTTTGTAGTACTGAAATGACAAACCAGAGCAACTACAGGATTGTATAAAACTTTATTATTGATTTCACTGGCTGAATGATACTCTAGCTTTTGTTACAGATTATTCTGAACAATGGCCATGGTACATATAATAGCAGCAAACTATGAGTATCCAAAGGAAGTGTCCCTCTCTACCCCAAAAGACATATTGTACCCAAATAACCGAAAAGATCTCGAATGTTTAAATGACATATACTTCATTAAAAAGAAAATTTACAAGTTGTATTATGGCAGTTAGTAACTGTTACAATCACTGCAGCTCAGATGATGACAGATATAAAAATAAGAGCTATGTACATTTGTGGTTGGTTGTTACAAAAATGAATATGATGGTTGAAGGAATGGTCTAGTTTTAGGCTTTGGTGGAGCCATAATCCCTAATTTTCTACTGGCTTCTGAAGTTACTTGAGAACTATATGATGCTGAATTGGATCCACATGCACTTGAAGATTTGCTTTTAGAAGATGTGTTTCTACACGTGTTAGATACCCTAGAAACATGACCAGAGAAATCCGAATGAAACCATGTCAATTTCATTTTGAATGGTAAAATAAAATTACTCTTATCATGACTTAATTTAGGCAAATGTCTAAATGAAACTCTTACCAAACCAAATGAACAAAGACAGTAAGAAATGCTCTTGAAATGAAATAACACAAGGGTAACATGATCTGCAAGCCCAGTCCTGCCACTAGTAGTATTTCCTACATTAAAATAAAAATTGCCATACTGAATCATACACACGGTCAGCCCAATGTTTTTTGCAAGACCAAAAGATGTCCTGAGTGGGTATGGTTGCCCTCCTCAATGTGAATCTCAAAAAACCTGAGGATATGCCAAAGACATTCTTGTTTTGTTTAATAATCCATTACGGATTTATCTAATTCCCTTTTTATACCTATCTTTATTTTCAGCCTGTACAACTTCTTGGTGGTAATAAGTTCCTTGAGTTTACTTCTTGATATGTAAAATAATCTTTCATTTACCTAACTTTAAAGAAAGTTATCCCCTTGCCAGCTGTGTGACCTTGGGCAAGTCACTTAACCCCAATTTTCCTGCATTCCCTCCTCCAAAAAGCAAAGAACAAAAAAAGAAAAAGTTATCCCCTAGATCAGGGAATTCAACAAATTGATTCTATTTATCCCTACTCTTTGCAATTTTGTAGATTTTGATTTCATATCCCTTTGTTCCAGTTTATTATAGTTATTCACCCATCACTGATTCTGTTTCAAACAGCTTAAATAAATGAAAACACCTTAAAGTAAAGCCTCCAAACTCTTGGCCCATGTGTACCATGTAATCATATTCACATTTCAGGAAAACATATCACTGGAAAGAAGTGGTGAGAGGGCCATTTTCTCATCTCCCCAACAGCCTATTCTTGGCATGGATGAAACTGCTAGAGTAGGTAGGTGAAACCCTGCTGATCCCCCTTTAAAATGACAGCAGAGAAGAGAGAAAGTGGAGTTGGTTTGCTGGGTGGGCTTAGCAGGCAAAGGTAACATGAGCTGCTTTTGGTCCCAATCCTTCAGCCTAGTGTGGGAAGAGCTGCTTTCTTAAAGTTGCTTCCCCAACATTTAATCCCACTGCTGCTTCCAACTCTTATGTCCAATTACCTTTTAACTTAGAAAGAAAAGTGAGAGTAGAATGGCAGGCTAAGAAGGTGAGCTGCAGCTCTCACTCTCCCCAAATGGTTTATTTCTAAGTCCTCCCAGCACCATCACTTCCCCTGCTGACCTAAAGATAATGGCTTTTTACAAAACAAAAACAAAAACAAAACCCCACACTGCCAGACTGCTTACAAAGATAATGGCAGCGTTATCTATAGAAGCTTTTTGCCACAGAGCTATTTCCTGCTGTATTGTAACTGGGCTGAATTTATGCTCAGCATTAATTCCACGGCATTCTGACATGCCATTACTATTTCTGCATTTCTCTGGGGCATGTTGTTAGGACTACAGTCTTCTGTTGGTCAACGCTGGTCTTCTTTTAGTGCTGAAGACTATTAAGACTTTTGTTAAATTAACCCTTGGTCTTCTCAAGTAATTTAATGTAGAACATGGCAAGGGGCTGGTTGATAAAGTGCTGGTCTTGGTTGTTCTGAACTGGAAAGGAAATGGTTTTTCCTGTTTCCAAAAGCTGACCTCTCACTGAGCAATAAAACCTCAAATGAATACCCTTGCTGTTTTTCCTGGATTTGCTGAATATTAAGTTTGTAAATAATCACTTCCATTTCACCTGGGCAGTTTTTTTTAATCCATAGTCAGAACATCAGATACTCAATTAACATTGTTTACTGTTCAGAAGAGGCAAAACACGGGGATCAAAGGGCCTAAGTTAAGGGTTCTGAAAGACAATCATCTAGCTGACCAGGCACAACACAATGAGAAAATTCTCTGCTATAGCAGCTTGATGAATGCAAATGGAATGGCAGTAATAAATTGGCTTTTTTTTTTTTTTTGGCAAGGGCAATTGGGGTTAAGTGACTTGCCCAAGGTCACATGGCCAGTAAATGTTAAGTGTCTGAGGCTGAGGGCTGGTGCTCTATTCACTGTGCCACCTAGCTGCCCCTGGCTTTTCATTTCTAAAAGAGGGTGTGATATGAAAAAAAATCAGTAACAAATAGAAATGTATATTGAAATAATAAGAGACACTTATGCTTGATATCATTAAAATTCATCATCAAAATCTGTGAAGCTATTTGGATAAAGCTAAGTTTCATTCAGATTGACAAGATTTGAGACCAGATTAGAGGGGAAAATGTTTCTCTTTTGTAAGTAAACAAAATAGCCCCTGGTTTAAGATTAGACCAAAATTAAAATTATTTGGAAGATCATTTACCTGTTTAGGAAACAATTACATTCTGTGCATGCTCTATTAGGGAAATAAAACATTTCCCAAAGCAGCAGAGCAAAAGGAAGAAAATAAGAACATTAAAACCTCAATGGAATAGCTGCTGGTCTCTGGTGTACTGAACACTATAAAAATTAAACTCATTCCTAGTAATGAGCTTACATTCCTGGGCATTGGTAGAAGAACTAGCATATAAAAGGTAGTGATTCCACCTAGAAAGGAAAACATAACCTCTGTCCCAACCCCAACCTAATTTTCAATTTTACTCTTTAGGAGGAAACAAGGGAGAATACAATAGCTTACAAAGCTTACTACAGATTTTTCCCATTATCTAAAAACATCTCTGTGAAAATGTCGTTATTTTTAGTTTCACATTCTTTAGATTTAAGTAACAGCCACAACCCTACCCATCCCTTAACTAAACAGGCAACAATCCAGAATTCTCTTTTATGGCTATAATAGGAAGGCTTGCAGAGAGGCGACAAGGGTATAAAGAAATGAAAAATAATCCCAAGACTTTTGAATTATACTCCTCTATATGGACTTGACAAATCAAACACATGAAACTTTTGCTTTTCTTACAAACAAATAACCATGGTCTACATTTTCTTTCACCCTGAATTCACCAAATAATCCTATTTCTGGTTTTTAACTGGCTCCTAAAATGAAAGGTTGATGATGTTATATTGGTACCTGGAATCATATTAATTTTAAATTAGGATTTACAATTAACTGCTGAACAGATTATTTATATATATATAGTCCTCTTCTGAATCATCCAGGTTACAACCCTTTCCTGGATGCTGTTGCCAAGGGTGGGGAGATAACCTCAGTCTTATATAAAAAGAAGCAGTTTTAAAAAATCATATTTCTAACATACCAATCCACCAACTTGCAGAGATTCAGAATCATATGATTTTGAAGAATTTTCATATAAGAAACAGCAAATATTAATTAAATAGATAATTCTATGGTGATGAGTTAGCTACCTGGTATTGATGCAGAGGTATCATGAACTAGAATACAATCAGCTCAAGAAAAGCTATTCTGAAAATAATCTTGATGGAATCACTAGTCCAGAACAGATAATTTAAGAATCTGAAATATAATCTTTTTCCCTCCCTCAAATCTGAGCTAGCAGTTTGTTACCATCAGTCACTTCATCACTCTCAGTTTCTTCATTTGTAAACAGGGTAATAATACCTGCCTGGAGTATTATCAGGATCAAATGAACTAATGTACATAAAAGTATTTTGTCAAGTGAAAAATACTCAACAAACATAAGGTATTATTCAACAGCATCTAGCATTATGTATATACTTTAATAAATATTTGTTGAATGAATAAATAATAAATGCTTCAAACCAAACCAGAGCCATAGTGTAGTTTTCTTCCTGTTGGTTTGCAAAATATAACCCGAAGCAAAAGAAACAAACCTCCTTGAACTTGACTGCTGGCTCCCATAGCTTGTTTTTTTCCTTTTGGACTTCTGAGAGGTTGGCAATCTTCTCCTCTTCCTCTCATTTTTAGTTTTATTTGAAAAATAGTGAGAAGATACTTGTGTTTCTTCTTCATTTCTTTCAGCATCATGAGGACTTAGCCATAGGGAATCATTATCATTAGCTACAAATGGACAAAATACATAGTCTTAGGCAACATTGTTTTGGTTTTGAACTCACGTTTTTTATAGTTGAGGGAAATAAAGTTTTTGGATACACCACTTCCTGGTATCTTGGCAGTTCTATGGATTTGGGAATTTAGTTAGAACAAGAGAGAACTTACTGGATTTCAATCTTGGAGTGAAACTTTTTTTTTTCTCTGAGTCCCATAAAAGCAATTCATTCCTAATGTAAGCCACAACTCAAGAAGCAATTTTCAGCATTTTGGGAGTTATGACACTTGATTTATTCATTTTCATAACTTCCCTTTTCTACTCATATCCCAAATACTCAATGTCAGCACATGCATACAACTAATAAAATATACCTATATCCACACACACGTACATACATATGTTTTTTTTTTTGTTTTTACAATATCAGCTGAGATAACTAGATACAATTTGGGAGACCACAAAACCAGGACTGTGAACCATTTTCTTATTATATAGCACCTGTCGGACATCTTGGGTATTTTACAATTTTCAATAATATTTAGGGCAAAATGAGAAATTGGATTTTAATTGGCTTAGCAATAACATTCAAATATGAAAGTACTTTGAAATATATAAAGTGCTATGCAAATACAGTGTGTCCCAGAAGTATTACTACAGCGTTAAGCTGTTAAAGCTAGCATTAATTTAATTATAATAGGGAAAAAAAGCCCGTTGGACAGGAACTATCTTTAACAAGGTCTATATTTGACAAGTCAGCATAGTATAGATTATGCTGCACGGCATACCGGACTGAGTTAGGAAGGAAATCAAGGTGATTACAGACAAATCACTTCACCTCTGGGTCTGAGTTTCCTTGCCTATAAAATAAGGTTGATGATGTCTATACTAAGGTTCTTCCTTAGTGTTATAACTATGTGCAACCATATTTAATAAGGACAAATACTTCAGTAACAAGGTAAAAACTGATTTAATAATTAAGCAACAAAGAATACCAGATGAAATTTTCTTTTAATATGTACAGACAACATCTTCACATAACAGCTGTGAACATTTCACTAATTATGTTGTCAAAGAATGTCTATGAATGTATACTTCTGCAACAGTGATAATTTACAAATGATTTGCATTTCAGAGTACTCTGAAGTCATAGAATTTGTCTGCAGAATAGAACTGTGACTCTATTTCTATTTTATAAAGAAAATCATTTGTTGATTGGTTGGTAAGTCAGGTCAGGGGATAGGGAAGAAGTCTCAAGAAAAATCTGCTCCAGTCCACTCCACCATATGGATGAATCTTCATGTAATCACTAGCATAGAGGGCAAGGTTCCCCATCCATTATGGTCCTGTTTTATTTACACCTAAGTAGCTTCCAAATATTTTTCATACTAAAGATAATTCTTCTTCAACAGAGGCAGAAGGATATATAGTACAGTGTAATGAAAAAGATCTTGGCTGAGAGTTAAGAAATCAGGGTTCTTGGGGCGGCTAGGTGGAGCAGTGAATAGAGCACCGGCCCTGGAGTCAGGAGGACTTGAGTTCAAATCCGGCCTCAGATACTTAACACACACACAAAAAACTAGCCGTGTGACCTTGGGCAAGTCACTTAACCTGAACTGCCCTCAAAAAAAAAAAAAAAAAAGAAATCAGGGTTCTAAACCCGGTTCTGTCACCTCCAGTACTGTATCTCTGAGCATGTCACTAAATGTCTTTGGGTCTCAGTGTCTTTATCTCTAAAATAAGGGGGAAGGACTAGATGATTTTTTAAGGTGCGCTTTCAGCATTCACATTTGACAATTTGAGTCTGTAACTGAAGAATGTCTAATTTATCTTCTTTGTGTGTTCAAAATGAAGCTCCATTTTGGATAACCATCACAAATAAAACATTAAGAGCCCTACTTCTCAAAAACATTTTTTTTTATCAGAAAATTAAAAAAACAATGATTGAGAACTCTTATCAATACTGTGACCAATATTACTACCAGGAGGTTACTCGTGAAACTAGACTTCCTCTTCTTGGCAAATAGCACACAATAGCTAGGAAACAAGGCACATGCTACGAGATACGGGCACTGTGTTAGCATGTATGCCTAGTGAGAGTTCTTCATTAAAGAAGATTTCATCAGAGGAATCACTGGGGAGTGACAGTGCTATGATAAAGAAATCAACATCAACAAAACATTGGTGTTTTTGAAAATCAAAACTGAAAAAGTTCTTAGATGTAGTGGAATGATCTAGGCTTAGGTCAAGAAGTCATTCAACAAGCATTTAGTAGGAACTTACTGTGGTACCAGGCACTGAACCAAGTGCTAGGGATACAAAGAAAGGCAAACAGTCCTTGCCCTCACAGTGTGATTGGGGGGGGGGGGGTGGAAGGGAGAGAGAAGACAACAGGCAAACAATTCTGTACAAACAAGATATGGGGTAAATTGGAGATTATCTCAGAGAAAAGGTGCGAGCATTAAGGAAGACCAAGAAGGACTTTTGGCAGAAGGATTTTATTTGAGATGTGAAGGAAGTCAAGAGGCAGAGAAGAATAGGCAAGAATTGTGGACATGGGGGATAGTGCGTGAAAATGAATGAATCTGGAGATGGGAGTCTTATGGGAGGAGTAGCAAGGAAGTCAGCATCACTAGATCAGAATATATGGAAGGGAGTAGGGCAGAAAAAGACCAGAAGAGTAGGATGGAGCGAGCTAATGAAAGGTTTTAAAAGCTCAAGGGATTCTGTATTTGATCCTAGAGGTGATAGGAAGCCACTGACATTTATTGACTTAGGGGGGGTGATATGGTCACAGCTGTGCTTTAGAAAGGTCCCTTTGATAGATGAGTAGAGAATGGCCTGAAATGAGGAGATACTTGGAACCAGCAGGCTATTGTAATTGTCCAGGTATTACAAATCACTTCAACTCTGTATGAGGGAGAATTTGGAGGTGGAAATGACAACACTTGACACAGATTCAATATGGAAAAGAGAAGGACACTTAGGTTGTGAGCCTGAATAATTAGAAGGCTAGCATTACCCTGACAGTATAGGGAACTTAGGAAGACCTGGGTTCCAGTCTTGCCTCTATTACACAGGTGGTGTGACCCTGGGCAAGTCATCTCTTTAAGACTAAAAGTTGTAAAGAAGATGCTAACCTGCACCAGTAAAAGGTCAAGTCCTTATCTCTATCTAAGACACTCTAGGAACCTAGTTTTAAAAAGAAACTATCTGCTTAAGTGAATAAAAACATGAAAACTGAATCTTGACATTGTGTCTAATTACAAGGCAACGTTAGAGGGAAAATATAAAAGACTATTCTTCTGGCATACGCTAAAATAGTTTTCATTCCCAAATGTTTCCTTATTAAAGCTTAGTAATAACGGATATCAAGAGGACAGTAGCTATAGGAGTCTTTTGACAATGCTTAATCAAATGCTTAGAAATAGTGATATTTCTTGGGAATTTTTCTAACAGGTATTTTTATGGACAAAGAATACACAGATTTTATATTTTATGTTCTTTTGCTAAAAATTCTGATGTTCTTTTTGACTTTATCTTTACGTTATTCCTAAAAGTAGATCATTTTGTAGATAGTGAAAGTGTGGCACAGAAGTTATACGTAGCTTTACCAGGATCACATAGCTAGTTACAATAAGCGTCCATGATTCCTCTCCCTATATAAATCACTGGCCATTTAAGGGCAAACTACCTCCAATTTCTGCCTTCTGTTCTTTCATTCCTATCCCTTCTTGACTCTACTTTGCCCGTGCCTCACTTCAAGCTCAGGCCTTCCACTGGGTTTAATGGGATTCCATTCCATAATGAACAGCTTCTTCTTCTCTCTGGACCTGTTATTCTTACACTTACCCTTCTACCTATTAGTCCTCACTGAGACCTGGTTCTTTACTGATGACCCTACATCCTCTCCAGAATAGACAAAAGCTCCCCAATTCCCACTCTGTCCCCCTGCAGTTTCCTACCTTCCCCTATCTCCTGGTTTCTTTCTTACATAATTAAAGCATGGCCAAGTTTCACAGCGTCACGCTATTACTCTCTACCTCTGGCACTTTCTGATCCAGCTCTTTGTTCCTCTTAAGACATCTTCCCCTCATCCATCTGTGTCATTTTAGCGGCCAGTCCACATTTCTGGAATGCATTCCCTCCTCAGCTCTGCCTCCAGGAATATTTTGCTTTCTTCAAAGACAGAACTCAAGCACAACCTTCATGCTCTTTACTAATTTTCCTAGCTACTCATACCCTCCTTCCCAAATTATCTTGAATAGATTTCTGTTTATTCTCTTCATATTTATTCTGCACACACAAATACACATATACACACATGCACACACACTTGAATGCTTCCTGTCTTTCACATTAGAATGTAACCTCCTTCGGAGTAGGGATTTTTGTATCCAAGTGCCTAGCACGGTGTCTGGCACACTGCAGGATCTTAATGAGGTCTGTTGACTTTGGTAACTTTTGCTATTAGATCATGCTATTTCATGGTCCCACCTTCAGTTCTCTAAGGAGATAATTAAGTTTAATTCAGTGTACTGGGAACCCTGATGGCTTTTAAGAACAGATACAGCTTATAAAGGGACCTATCCTCCTACTGAATAACATGCTTTTGGTGGGGTTGGGCTTGGCTCTCTATGTCAAAGTGTAAACACTTAACAGAAAGTGAAAAAGCCACGTGCATGTCCAGAGACTTATAGTTTAGAGACACAGATTATATAAGTAGCTCTTAAATAGTAATCAGAATAAAATACTGAATATTGAAGAGATACTGAACCTGGCAATGTACACTCAGAGTATTTCTGGAGTACTGAAATCACTTCAGCACCATACTTTTCCAGTTTGTCTTCTGTAACACCATCAATCTGAAGCAAAACCTCAGGGTCAGAAGATAAAGACTCTATGTATAGAGATAAAACAAACAGAAATCAGATTCTTATCAAACATTTGTTAAATAGATAGTACAAATTAAGCAATGAGGATTTAAAATACATAAAAATATTAAAAAATAGTCTCTGCTCTTGAGGAGTTTACAATCTATCTAGAGGCACAGGATATACAAAGACAAAAAACCAGTATCAACATTATTAGTACTTGTTAAGGACCAAATGAATGGCAATCAGAAGAGTGAGTAATCATGAAAAGCTGATGTGGCTGGAGAAGGCTTTGTGGGACAGAGAGTACTAGGATTGGGCTTTGTAGTAAATAATTGAAAAGAGAACATATTCTATGGCATGAAGGACTGAAGGGAGCCAAAACATCCGATCCAGGAATCAGGCTGGTCCTAGATAAATTACCTCCGGGTTTTCCAGTGATGTGACTGGTTCATACTGTCTGCTCCTGGTTTTCCCAAGTGATGGTGCCTGTAAATGGCTTGCCTGATATCTGAGATCCAGGGCTCTTCCCTGTTCTGGGATTCTAGCCAAAAGGTGTTAGCTACCTTTTAATGAATACATTTTTAGATACTATTCATGTGTATGGAAACATCAAGGACATGATTACTGTCAAGGCCTACTTGACATCACTTTCTGGCATCTTGAAACTGAACAAAGCAATATTAGAAAGTTTAGTGACCTATAGTTACCTTCTCTGTCTTATTACTCTATATAAACCTTGCTCATGGAATCAATAAATGGATTGCTTTGACAGTATTGCCTGGCGTATGATTTATTCCATACTTCCATGGTCTAGTGTGTCATTTTGGAACTGCCTTAAGAAACCACTTAGAATTGGTTCATAAGGACAATGTAAATAAAAAGTGTACATGTGAGAATGTGTATAATTTAACCAGGAATACAATTAATAGATTTATTTGCCTGGAGTATTAGGGGCAATACTAGAGATGCAGGTAGGAGCCAGACTGGCTAGAAGTATTGTTTAGGATAGGCTAGTTGAGACTGAAGACATGAAGAACGATGTGATCATTACAACCAGTCTAGGGTTAAGAGAAAGGGACTAGACTAGGACAGTGATGGAAGACCGGAAAGGAAGAGGTGATTATGAACCACTGCAAAGGAAGAATCTGGAAGAAAACGAGTGTTATTCTCAATGAATTATGGGACTATTTAAACTCTTCTATGGATTTTAATGTTGAAGCTGATGAGATCATGAAAACACTTTCTATCCTAGGGCATGCCATTAGGGCTAACCAAAGGGCTATCTTATTCTAACTGAAATTAAACTGCATTTTAAAGCTTTCAATTCGAGATCATGAATTTTAGATAAGAAGATTCATTAGCAAAATTAATTTTTGGTCTATTAATTTATAGTTCAAATAACTGAAGGTTCATACATACCTGCAAGCTTTTTTAGAGTAACAGTATTAAATATGTTGAAGTAATGGACACCAAAAACCTTCCCAAGACCTTTGCAGACCTCTGTAAGTTCTCCCAGGCACTTCTTAACTAGTTCTTCCCTCTGAGATATTTTTGCTACTAAAGCCTTTTGCTTTCTTATACCACTGAAATTTTCAGTTTCCAGAAAGTCCACCTTTGGGGGAAAGAAAAAAAGTTATATACTGAATTGTAATAAGCAAACAGGTGCTTTTATAAGTAAAATGAAAATAACTTCAATTAAATTCTGAGGCACCCAGTATGATTATGTTAAATTTTTATTTAAACTTTCCAGAGAGATGATTAGAACTTCATAAGGACATAACGAACACAAATTTATAGGACTACCTTTTATAAAATATGTATTGCAATATATACACACATACACCCACACACACATTAAAACATCCAAATGTTTATGGTCTGCCTAACACACAACTATTCCTCTTTATTTATTTGAAAGATGCAGACAGAAGGTAAAGATGATAAATTTCAAACGATCTACCTTTAAATACCCATCCAGAACTGCCTGGGCTTTCTCGCCTAACATCAAGTAGGCAATTGCTTGGTCATTAGCATTGATGTACAAATCTTCATCCAAAATTCTGTCGAGTATCAGCTTTTTCAAAAGTCTTTCAGCATTATGTCGTGAATAAGCAGCTCCCTTCCCAAATACACCTGACTGAATCTTAGCACTTTTATTCCCTGATGAGAAAGTTATAAAAAAAAGTTAAAAGTTTCTTTAGTATGCATAGGTAATACACCAATATCATACTCCCTTAGTGATTTCCAAAGATTGACAACTAATTGACAGGTAAGTCTGAACTAGACAAAACATGGATTAAGTCTGAACATACTATTTCAGAAAAAATCTCAAGGAGAGATATAAATGGATGGATCCATGTCTCTCACATTTTTAGATCTGTTTTTTTCTTTTAAATCATCTATGTAAAAATAGCTTCCTTTCCCCCTTCATGACAAAAAAATAAGATGTGGCATCTTACAAATATTATACTTCTTGGGATAAAATCCTCTTAAAAGCATACTGGTATTCAAAGAAATATTCTGTATAACAAAGTTAATTCCATAATCTTAGCAACAGTGTTTTGCTGATTGTTGTTCATATAAATTATTCTTACTTTTGAATAAAAATTTTCAAATAATAATAATAAAAAACATTGACTTGTGTGTGAATTATATGCCATTCTGTTCTTCTTAAACAGCAAACTGGAGAGTTGTTTTGATTTACCATTAAGCAACAATTAAACATAGACTCCAACTGCCTCAAAACAAGCTAAAGAAAGACAAGTAATTTAACACCTAAATAGATCCAAAACAATATGGAGGAAAAAGAGAGAAGAAAAGGCAATGTGCCTTTTGTGTTTATTATTTTCTGGCAGGCTTCACATTCATCTCATAGAGGTTTTGAAAAAAAGATTCTTAAAAAAAAAAATTATTTCACTTTTTTTTGGAGGGGGGAAGGAAGGGTAATAGGGGTTAAGTGACTTGCCCAAGGTCACACAGCTAGTTTTTGTGTAAAGTGTGTGAGGTCACATTTGAACTCAGGTCCTCTTGACTCCGGAGCTGATGCTCTATTCACTGCGCCACCTAGCTGCCCCTGAAAAAAAGATTCTTTAACAATGGCCCTGCTATGAATACAACTTCATGGCAAGCATCTATTTTGATACTCTAAGAAGTTTATTATGAGAATTGACCTGTGATGAAATTGGCTAATAGCCTTTTGACACAGCTTCCCTCTAAAACATTAATTCTGGCATCCTTTTCACATAAACTTTTATACAAGTGGTTAAATAATGATATGATTTTTATTTTTTATTTATATATATATATATTTTTAGCTTTTTAGACAGGGAAAGTAGGGCATCTGGGGTTAAGTGACTTGCCCAAGGTCACATGGCTAGTTTTTGTGTTAAGTGTCTGAAGTCATATTTGAACTTAGTCCTCCTGACTCCAGGGCTGGTGCTCTACTCACTGTGCCACCTAGCTACCCCATGATGATATTTAAAAGCTAATTTTGTATTGTTATAAAACTGTTAAATACCATAGGAATATAGAACTGCTTTCTTCTCTGTATCTATAACAAATTCCCTAGATTTTGTTTACATAGAGTAAAATCTACCAATGAAATAACTTACCCAGGAAAATATCAACCAACATGTTTATAGTAAATCTTCCACAAGAGCCCATAATCTTTTTATTTCTTGTTCCATTCAATGAATCATGTTCTTCAACAAACTTTATGATGTTTTTCACGTCTTCTGTCACGTCCCTCATCTTGTAATCCTACCAGTGGTAAACAATTATTTCTGTGATAACTAAGATGGCAAACTGGTTTCCAAACTGCTAGGATTTAAAATGAACTTCCAATTGACTACTTTATGCTGCCCATGAAAGCTCGTTTATACAAGACAACAAAGTATAGGCTTTTCAGATTCTCTTTCTTTTCTACTTTCTGCTGAATTTATAGGTCTTCCCTAGAAATCATGCTGCTTTGTTCCCTAATTGTTTCACAGATGTTTGTCTTATTTCTTCAACTAGATTACAAAACATCTGTGGGTAAACTGTATCTTTTACTTCCTTTGTGCTAGGCTCTGGAGCACTTAGTACAATGAGAGGCACACAGCAGGGGTTTGACGAATACTTGTCTTTGAATTAGCCAAACTCTCTAAATACAGAAAGAATAATTTAGGTAAATATAATTAAACAAGAGGGGCCAGGTCCTATGAGCCTGGCAAACTATTCCTAAGATGTAAATGGGATAAAGGTATCTGCTGGCATTCTATAAATTTTTATTAATTTTGAAAAATAACAGTCTAATACACACAGAGAATTACTAATCTATTTATTTTCCTGGATGAGGATAAATCTTATTACCTACCTTCATTGAAAACAAGTTTTTGCCCTGTGCCATATATACATTTTGCTTCATTTTTAATGTTTCATGTACCTCTGTGCTTTTGATCCCCCTGCCAATCCTGAGAAACTCTAAAAATACAGTTCAATAACTAATAAATACACAAAAGACTAACTATTCTGGAGAGTGAGGTATTCAATATCTTTTTACAGACCTTTAGGAGAGGAAATAACATAAAAATCACCTGTCACAACATGTTTTCAGTAATACTTAAATCAATGTTTTTTTCTTCCTGTTCATCTTGACTACTCATCTTTTAAATTTAACCTATATTTCATTTAAAAAATCAAGCAAGTTATCACCCCTCCCCCAACATAAAAAAAAATCCCAACACAAAATTTTAAAAATCCCCTCATTTTACCTTCTTTTTGCAACAGTTATCACAGGTCACATCTGGGTATTCCTTGCAAAAATTAGGATTAAACTCATTTTCCCCAAAGTATGACAAAAGCTGGAGTCTTCGGCATTCCATTATGTTTTCACAGTAATGTACCATGCTATACAGATTATTGAAGTGAGTCTGTCGTGTATGATTGTTTCCATCTTTCTCCACTGAAAAATTTAAGGCATATCACAGAAAAATACGCTTATCAGAGCAAAAACAGATGATTACAATTTATAGTGAAAGCAAGATAACTGAATGAAATCAGAAAATTATTGACATTACAGGTGAAATCCTGATAGTCAACTGAACAGGGTTAGCTATAATTTTGTATTTTGCTAAAATGTTAACGAATTGAGTTGTTTTTGGAATAAGATAGGGCTTGGAAATCTTTTTGTTAGAAATCTTTCAAGTAATGGGAGCTAACCTATTAACTATTACTGAATCAAATAATAAGTGATTTATTACGCAGGCACAGTGTAGTGATACAAAACAAAAGTTCCTGTCTTCAAGTGTCTCAGCAAGAGCTTAGTTAATTTCCTTTTTATACATGGTATAGAATCATGTACTTCCCAAAAACACTGAGCTAAAAATGGTTAAATTCGGAGTGCATTATCATTTCCAGTAATCTTGATCATATCATTTTACTTATCCAGTGGAAAACCCAAGACTAATAAAATAATAACAATTCATATTTGTATGACATTTTGTGTTTTGTTTTATAGAGTTTTCCCTACAATATCCAATGTATAAGGCTGATGTGGCAGGTAAAATCATTGCTATTTTACCACTGAGTTAAGACAGGTTATAGGAGAAGTCTTAACCTTCTTTGTGTCAAGGATCCCTCTGGCAAACTGTTAAAGCTCACGGATCTCTTCGCAGTATGACATTTTCTGTCTATATTCATAATTGAAAGAAATGCTAAGTTTTAGCAGAGGTCAGAAAAAATAAAGATATAATTTTTTTCCCTCATCCAAGATCAAAGAACTAAAACTATATCCATGAATGATGTGGGTGGGGGTCCATGACCCCAGATTAAGAGCCCCAGGTAATACAGTAATTTGTCCGTAAAAAGAACTAGAAAGTACCAGGTCAAGGACCTGAATCCGGGTGTCTTACTGATGTTGACCCACCACCTCTTTACACTTGCCAAAAACTTCTCTAACCTCTTCATTAAGCAAAACAAATCGACACATCAAATGCAGATTCAGCTATATTATCTCACCCTTAAAAAGTCTGATTGATACTAAAGTGTTATTATGAGTATTTAAAATATAATTTTCAGTGTACTCTTTATTAAATTTTAGTGCCAGTTTAAAAAATTTTAGTCATTTTGAAATCATTCCCTATCTATGTGGAGTGTTCCAAAAATCTTAGTTAACACATTAAAGCTAATAGCTTAAATATGTAACTAAGGCTTTTGGGATGCCCTGTATAAATATTTTGGTTGTTGTTCTATGACTATGTGTTAATCTAGGGTAATATGACCACGGGGAACACAGACTAAAGACTCTATAACATTCCACAGAAAATTTCAGCTTACTAAGAATAAGTCTCTTAAGTCTGGTTACATCATGGTAGCTATAGAAAAGCAGACAGTGAGACATTTCACCATCTCTTCCAGCTCTGCCAGATTCCTGGTAATATCCTTCTACTGATTTAGGGAGAGATGAATGGATAACATAGCGCACATCTGGTTTGTCAATCCCCATGCCAAAAGCAATTGTTGCACAGATGACCTGAAATAAAACCAGAAAAGATTAGCCTGTAATAAAAAATCTGACAAAATTTAAGTTCAGATCTGTGAATTTAAGCATAATGAAGTTTTTAATGAAAGTAAGACTATAAAGAAAATATCAATAGCTTTCTGGATTTTTTTTTTTGTTAAAGAATTTTTAAAAGCAAAACTCAAAACCTCTTGAAAATGCTTTCCTTATGAAGACAAAACTAGGATTGCATTTTATTCAAAATATGGGGTGTCCCAAAAGTTTAATGCAGTTTTTAGCTATTATTCTCTTTGTTCTCCAAAGAAAAATTTGAATAACAGATGCTTCTAAGAGTGGTATCACCAAATTTTACTTTTAAATGTTCTAATGAACTATTCATATTAGGTTAATATTTCAGTTTAGTCACCTCAATTAGCATAAATAATTAATTCTCACGTTGGTATTATGCAATCTCTAGAAAACTCCAAAGTAAAGGCTCAGCACTGCAGAAAGGTATCATTTTACTGAAGTTGTCTTGTAACCAAATATTCCTGAGTATTATGAGATAGCTAAGACCATCATCAATGACAGTCAACCTTGAAGCCCTGTGCCACATTGTTCTTCTGGGGTTTTGATGTTACAGAGGGAACAGTAAAAGTTGTTCAGTTTGTGCATTTTCAGAGTTAATCAAATAATAATGACTATCTTCTCCCATAACTCGGTCATGAATTTTGCTACTAATTGTTCATCTTACTACCAACTTACAAGCTTCCCTTTCTAAAAGCTGAATTATCTTGCCATGTAATGGCTCACATTAATTGTAGGTCAACTTTCAAATTCAAAACATCAAAGTTAAGTGGAAATTCTAGCAGCATAATGCCTTACTTAAAGTATATGCTGAATATACTATTTCTGTTGACTGGAAGAATGAATTTTGCGAGTGTCAAAATTTAAAGGGGATCACACTGAAAAATGGTTTTCTTCAGAAAGCAAAAGATGATTTAAAATCAAGAGGAATAAGTTACCAATTGATGACTAGTGAGTCTGCCTGGAACCACCATATCATAAAGTCCCAGCCATGACTCACTTTCTTAATGGTTTGCTCCATCTCCACAATTTTGGCCCCTTGCAGGTCTCCTCCTTTCTTTCCATCTTTTTTTTTTTTGAGGGGGCAATTGGGGATAAGTGACTTGCCCAAGGTCACACTGCCAGTAAGTGTTAAGTATCTGTGGCCACATTTGAATTCAGGTCCTCCTGACTCCAGGGCTGGTACCCTATTCACTGTACCACTTAGCTGCCACCCCCCCCCCTTTATGTATTATTTTTGTGCTTAGACTATGAGCTCCATGAAAGTAGGGACCATCTTATTTCTTGTGCTTGTATCACCAGTGATCAGCATGGTGTCTGACACAAAGTAAGCACTTAATAAATGCAGTATCTATCATGTCCCTAAAATGATCTGTCAGTCAGAAGTTACATCAACACTTTAAAACATATTAATCTACAAAAATAAAGCCTCATGATTCAGGCTGCATTGCATCATACAAATGAAACTGTTCAGGTGGGGTTCAACAAATTAATCTTGTTTAAAAAACGAATACATTTTGCTGATATTTTTACTCATACCTTTTTTTCTTTTTTTAAAATTTTAATTTATTTTCTTGATTACATCATTCATTTCCACAAGATTTTGAGTTACAAATTTTCTCTCCTTCTTTCCCCTACCCCCAAGCCCAAAACAGTGGTCCCACCCTAAAGCCCCTCCCACAATCTGATCTCTTTTATGTCCTCCTCCAACGCCTCTAACTTTCTAGTAGGGCAGGGAGGGTCTCCCTACCCCAGTCCCTGTATGTCCTATTTCCCAATTGCATTTGATTGTATAGCTTTAAATTCTAGATTCTCTTGATTCCTCCCTTGTCACCCACTCCCACTGGAAGGAGCAGCAATTCAATACAGGTTGTACATGTGTAATTATGCAGGACATCTCCATAGTGGGCATATTGTATGTCCTTCCTTCC
>CM053598.1:97774855-97816452 GCA_028646575.1 Pseudocheirus occidentalis | reverse complement strand
ACTCTCCTGTGTGGCAAGATACTCAGTTTAGAGTTTATGTCATTCCTTCCCTAAGCCAAATTTAATGAGAGTAAATGAAAGTAACGTTGTAACAGTTATCCCTTGCCTCTTTTATATGGGATGGTTAACCCCATTTTGTCTCTGCGTGTCTGACTAGTTTGTCTGTCTGATCCGGGAATATCCCAAAGGGTCGTAGAGGCCACCAGGCATCCTGAAGAGTCGTAGAGGCCACTGACACTGTCCACGTGGACTGAGGTAGGTGACTCAGGAAGTTAACAGTCCGGCAGGCTCGGGCAGTTAGAGAAGAATTCCTTCTCCGCCCCCGGCCCCAGTCGCCATGGCCGCTCCACCCCCAGACCCAGCAGCAGCCCTGAGGGATGCAGAACATGAGCACCTGGAGATGGTTACCCAAGATGCCCTCATACCTTTTTGCAAAAAAGAGGCTATTCTTGCAAGAGCACAATCTCAAAAGCAATTGACGGTGAGACTGAAAGAGGAGTGCTGTGGATTATTTTACATCTCTAATATCAGAAAAGGGAGCTGCAGTTTACCTAATGTTTACTCAGCAAATGTGTGCCCTTATCAAAGCAGAGGGTAACTGTGCTGCACTCCAGGTTAGCTGTCCTTCCCAAAATGCATGGCCCTATCATCAAGGTGATGTTTTCTTAGAAAGAAAAGGTAGAATGCAGCCTTTTGTGGCAGACAGCAGGGTGTGCAGAGAAGGCCCATAAATACACAACCATGGAATAATGAACGATAAGTGAGGGTTACACTTAAAGGTAACTGCGTTTTAAAAAGGACATCTTTGAGCACACGATGATAAGGCACTGTGCAAAGAAACATTCAAATTGCTGAAGAATCTGACATCTTTCAACTGGGAAATCTTGCTTAGTTACTAGTTCCTTTTATTTTTCTTTAAGATATATTTGTGTTTAAAAACCACTCACTATATATTCAAATAATTTCTCTAGGGAAGGAGAGATGTGAGAGGAAAGTCAGCCATTTATAAAAAGGTACAAAATTAAGGCTGTCACTTTAGCTGGTAGGAGATAGAAAATATGTGTGTATGTGGGGGTAAGGAAGGGGTGGAGAAGAGACAGACAAGTTTGAATCTATCTTGTGAATCTAGCGAGCTCAAGACTTCCCCAAAAGTACAGGGTAAGAATTTACCTTGACTGTATGGAACTTCTCATCAAGTAGCACAAAAGATAACCATTTCATTGGAATGGTTTTTACTTTTTCTTCAAATGTGATATGACATTAGGAAAGCCAGGAGGCCAGAGATAGATGTTAACACTATATTTGGTTCAATTCAGAATTAATGTTTTAGCCTTATCTCTATAAAAGTTACACGATGCAAAAGTTAGAGAAATAGTCTAAATCCATCCATCTTCCATCTGAGTTTCAATCTTGCTCTGATGTTCAGTGCCTTTCATTTGCTAACTATTCCTGGATGTTTGTAGGTAGGTACACTCTTACTCATGTGCCCTGAGCCTTCTGGCCTGCTGCTTTCCCGTTACCTGGCAGCCATCTTGATTAATCCACTTGTGCTGTACTTCATCTCTAGCTGAATCACTGAGGCCAGCGTGATAAGCAAGGGCAGCAAGACCATCTTTCTGTAAGGTGTTGGCCATCGTGTCACATTCATGCCTGGAAAGGCAGTAAATTATCCCTGAATCATCTGCAAACAAAAAATAGTTTGCACTAAGAAAAATGGCCTATTTTACCTCAATACTATAAAAAAAAAAAGGATAGAAGATCATATCGAAAGCATTGTCCAAATAGGTAAATTCCTTGAACTGGAAGTGAGGGTACTTAGTTCTAATTCTGGCTCTGTTACTGATAGGCTAGAAGACCTTAGACAAATTTTCTTCCTTTTTGTAGGTTTTTATTAATAAAATGGGAATTATAATTGATATTCTTTTTCTTTCTCACGTAACAATAGGAAGCTAGTTTCAATTCTCCATGGTTATGGGAGAAAAGGGTTGTATAGATAAATGAAATTAACCTCAGGACTCATTTTCATAAAACCAATTAAAAAGCAGGAAGTGGGTGGGAGAGGGCATGGAAACAAAAAAATCTGGATAATATACATACTGATGCTAAGACAGAGAAAGTAATTATCAACTCAAAAAAAAGTCACAATTGAGAGTTAACAATACAGTTGCAGGTGGTATATTTCATATAACTCGTGTTAGTGATTATTACTGTTGTCAAGCCAAATGGGGTTTTACCAACTCCAGGAATCAGAGTTGAAATATTTTGTACTATAAATAACCGCTTAGGGCTCTCATAATGAAAAAAGAATTGTTTAATGTACAGTCTTCTATATCCCATGTGGTATTAAAAAGACATTTATTTAACACTCCCAAACATAATTCACAAGTCTCTACTCACGTGGGTGATGTTTTCTGATCCATTCTAAGCAATCAAATGCCACCTTTTTTGGTTTTTTGGGCAACACACTATATTTCAGATTATGTCTGTTAAAACTCATGCTAAATCTAGAAAAGATCAGAGTACAAAATTTAGTCTTCTTAGGCAACTTGACTTTTAATACCTCTAGAAATTCAAAGCAGGGATCAACTGAAGAGGGACCATAAATAGTGACTTGTCTTGACAAGCTGGTTGGGGCTATTGAAATGATCAACAATGAAATGGAAGCAAGCAAAGGATGAAGGGAAGGAATTGGTGATAGGAAACAAAAGGTAATGAGAAAAATGTAATAATTTAGACAAAGAATATAGAGAGTAGAAGAGAAAAACAGAGATAACCAAAGTGCGAATTTAAAAAAAGTATGCTATACCAGAAGAAAAAGCCTTCACTGAAATCAAAGATGGCTGAAACAAAAAAATTAATTAAAAAAAATGAAGACCACAGAATCCATGATGAAAGTCACAAAACTGTAGGGCCTCCAACATATCCAAAATGTCAAATGCTAACAAAGGAGTTGGTGAGGGAGTATATAGAAGAAACATATGTTAATATTAAATCTATTCTCTTGCAAAAATTTTCACAAAGTTGCAAGATCTTGACCAATGTTACTCACACATATCATTACTTGGCCTTCCTGGACCTTGCCTTCCCTATCTTTTAAAGCAGAGGGTTGGACTAAATGATCTTAAAAAATGTTTCCAGATGTAAATCCAGAGATAAGGTACATTATGTTTATCTACTGTTAGGATTAAAAAACACAGGTGTTTGTCTATAGCAGTGTTCACTAACAACACGAATTTTCCTTAAAAAAATTTCACGAAAGTTATTCAGAGAATTCTGATTTTCTCCCCCAACTCTGGGCATATGACAATCAGCAAAGTTGATGTGAGAGTGTGCTAACTGGCAGTCACCATAACATAAGGCTGATGGAACCATGGTAAAAATTATTTGTATTTTTTCACTTAAACTTTCATATATCAATGCAGAGCTTTTAGAATTGACTTTTGCAAAAAAAAAAAAAAATTGACTTCTGCATTTGGCATACACACTAAACCTGAAGTGCAATATTTGATACATCTTTACATATAGAACATTAATTCTGTCAAATAGGAAGGGAAAAAACTACAAAAAAAATTATTACTATTTTATGTAGGCGTACTTCACATATTTATTCATATTTTTCAGAAACTGACATTGCACTAAAATATTTAATTCTGTATTCTGAATATTACATTGATGAAATTCTGAAAGTCATCAAATTTCTGTAGCAAAGTACGATGGCTTAATCCTATGGAAAATACCATTAGCATTAGATTACTAAAACTGGAAGAAGCCTTAAATTACTTAAATTAACTAATTAACATTGTACAGTTTAACAGCTGCCAACATATTGATTGTTATCTAACTCAAATGTTCATTTTTATTCTTATATAGAAATTTCAATTTTTCCCAGAATGAAAAAATCTTAATAATCCAACTAGTTTATTCTTCCTTTCTCTTCAAATGCCCCCACAAGTTGCTGTTTTTACTTATTCCAACAGCCCCTTTCTAGCCTTTCACCTTTAGCCTATTCCATCCCAGATTTATACGTTTCGTGTTTTTTTTTTAAATGTTCAAATGGATTTGTGGCCTCTTTTTGTGGAATTTCCCTTGAACAATACTGTTCTCAACTCATCCATGCCTGCCTATCCTGAGTGATTCTTGTTCATATTCTCTGACAAGTTTGCCACAAGGAGATCCACCTAAAATGATGAAGACATCTTTGACTTTTTTCTGACCCTGAGAGGATACTAAAGGATTGCATAAGCTGTGTACTGGTCATCTCTTACTCTTTCTATCTTATGTTTTGATCATACATTTTTTATTGACATCCTTCACTTTGGTCCTCTGTGGTTCCTTATTTGCTTTATGTTACAGCTTACTCACATCCACTGTGGAACCTCCCCATAGACTAAAACTTTATTCTTTGGAGGTTGAAATGCTCAATGATTAGGAGCCATAAAATAACATATAAAATATAGGTATTGAAAAGAGGGGTCTTCATTTCTGGGAGAATTCTGGGTCATTAAAGGAGCTTTGCAGTTTCTCATAGGTGGTCCCACTTACTCTCTTCTTTTTCTTTAATTCTGGGTCTTACCGTTCACATATAGTGATGAACAAGATGATTATCTAAATACATATCATAATCTGGACAACAAACTGTCTTCATTCACTTGGTTTTCTAAGGGGTTATGGCTCTCTTCCAGAATGCTCTGTCTTGATGGTTACAAGAAAAAGAGCTATTCCATAATTGATAAATGGGCAAAGAATACAAACAGGCATTTCTCAAGGGAAAAAAGATCTGAGATATTAATAACCACATGAAAAATATTCACAAATTAAAGCAACTCTGAGATTCCATCTCCGATCCTTTGGCCAAACTGACAAAAAATGAAAATGACAAATATCAAAAGGGCTAAGGAAAAACAGGAAAACTAATGTACTGTTAGATGTGAATTGGTTCAATCAATTCTAGAAGGCAATTTAGAACTATTCCCCGAAAGTTGCTAGCTTTGTATAACTTTGATCTCAAGATACTAATACTAAATCAGTTCTGTAAAGAGAGCAAAGAAATGGAAATTAAAGGGTTGTCTCTCAATTGAGAAACGGCTGAATAAAAGATGGTATGCATGTGCTGGCTAGATTATCATGTACCACCCTTCCCCCTCATATGAAAGTATTGTGCAATAAGAAATGAGCAAAGAGATGGTTTTAGAAAAACCTGGGAAAACTTATGTGAACTGATATAGAGTGAAGTGAGTAGAACCAAGAGAACAATTTATATAATTAGAAATTATACAATTTATACAATTACAATTTTTGGACATGGCCAATGGAGAAATTTGTTTTGTTTAGCTATGCAAATTTTTTACTATTGTTTTTCTTTCTTTTGTGTTTTAAATGAGAGGGAGAAAATAAAATTGTAACTGAAAAAAGTATTAAAAAAAAATCATTTGAAAACAGACTTCATCATCTCCAGGGAGTCCTCTCTTCAACTTGGAATCTGTCACGGGTCTCCTCCATGACAGCAGGGATCAATTTTGGTGAACATGTGTCCTTGTTTCAGATCTTAGCCATTTTTTTTTTCATTTTAACTCATTAATTTTATAAAATTCATAAAATGAACAGATCAGAATTTAAAAAATAAATTACATTTTATTTCAATACATGTAAACCTCATGCATTTGTTTTACAAATATAAATGTGGGACTAGAGCCAGGTATAACTAATATATGTAGGAGCACTCTAATTTTTAATTTTTGGATGACTACTGTATAGGTAGAAGTAAGAGTTTACTATTAGGATGTGAATAAGCTAAAAAATGTTTTGTGTACCTTGAGAATAGCTTCCATGATCACAAATAATGAAGCAACAGAATATTAAAATGTGAAGTAGTTTGGGGTTAGCTGGTGAAGTACATCCTAGGATATAAAAGATCATGGATTTAGAGAACTAAGAAGACCTGGCTTGAGTTCAACCCTTGGCTCTGCCACTGACCAGCTTTGTGGCCTTGGGTAACCTCCCTGGCTTTGGTTTTGTCATCTGTAAATGAGAATAATAACTGTAGTACCTACCTTAGAGGGTTGTTGTAAGGATCAAATGAAATAATAGTATGTAAAAATAGTCTGCAAATCGTAAAGTGTTAAATAAATGTCAAAGGTTATATGTCCATAAAATACAATGTATAACTTAATCCTCCTAAAAAAATGGTGGGACACTGTCATATTTCAGAAAGAGAAGAGTTGTTTTGGGGGATTTCATACCAGTTTTTCCCACAATAACTTACACTTGAGGGTTGAGAATCTTCAGTTGAGTCAGGATATCCTTCTGCACCCTGGGGTTAGCAGTGGCTGTGAGAGCCATCATTGAAACAGAAGGAAATTTTTGTCGAAGCATATTTAATCTTTTGTAGTCTTTACGAAAATCATGTCCCCACTAGTTGAAAAATAAAGAACAGTATTTTTCTTCAGTCATTTGACTCTTCATTTGAAAAACAATGACACAAAACAAAATCCAGTCAATATTTCATTGAAGATTTACTAAAGAATGGATTTATTATATACATATATTTTTTGCAAAGTGTAACTTTTAAATATTTCAGACATAAAAAAGCAACATTTACCTGACTGACACAGTGTGCTTCATCAATGACAAAACGTGCCAATAATTTTCTCTCGTACAGATTTTCCAGAGCAGAAATCAGCCTGTTACTTGCACAGACCTAGACCAAAAATTTATCACGATAAAGTTCTTCTAAAAAGGATAAAACCTCATGCCACTTTTGAGGCAAAGTAAGCAGAACCAGGAAAACAATTTATACAACAATTAAAACAACCACAAAGAACAGTAACAAAACAATTTAACTGAATGCTATGAAATTATGATGACCAAGCTTAGCCTGAATAAGAAATAGAAGGTAGCTTTCTTCTCCTTCTTAAAAGGGGGAGAGATTATGGCTATGGAACATTCTAGAGGTCAGATTTTTTCCCCAATGTGTTGCTAAATTTTGTGAAATGCATTTTTAAAACTTTCATTCTTTGTTATGAAGGATGGCTCTCTGCAGGGTGGAGTGGAAAAAGGCTAACCTGGGATATGTAAAGTGATGTAAAAACAAAAGCTACCAAAAAAATACATTTTATAAACTTAAAATAGTTTTTTTTTTTTTTTACTTCAGGCAGTAATGCTATAAGAAACAAAGTTACAGCAAATTGGGTATTTCAGCAATTTTACTTTTAGGGAGCAGTTTCTATGCTGACAAATATGACTTTTAGCATTTAGATAAATAAATGCTAAGGAAAATCTAAAATTAACATATTTGAGAAAGTATAATATCTAGAAAAATAGACACAACATACTTTCAAAAACTAGAGTATATTTTAACATCATGTTTTAAAATGACAATATAATACAAACCTTTTCTGGAGTAACGTATAGAAGTTTTATGATTGGATCTTTTTTTGACAACTGGAGATAAATATTTGCTGCTTCAGAATCTGTCTTATCACCTGTTAGATAAGTGGCTGGAATCTAGGGGGAAAAACACTTAACAATATATATTTTGTACATATTTATTTACTTAACTTCAATTTATAAAGTTTATAGTTTTATATTTGAAGTTCATAAATTATATCTGACAATAATGACCAGATTGGGATGCTTTAATAAGCTTTGACCTCCAAGAATATTTTTGGAAAAATTATATTCTATGACTCTAGAGTGTCAGACATTTGGTTATCAAAGGAGAGAGGAGATCTGAAGGTCAAATGGTATTAGGTAGCGAGGGACTCTGGACAAAACTACATTTAAAAGAAAATGTACATATTTTATAAACCTTCTTCTCTCCTGGGAAAATTGATACTTGGGAGATTGAATAACAGGGAAGGTAGATTTCCCATCAAAGGAGGCAAGAGCCAGAAGAGTAAAAGCTGGGAGAGGGAAACAGAATATGAGGGGAACAAGGAGATATAGTCAATTCAGACTGAGAAGTACAACCAGCAGATTCAAACTGGTAGAAGGGTGTACTTTCCTCACAGCCCTTAACCTGCTGGGCCTAAACTTTTTTATGTGCAAAAAGAGGGGGTTGGATCGGATGATTGGTAAGGTATTTTCCACATCTTATGCTCCTTATTTCCTATGACCCTATGGAGGATTCTGCAGAAATACAATGAAAGGTACTGCCATTATGGTGTTCAGAGGCACGTGATACAAACCATCTCACATTAGTATTCTAAAATTAGGTCATACTCCTCTCCTCGTTTTCTTTGGAAGAAAAACTGTGATCCTGCTATGAGATACTTGGTGGTGATACTGATGGTGACCCAAAATGTGCATGAGGACTAATTCTAAGTGCCCACATGCACCATTTGAAAATAACAACATATATGCCGCCTTTCAAGAGTTTAAAGAGACTAAGAATTATACTGGCTTGGCAGCATACCAAATCCTTTCTATACAGATAAAAAGTTTAGATTAGGAAAAAAAAAATAGGGGAAGAATTCTCTTATCTTTCTATAACAATAATTTTGTATCCAAATAAAATTAGATAATCTTATGAAGAAGTGCAACAAGAATATGCAAAGTATTAACTATGCAAGGCAAAATAACTATTATGCTTTATATCTCATCAATATTACTTAATAACAAATCACAGATTATTGTATTTTTGTCTTAATAGCATCATTTTACTGTTATTCTCACAATAAGTTTAAATGGCTTGAATCTGTACTTACATCCAATGAAGTTAGCTTTTGCACTTGATCTACTATTAGTGATCTCAGTGGAGAGATCACAATAGTAACTCCAGGAGAAACACAAGCTGGCAACTGATAACAGAGGCTTTTACCACCTCCTAAAAAAAAAATTAAGAAAAAAGTCTGTCAGGCTATGTAACACAAAGACCAACATCTGCAAATCATAACAGAAAGTGATAACATAATGACCTAACAGGATAGCCAGTTTTTTTTCCAATATTGCCAGAATTTTAGAATTATATACTCTACAAGTGACTAAATTGTATATACCTATATATTCCAAAGAGGTAAAAGACAGAAAGGTCATATATAATGCTTGTAGACTGGCTGAACAAATTATGATATATGATTATTGTGTTGCAAGAAATGACAAATATAAAAGAATTCAGAGAAGCTTTGGAAGGCTTATATGAACTGATAGAGTGAATTATCAGGACAGAAGAGCAATTTACATGACAATCACAAAAAAAGTAAAGGAAAACAAGACTTCAGAATTCTCCAGAAATCAATACAGTGACCAATTATGATACCAGAAGAGTGACAGTGAAGCATGACTCTTCAGGGGTGATTTTTTTTTTTTGCTTGAATATACTTATTTGCTACAAGGGAGGGTTTAATAGTTGTGGTGGTGAGTCAGTGGGAAGTGACTATAGTGTTTTTAAAAAAAGAGCATCAAGGGGGAGAGCAGCGGAGCTGGGCAAAGAATCTAGAGGCCAGAGAGAAGCTGGGAAGTTGCCTGAGCTTCCCCTAGTTTCTCTCAGAAACAGTGTTAAATCAAGCCTCTAAAATTTCAGAGGTTCTCAACCTGTAGGTTATATTCAATTTAAATACATCCTGTATATCAGATATTTACATTACAACTCATAACAGTAGCAAAATTACAGTTACGAAGTAGCAATGAAAATAATTTTATGGTTGGGGGTCACCACAACATAAGAACTGTATTAGAGGGTCATGGCATTAGGAAGGTTGAAAACCACTGCGAATGAATTCTGGAGTGACAGAACCCACAAAAAAGATGGAATGAAACAATTTTCCAGCATAAGATAACTTAGAAGGACTTCAGAAAAGGTCTCTCACTTGGGTAAAAGGTGAGTGCGACCCAGTGCAGACAGTGTCCAGACAAGCCAGCAGAACGTTCTTAGCCACAGCACAGATCAGCAACTGAGGCGCCTCAGTCTTGGCTCAGCAGGCTAGTGGCATAGCAGGCCAGCTGTGAGGCCTGAAGTCTCACAAAAGAAAAACTGCCTGACCTGGAACCCTGTCAAAACAGGTTCTACTAGGCTGGGCTGGAAAGGCTTACATGAACTAATGTTGAGTGAAGTGAGCAGAACTAGAAGAACATTGTACAATGATCAACCATGATGTAGACTTAGCTCTTCTCAGCAATATAATGATTCAAGACAATGACAAAAGACTCATGGAAAATGCTATCCACATCCAGAGAAATAATTATGGAGTCTGACAGCAGCTCAAAGTATACTATTTTCACCTTTTTTTCCCTCTCATGTTTTTTCCCTTTTGTTCTGATTGTTCTTTCACAACATGACTAATGTAGCAGTATGTTTAACATGATGTACATGTATAATTGCTTGCTGTCTTGGGGAGGGAAGGGTGAAAAATGTGGAACTCAAAATCTTACAAAAATGAATGTTCAAAATATCATTACATGCAATTTGGAAAAAAATAAAATACTATCAAGTGTGGGGGGTGGTAGAGCATCAATAAAATATTTTTTTTCTTCAAAAAAGAAGGTAAGTACTACTAGGCTTATAGTCCAAAGAAATCAAAGAAAGGAGATCATTTATGTACAAAAATGTTTTCTGCAACTCCTTTTGTCATGTAAAGAACTGGAAGCTAAGGGGATGCCATCAATGGGGGACTCACAGAACAAATTATAATTTATGAAGGTAATATAACACTAATGGAGTGTAAGAAATAAAAGAAAAACCTAGGAAGACTGACATGTACTAATGTAGAGTGAACAGGACTGGGATAACAGTTTATGCTATAACAACACTGTAAAAATGAAGAATTTTGAAAGATTTAATTAAGAATTCTAATCAATGCAATAATCAGCTACGATTCCAGAGGAGGGAGTTAATAGATTGATAAAGTATGCAGAAATGAGACACGTTTTTTTTTAGGACATTGGCAATGTGGGGGTTTTGCTTGAGTATGCATATTTATTCCAAGGGTTTTATTTTTTTTTTCAGTGCCTTAGTCCTATCATTCTGCACATTGTAGGTTCATAAATTTAGAGCTGGGCCTTAGAAAATACAGAAACCCTTAATTTTATAGATACAGAAACTGAGGTCCAGGGAGGCTGCGTAGCAGGACCACACAGCTAGTATATTTTTCAGGCAGCTTTTGAACTCAGGGCTTTCTGATTGCTGACTTGGCCTGCATCTACTCACTGCACCATACACCTGCTTCAAAACATACATATGTACAAGAAATGCTAATTGAGTTCTAGTGAACAGAATGCAGATAACAGAATTTATTGTGCTGTCAGAGGAAAGGACAGTGTTTATTAATGTCATACTTCCAACATCTTCTTGAAGTAAGGAGAATAGGAGTATTCTTCATATTGGGCAGGGGGTGAAGGGAAAGCAGTAATATATGCTTCTAAAGCATGTGTCTTTTGTTGAAAGTGACGAGAGAAAAATCACAGGGAGTGTCTAATGACAAATGGACCTTCTGCTTATTCTCAGGTTGGGAGTCAATGCTGGGGAATTTTAGAGATAAGGGTTTTTTTTTTTTTTTTACTATTATAGAAATCATATTTATTCTTTATTGTATTTGCAAGTAAGGAATGCTTAACTCTGTGCAATGTGACTAAGTGCGTGGCAGAAATGACCAGCAAGCTTATGAAACTTGAGAAATGCTAACGATTACAATTTAGTACGCACTATGAAATCAGTCTAAAAATTTTCTGCTTTGCCAATATTTAATATAGTTATGAAATGTTAAATATTGTGCTTGGGTGATTTTAAAGACTCCCCAAACTCAAATGTAGGTAATAGTTTAAAAAATGAATGAATGTGCATTATTAAAAAGGTTCTGGATATGTGAGACGGTGCCCTGAATCTTTTCTGTAAGCATTAAATGTATAAATCCTATATAAATATATAAAAGGGCAACTCTTTCAAAAACTAAAGTTAATAGTGGCAAAGGGTACTGAATCTGAGGCAAAAAAACCAAACAAACAAGGGGGCGGCTAGGTGGCACAGTGAATAGAGCACTGATCCTGAAGTCAGGAGGATCTGAGTTCAAATTTGGCCTCAGACACTTAACAGTTACTAGCTGTGTGACTTTGGGCAAGTCACTTAACCCCAACTCCCCCCCCCCCCAAAAGCAAAAAAACCCTCCACACCAAGTGTCTATATTTAGGCTGTTTGAAAAAGGGAAAGATTTTATAAGAAACAAATCAATTCATTATCAATACAGCAATTTAATTCAGTGTGGGAGGGCAGCTGTTCCCACATTAACAAGAGTACTGGGGACAAATGTATTTTTCCCAGTACAGCGGAAAAATTTTATAGGTCCCTAGCTATTGAAAGACTATATATGTATACTTTTTATTTCTTGTTCAAGAGCTTAGATGTGTTTTCATTTAACATCTGCCAATGGATTCCTACCAATTCATATCTATAAATACGTACCAGTGGGCATTAGGATGAAACAGTCTTCACCAAGTAGAACAGCATTGATTGCCTCTAGCTGATTTGTACGAAAATGATGCAGGCCAAATTTTTTGTGAAAAATCTTCATCATTTCTTTTGAATGTGGAAAATCAAGACGTTTGAAATGCTCATGCTCTGGATTTCTGGATGGTCTATTTTGTACAAATTTGTCTTGTAAGAAAAGAATCAATATTATGAAAATCAGTGCACATCTTCAGCAAAAAAAGAGCATTTTTATCCACTTGCTATACACCACATTCCAAATCTTGGAAGGGTTTAGCATCCAGTACTACAGAATGAGTTATACGTTCTGCCTCCATTTCCTTAACACTTCTTACCCTTGTTCAGCAACTTGCAACATAGTTTTTGGTACAAGAGAGACCTGTTACCTCAAAGGCCACTAGTGGCCTCCTTATCAAGATCTAATCCTCATTTGCTTGTATTTCTCTAAAGCATGTGACACTTGATCCTGTCTCTGAAACTCTCCTCCTTTGGCTTTTCTAATACTCCCTTTGTTCTCCTCTCATTACCCTGACTCCCCTCTTCTTTCTGTCATATTTGGTACTCACTGTTGGCTGTGCTTATTATTAAATGATGATATTCATGTTTCCAATCCCATCCACCAATTATGTAAAGTTTTTTGTTGAAACCTGGCTAGCAAATTTCCATCTTTCCTCATGTCAGAGAGGCCAGGGTCCCTGTCTCTAGAGGTCAGGTCCCAGGTCTGGAGAGTTGTTGTTCCAGGTGTAGATGAGGGATATGGATCAGGGCAGGCAGGAAGATGTCGAGGCAGGCCATGTTTTCCTAGTGATGGATGACTTTGATTTTCTTCCAAGACATCTCATGGGTTTGGAGAAATCTTGGGAACAGGGCTACAGACCTGAGAGTTCGGTCTGCTCCCACTGCTATGTGCATCTACCACTACTGTGTGTTCTCTGGGTTCTCCTTGTTGCAGCAACTACTGGCCATGAAAAAGTTTCCCTTCTTTTATGAAAAAGGGAAGAGAAGAACCCAGGTGAACAAATAGAAGTCTGTCTTCAGGATGAATTTTCCCCATGCTGGACCAACCTGGATGTCTACTCTACCTTCCCTTCTTAACCTGGAACACTATTTAGTGCCCTGGTCTCTCTTATTTTGTTGAGTATATATACTCCATCCATCCTCCCCTGAGGGCAAAGTCCTTCATGGATTCTGAGGTCCTGAAAAGATTCTTGTGTCCTTGCATCTGGGGAGTCAGGTTTTACCTGTCCTCATCACAGCTTGGGCCAGGGGACATAAAAGGCATTTGTTGGATCTATAGTGGAGGCAGAGGAGAGAGAACAGAGGGATGTAGGGGTCAAAAGAAAGAGGCTAGAGTCATCTGGGGAATTAACACCTACCTGAGGAATACATTTGTTTGGCTGACCAATTAGTGTAGTCCACCCTGGGCACAAGCAAGGGAAAAGAATACAGAAGAATCAGGCAGCAGTTGCTTGCACATGGAAAAGCTGTGCTGGTCCCTTCAGTTCTAATATTTTTTTCATACACTTCCTGGATGACCTTGTGTATTCACCTTCAGTTAACTAGTTTGGACAACAGGTGTTCTTCATCCACTTGGTTCTTCCCACATGAAGAGTAAGACCAAACTACTGAGTGACTGTGGATTTCAATTATGAGGATATAAAATATCCCTGGGCTTTATGCAATCAGCACAATGTCCTCAGCAAAGAGGAACATCTGGAAGACTTCACCATTTAAAGGAAGCTTTTCTTCTACGTGGACTCTATGCTGGACACTGTGATTTTGGCAAACACCTTTTGTAAGAATACGCCTCACTGTTTTCTATTTCTCTTAATATTAATAACTAGAGATTAAACGAGGTTATCTCTGCTGTTAATTCTTTCAATATTCTTATTACACATACAGAAGATAGACTGTTGGAGAACAGCTTTTGAGGTAGTGTCTTGCTTTACTGTATCAACTAATTTTTCTATCATAAAAAAATACAGTAGAACTTTGTCTTTATAACTTTCAATCAACTGTGTGAGAGTAAAGCCATGGTTTATTGTGGAATACTGTTCACAAAAGCCTGCCTATTCCATTCTTGTACCTTCATCAAGGCTGATCTTGAATGAAGGTCTAGGCCTAGCTTATAATTTATATATGGCTACAGAGTCCCTTCCAGTTCTAACTCTATACGCATACTCAGCTTTCTCAGCTCTCCCTCTGTCCTTCTGGTAACAAGGTCTAAGATTTTCCTGTATCTTTGTTATCTTCTCTCTCAGATATGCTGAGAATCTATCCTACAACACCTTCATATTTTTATTGTCTGTCTACAGTATGAGATATATACACAAGGTGTATACTTGATCTGATCCAGCTGTTTTTCCCATCTTTTTATTTCAGTGCCATTCCCTCTTTTCCATTACTGGGAAGGCACTATTAGAAACTAAACATGGTGGCTCCACTACCTTTGATAGTGATGTTGATTGTAAAAATGTTTACAGATCTTTTCCATTTTTTCTGTTGTCTTTAAATGTCTGAAATGACTTTGCTTAATTGAATTGCTCACCAAATAGTATTTAAATTTATCTTTCTTTCCCTGCTTCTTGATGTTCTGAGACACTACTTACAGTTTTTTGCTATCCTCCTAAATAAGACTTTACCAAATGAGTTATATTCCATTCAACTTTATGTCACATTATCTCTTTCTGTCTGGCAAGGAGAACAGATGTTTATTGGTTGAGGTAGTGGCTAGAGTTTAATGGTTTTCTCATTAGAACAACTGATTTATGTAAGCTAAACTTCCTTGGAAAATTATAATAGTTTATATAAATGTCTATTTTTTTGTTGATATCAACAGCATACTTAAATTTGTCAAGTTAGAGCTGCCTCAATTGTATGCCATATTTTCTCATTTTTATTTTCTCTTAACTTTTAGTTTTGATATCTCGGTATGACAAGTTGGTTTTCTGACTGGTAAGGTGATTTCAGAAATTTCTACATTAATATGAATTGTTTCCTACATATTCAAATAGAATCAGTTTCATTTTGGGGGATTTTGTTTGTTCCCCATGTCTAGTCTATTCCAATTCTTTTATCTAAGTATTTGGGATATATAGGCATCAGGTTTCCATATGGTCTACAAACCTTTGGCCTCTCACTTCTTCCTGAACTATACTTTCCAATTTTTCACAGTTCTTATATGTGATTGTTTTTGCATTTAAGTCACTGTTCTTATCTATGACTGTCTTTGCATTTAAGTCACCAAGTATCAAGATATGTTGATTTAATTTAGATTTTCTGCATTTCTTCATCTTCTATAAGAAACTCTGATGTACAAATTGTGATTCTTTCCACAGTGGTCTTTTGCAAATACAGGGTGGCCCCGAAGGCTTTGGGAAGTTTTAAGTCTCTTTCAAGCATGGAGGAACCTGCTAGAACTTGTGTTCTATTGGTAGAGCTTCTAAGAATCCAAGGTCATCTGCACACCATGATTATGTATCACAACAGGGCTTAGTAATAGATAATAACCTTGGATTAACACATTATTACTGAAAGGAATCACTTTTTTTTTTAAAAATTACAAAGGGTGACTGGGACAGTGGATATTAACGCCGGGAAAAATTAACTTTAACTCATACTTTACAACATATTTTTTTTTTTTGGAGGGGGAGGGCAGGGGAATTGGGGTTAGGTGACTTGCCCAAGGTCACACGGCTAGTAAGTGTTAAGTGTATGAGACTGGATTTGAACTCAGGTCCTCCTGATTCCAGGACCGGTGCTCTATTCACTGCGTCACCTAGCTGCCCCTTCACAACACATATTATGGCAAAATGTGATAATATACTTATCCTAGCTGTGGAAAGAAGACAAATTTGTGGCTAGGGAGAAGCTGAAGGTGTCTTTAGATATGAGATGGATGTCTGAACACACAAAAATACAAAAACTCTTGCATACTTAAATGTAATAATAAAATTTCCAGAGGAAAGCAAAAGACTGGGGGGAAATGTGTGACACATGTAATGAAAAAAGCCTTCTCTCCTATATACATTTGCCCTAACACATCAAATTCAACATACTGAGAACAGAATTCTCCCAACACCAGCTCCACCTACTAAGTTCCTACCTGGTGACTTCCCCATTTCTGTTAAAGGTAAAACCATTTTTTCAGTGACCAATTACAGCCATCTCATCCTTCCTTTTCCTCACCTCCCACAGTGAGTTAGTCACTAAGTCCTGTTGATTCTTCCTTCACAATGACTTTTTTGATTCCTACTGCCACCATTCTAGTTCAGTGTAAGAGAACAAAATACACTAATCTTAGCTCTGGCACTCATTCTAACTGCAACACTCAACTGTCTCATAAAGATTATTTTGTACATCAATTATGACACATTATTTCATCATATTACAAAAATAAATCAATTAATGTGCAATTTTAAAGGTTAAAAAAACAAACCAGAATCTTCATGATACCAATGCATTAAAAACAGGATTTTATGAAATTTTGCACACAAAGTTATTTCAGCTAAAAAATTTCTTGTAAAGTTTTATAGGGCTGATGTAAGGTTTCATTATGTTCTGGCTTTTCATCTGTTAATTCTTTTCAAATAACTCTTTTCAGTGGCTAATTTAACATTTCCAAATCTCTTGCACAAGGTTTATTTATTTTTATGAAAGTTGTGACTCCACAACTCATTGGGCCTATGCTCTAGGCTGAATTTTTTAGTATGTAAAATTTCAACTTCTGTTAAACTAGATTCATAACAATTTAGTAATTCCAAAATAACACAGTTAAAATTCATGAAAAAAAAATTTTTTTTGCTTTCTTCTGGCCCCAAAGAATCATTAGCCTAATTGTTTTAGGGACAATAAAAAACTATTTAAATGTAAAACACTTATAATGACTTTAGTTTTCTTATTGTGAAAGATTCAATTATGATTTCATATTTTATAAAAATACAGTGACCATAAGCCACAAAATAAGATTTTTGGGGAACAGATTTATAATTTACAATGCAAGTACAAACTTGCATAGACATAAGGTGATTCTTAGTTGAAAGTCTGATATGACTTTAGTCCATGAAATTCCTGTTCTGGACAATTATGTCTTAGAATCACAGAACTTTGTGTTTAAATGAATCTTGGGGATCAGCACACAAACATTTAACATTTTAACTTACCAGGGCAATTCTGGATTGAGATGCTTCTATTCTGGTTAGCAGGTACCACTGAGAGACAGTTTGTCTTGGTCATAGGAGTTCTTTCTGAAAATGATTTAATTGGCTGACCTTCCCGAATAGGCAGATATATATTTTTGGATGATTCTTCCTCTACTGAATTATAACTTGGGTTTTCCCAGTCATAATCATCAAAATCATCTATATCAAAAGTATCAATATCCTGGGTTTCAGAAAAATTGCTACTTCTCAGGTCATTAACCAAATTAATGTGTTTATTCTGATCTTTTATAGCAGTGCTTGTGAGAAAATTGCCTAGGAGATGAGACATTTTATATTTCTCTTCTGTCTTTGATATTTCAGCAGAATTGCTACTAACAAAGGGTTCTGGTGATTGGGAACTGAGTAATATTCTTTCAGAGACATTCGTCTTGGCAGATGACAGCTCTGACTTTTCTGGAGTAGTTCTTTGTGTGCTGTGCATCCCTGTTGAAACATCCAGATTTGGAAATGTCCTTGTAGTTTTATCAAGAAAATTTCCTTGACAATCAGTAGTTGAGACAGGATTAGATGGAAGATGTAAAGATTTAAACTCTCTTACTAAATTCCCATTGAAGGGAGATTTGCCCTTTTGCAGAGAGGAAAAAGCTGTCTTGCCATTTACAGACAGATCCTGTGAATGAGGCTGGTATATCCAATTCAAGGGCAAAGAACTAGAATCATTTTTGCTGGAATTTGTATCAGCTAAGAGTTTTCTTCTAAAGAAAGAAAGAAAAACAACATCAGGTCAAAAGCTATTGGCTATAAAAACGTATGTTCTGTTCTTATTGACCCTACCTCTCAAATTGTTTTAAGAAATAATAATTTTTTTCTTACTTCAAAAAAGTGAACTAAAGGGATATTTTAAAGAAGGTATTGATTTGAAATAGTAACTATATAGACTTGATTTAAGATCATCTAGACAGAACTCCCAGCCAAATGGAGGTCTTCACTTGCCTTTGCTTATTTCCAAGACGTTAGAAGTAGGGCAAATTTTGATGGAAAGGTAGGGCTGCCATTTCATAGTGGTAGAGAAAGGAAGATTACTGGATCTCATAAACATCTATTCACTCCCATGGCTGGGTTTGGGGGTGACAGACAAAAGGTAAGGCTGGTAGATATTTGGATGCTGGGAGCGCTTATTTGGGCAATTTGATTAAGTATTTAGTTAAGAGCAAGCTCATAGGCATAATAAAAGAATTGTTGGGAGGCCATTGGTACAGAGATAGGTAATGAAACTCCAACTTTTTAGGTTTAAAAAAATTTTTTCCAATAAAACTTCACAGTGGGCAGTAATATTTCCACTTTATAAATTAACATGGATCCCTTTTACATCAAAATACATGAATGGTAAAGTATACTTTCGGCAACCATGGAATTTTAATTTCAACTCTATCTGTAGCATGTGCTCCTTTCCATGAAGACAATGACCATTTGTTATTCTACTCTTTGGATACTTTTGCATGATTACATTGTTCATTATACTGTACTGAAAATATCACTGTTTTTATACCCCTTACTTCAGCTACTCATCTTCTCCGCAATACATATTCTAAGTAGCTTTGTGTTATTAAAAAGGACCCAAAGTCAGAATTTTTCTCTTATTCTTGGTTCTGTCAAAGGTGGGATCATTACTATCATTGTCTCAAAAGAATCTGGCAGAAAGGGGGGGGGGGTTAGGACAATGATCTGCTTTTTCCCTCTTTCCACTACCCCCAACCTACCTCCCTGTCCCATTCCTTGAAGGGCTTAAAATACCTGGCTCAGGGATCTCAAACTGCACAACCCCTTTTCAATCCCCCCACTTCATATAAACTAATTTTTAGTTGCCTGTTATTAACTTTTATAGCTAATAAAATCATTTTCCATAATTTCCAATGACTAATGCTCCCCAAACCTCTCACCCCTAAAAACCTACTATGAGAAAACAAATCCCCTACATTCACAGGGATGTCTAGAATACACACAGACACATACACAGAAACAGAGATATACACACACACATTATCCTTAAATTTTTAAAAGACTAAGATAAACTCAGACACCTAAGATCTCGATGCTGGAGAATTTTGTTTCCACAATCCAAGCCTTGAAGTTGATAAGCAGGAATAGTATCAACTAATGAACAGATGTCCTCCATCACATGAAAAAGCTGTTGTTGCAAAGTTATCAGTTTACCTGCAAAATAACACTACATTTGAATTTCTCTTAATAAGCAACATTTTAAGATATAAAAAGAGCCATTTGGATGATTAGAAACAGCAACATTCAACATTTTTTATGAAGATTATTAACATACTACATTAAAGTTCTACTCTGATGACACTTGTGTACTCAAAGGCCATGACAGGAGAGTGTAAACTCTTAGGGATGCTATCAAGCTGTAACAGTTTGGGTATGGGCTCTGTGGTTTAAGCCTGGAGAGGCTCACAACTGGTTTGTCTCCGGGGATGTTGATCTAACAAGGTGAAAGGGGCCACACAATCAACACTGGTAGAGAGTAGCCACGATAATGACATCCTGGTACCTAAACTATATTATCATGTATGTTATTTTCATAGCCCATAGATTAGTGGTATCTTTTACACTTGCTCTCATTTCTTAGCTTATATTGGCCCACCTTTCTGGTCAAATAATAAAGGAATAAAGAGGAATAAAGACTGATAGATTAGAGCTTTTAGGGACTTTTGGGACAATCTCAATTTTCTCATTTTATAGATGCTGAAACAAAGGCCCAGAAAGACCAGGTAAGCTGAAGGTCATGAAATGTTCTGAAATCTCGAACTGCCAGGAGAACCAATTAAATAAAATGATAGCTGTATAATGCAACATTCTTCAAGAAAAACTTGTGTTCAAATGTGAAACAATGAGTGATATTGTGTAAGGAATCCTGGAACCACAGTCAGGAGACATTGATTCCACCACTTACTATGTAAATGCAATCTTATGAGCCAACAGTGAACAGTAAAATGGTGACAAAACCACCTATCTTACAAGGTTTCTGTGAGAAAAATGCTTTGCTTGTAGTAAATGTGAGTTATTATTATTGTTTGACTTCATGCTATTTACTATTTGTCTTAAAATGGTAGAAGTTACAAAAGCCACGAAAATTTTAGTACTCAATTCTACCTATGCTTAGGGAGCATAATCAAAGGATGAAAATATTCCACTTATGTGTTAGTCACTCCTACTGTAGGGAAATATATTGGTTCCACGTCAGCCCTCTCTGGTTACCGTGTTACAGGATGCAAACAGGGCAAAAGAATGAGAATACTATCTTCTGGGAGAACAGGCCCAATTGCTAGTCTTGGGGAGGGAAAGGTATCTATTTGGCCCAGACAAAAAAGGAACACTAGAAACCATTGAAATATTGTATAATGTTTTAGGAGTTGAGAGAGAAAGAAGAGTGCCAGAGGATGACAACTTGGAGATGACAAGGTCTAGGAGAGGTTTGGGCTTGTCTTGGGCAGCAGAAAAGGGACAAACTGAACATTAGAGAGTGGGAATAATGTTGGGGGGCAACTGAGAGAGGGGGAATGACGTCTTTCTTTATCTGAGAGATTGGGGAAAGAGGGAAGAACATGCGTTTATTAAGTGCCTACTATGTACTGGGCACTATACTGAGCCTTTTATAAATGTTTTTTGATTCTCACAACAATCCTGGGAGGTATTATTATTATTTTTATCCCCATTTTGCAGCTGAGGAAATTATGGTAAAAGGAAGTTAAGTGACTTTCTCAGGGTCAAACAGCCAGGAAGTGTCTAAGGTTGGATTTGGACTTGGGTCTTCCTGATTCCAGATGAGAGAGGTTTAAAGAAATAATAACCATTGTGAGAACTGGGAAAGAGGCAGATAGGTGAGAACAAAAAGATTCCCTTGCCAAAATGTGGGCCTGAGACTTGGGAGTGGACTAGCCAGTATGGTCGCACGACTTTCTCCAGTTACTACTACCAAAGGATGGGAGTAGCAATCCAGGGTTAGGGATTTCCAAGACTTTTATAGCAACAGTACAACAGACTTAAGGGTAGAGGATAACACTGAGCTGTACTGATTAACTAAAAGGTCAAGCTTGGGAAGGGAGGAAAGTGAAGACAGAGCAGAGGGACTGTGAAAGAACTAGGGAAAATAATCGTCAAAGAAATGGAAAATTAATCATACTTAAAAAGCATGACCGAAGATGGAAAATAAACTTTTGTATGAACTCGGCTGCTTCATTATCCTCAAATTAATATTTAACACTTGCTATATCTAAAATGTTTTTCATACCATCATATTTTGCACTGGTCTCCTGTATTAGCTGTGGGCTAGTTGTTTTCTCATATTCTGATAAAAAGTAATTTGATAGCTTGGTAGAATTTTTTTCCCCATCACAGATGGAAGGCTCCTTTAGAGTACTGCAAATAACAAAACAGAAAATAATTATAACACGGACTAACCAAAAATATATTTCTATGGATATCTCATTTTGTTTCTGATATTCCTCCATGACAGGTCTGACAATAACATACATATAAAATTTAATTACAGGAATATTATTACAAAAACATTCCCTACATAACAAAGCTATTTTCCATATTCCATGGATGGTGCAAAACAAGAATGCTTTGTTGATCCAGTAAAACTAATTCCTTTAATGAATAATCTTTTGAAACAAGTTTCCCAGTCCTTTGCACACAATGGGCACTTAATAAATGAATACTGCAGGAGTCCCTCTTTAGTATAAAAATGAGCTTCTCTATCCCCTTTGCAGAAGGGAAGACTCTGCATGTTGAACACTGCAGCTACTTTCATGACTGATATGATTAGTTCTGTTGAATACATTTTTCCCTTTTATTCTCTTATAAGGAAAAACTCTAGGAGGAGAGAGGAAGAGATTTGTTGAGAATGAAGATAATGCAAAACCAAAAGATTATCAATAAAAATTAATCTAACAAAGAAAAGGGTCTATTCTAATTATGTAAGGTTTCAAGTGCTTGGGGGGAGGGTGTAAGAAACTTTTTATAATTCCCTTGTCCTATCAAATAACAATTATGTCTTGACTTTGCTTACAACCTCTAAATTCTAACCAACCAGCTCTTAAAAAATGCATGAGCAGAAAAGGGGTGGTGTAGGATATACACAACACTTTTTGCAACATCCTAATTTGGGAGAAATAGCACAAGATATTTACTATCATTCAATGGAAGGTGTCAGATTGGGAAAAGGAAAGACCACTCAGCTGGTGATGCTTTAGTTTCGAGGAAGAGGATGACAAGGACTAGCAATTTCAGGTATCAGAACTCCACAGATTCTTCTCTGGATTATCAACTCACTTTAGCTATATAAATGATGTGTCATGTTTAAAATAACAAGAGTAAGGGACAATCCTACCTCATTGTGTCCAAAGCACTTCTTTTTCCTTACTGTTCATAAGGGTAGGAATGTCAGTGATACTTCATCTAGTCTCAGAAACCCAGGAACGATTCTTTGTAATATATATATATATATTTGCTTTTTGGAGGGCAGTTGGGCTTAAGTGACTTGCTCAAAGTCACACGGCTAGTTTTTGTGTCAAGTGTCTGAGGTCGGATTTGAACTCTGGTCCTCCTGACTCCAGGGCCAGTGCTCTATTCACTGCGCCACCTAGCCGCCCAGTAATATATTCTTTATTATAAATACAATCACACCAAACAATTTGGAGGCCCATGAAGATTTTAAATGTATAAGCTGAGTAGTGATTTGGGGTTTTCTCTTTACAGAATGAACAAACAAGAAAACAGAACACACTAATTTAAAAGATTAGGAAAATGTAACAAGATTTAGCCAAGTTAAATTATTTAAGGCACTTTACTAATAAACAGAAATGTTTGCTATTTTACCTAAAGTACTTCAAAGAGGAAGAAAACACTCCTTCTTCTGGAGAAGGTGGAATAAAATCTATATCAAAATCATCTTGGTTAAATTCCTCCGATTCAGCACCTAAAGATTCATCAACTGTATGTTGCTCAGCTCCTTCAGGATAGTTCTTCTTTTCACTGTCATCTAAAACAAAACAGCTAATGAACATAGATCATTTCGATAATTAATAGAAGAAGTACTTAAAAGAATCTCTAAAAAGAAAACTTCAAATCCATAAGTAGCTCATGTGTACAGTTACTTTAATGTTTATAAATAAAATAAAATCTATTTAGTTCTCATAATATGTTTTAAATCAGAGGACAGGGAACCCTTTTTCTATTAAGGGTCACTGACCCTCCTAGGATGGAGGTCATATAATTTGAAAAACATTTTTTTTATCTAAAAAAAGTTTTAAAATTTATTTTAAACTTAAGTACAAAATAAGAAAAGAAAAAAAACTTTCATGTACACAGCAGAACAAGAGAGGATTCAACATAAAGCAATACATTTCCCTTTCAAGAAAATCTATATAATACTATATATATTTTTTCAAAGCCATCCAGTTTTTTTTTTGTTCTCTGTTGTGGACTTTTTACTTTGCTCCCTCTGCCCCCTGCAAAAGGCTATAATTAAGCCTGAATACACATGCACTTATACATGTGTATTGTAATCTATAAACATACACATATACACATGTATGTAAGCCCATACTATGCTTATTTCTACTTGTCATTTGTTTCTCTTAAGGTAGATAGCATCTTCTTTCATGAATCCTGATCTTTTCCACTTTTTCTCAATCAACCAGCTCATCATTCTTACATAGCAATATTCCACCTTGATCCTATTCTATCTGAAAGATTGTGTATGAAAGCTTTCTCCAATCTCTGGCACATCTTCTATTCTTGGCAGCATAGGTTTGATTTATTCAAGAAAATTTTTATTCAAAATAATCAAAAATTATTCATTTTACACTCCAACACCTTATAATATGGTTTAAAGTCTGATATTACTGGATCTGCTTCCTTTATATCTTTTCCTTTGTGGTTTCTTTAAAGTTCTTTTAAATGAACTTTGATATTATTTTTTTCTAACTTGGTAAGATAATTTTTTTTAGTAATTTAATTGGGATGGTATTAGTTAGATTAGTTAGGCAAAACTGTGAATTTTAAAAAATTATATTGGCTTTACCTACCCATGAACAATAAATATTACTTTGATTATTTAGATCTAACTTTCCTTGTATAAAAAAGCATTTTATGTTTATATTGGTATATAGTTCTTGTGTCTCTTTTGCAGGTATACCCTCAGGTATTTTATACTGTTTAGTTATTTTAAACAGTCTGAAACAATACTGAATAATATGGCTGACACATAGTGTAGTTTCTTAATTCAGTTTAAAAAAATATTCTGCCTGTCTGCTTTTTAACTTAAGAAAGAGAACATAAAACTATACTCAATAACCAGTAATAAAATATGTGTAAAGAATATAATAACCAGACTGATTTTTGAAAAATAAACATACCAGAACTCAAATGACTAAATCAGTGTCCTTCAAAGCAATCATTTTGGCAGGCTTATTACAACAATGCTGCCATTACAAAAAATATTTCTGGAATTACATTCAGAGACACTTAAGAAGCTATAAAAGAACATTAGTTTTCTTACTTTGTAGTCACACTCTGTTCTTTGACCAAGAACACATTAACAAGTAGGGCTACCCAATTCATTGGTTCCAAATAACTTTTGTTCCCCTCTCCCCCATTAAGCCAAATTCACCTTTAAAGCATTAAGACTTGCATTGGTTAGACATTGAAGAGAATATCCCTTATTTCTTATTCAAGAAATTGTAAAGTCTAAATTCTAAAAGAGGAATTCTAAAAACATTTTGAGCAGTGGTGGGATTATTATAAAACATACATATCCTTCCAAATTGACTGTGTTGAAGGGGACATTTGTATAGATATAAGTTCTGACATGTTTATAAAACACAGAACCAATGCATAATGTATGACTATAAAAATAGATTTTTTTTTTTTAAACAGCCATACCTCATAAATCAGTAAGGGAGCAAGAAAGGGGAAATCTAAGGGTGCAAAGCATAAAGAAAAACTAGGGAGAAAGCTACACTGAATACCTTATAGAACAACACACACACACACACACACACACACACACACACACACACACACACACACACGTTACCATAGCTAGAGACTTTCATGGAATAAAAGCCCCATCCTGTGGCCTTTTAGGATACTGACACTGAAGACTTTCAAAGTGAAGTCTTGTTTTCACAACTGCAGGCATAAAGAGCTACTGCCTGTTGGTTTTAAGCAGAGAGCTAAAGGCTTCCTACAGGTAAGTAAATACAAGGTAATGCGAAGGAGAGAATACCAATAATTATGAGGATCTGGGAAAGTTTTCATAGAAGTGATAAAGTGAACTGAGTCATGCAGGAGCTTTGAAAGGCTATAATGATGGTGTGCATTCTAGGTATAGGGGTAGCTTGTATAACTGCATGGAAGCAGAGGATGCTGAGTTTGGGAAACACTTTTTTGGGGGGGGGGAAAGGGCAGTTGGGGTTAAGTGACTTGCCCAAGGTCACACGGCTAGTTTTTGTGTTAAGTGTCTGAGGCCGGATTTGAACTCAGGTACTCCTGACTCCAGGGCCGGTGCTCTATTCACTGCGCCACCTAGCCGCCCCCTGGGAAATACTTAATAAATAGTCTAGTTTGCCTGGAATGTAGAATGCATGAAAGGAAGTATTATGAAACAAAACTGAAAAGGCAGGTTGGAATCAGGCTAAATGAGAGGCTAATGAGCTGGTATTTTAGCCTATAAGGGGGCACTAAAGATTATTAAGTAGGGAAATGGCATGATGAAACTTTTGCCTTAGAAAGATTATTTTAGAAACTCTGAATGGGGAAAGACAGGAATCAGGGATTCCTATTAGTCCAGGTGAGACTCGGCCTAACTAGGGTCAATGTAAATGAAGAGTGAGGGATAAGTGTGAGAAATATCACAGAGGTAGAATTGGTAAGACTTGGCAACTGGCTGTATATGAAGTGGGAGTAAAGGACAGAAAATGTTTAGCATAATTCTGAGGTTACTAATGGAAGGCTTTGAAAAAATGTGAGAGATGATCTTATCAAGAGAAGAGTGTTACAAGAGAGTATTAGGGGACATTCACACTTGGGAGGGTGGGCTGGGATATGGACGATGATCTAGCAAAGGATAGAGTGCTGTCACAGGTGACAAGGGAAGAGAAAAGATCCAGAAGTTGGTTCACGTGCCAACGGAGAAGTCAAGGAGAAGTAGGCTTGAGAAAAAGCTATTGGATTTATCAGTTAAAAAATAATGGAACTTTGACTATCATATATGAATCTGAAAAGCTTTTGCACAAGTATAATCAATGCAATTATGATAAAAAAGGAAAACATCTATCAGGAAAAAATACGTGATAGTTAAAAATGTATGGAATTATAGAACCAAGAACCATTTCTCAAGGAAAAAGCAGTCAAAAGGATATGAACAGTTTTCCAAAAAATTGCAACTATTAACAATCATAAGAAAAAGTGTTACAACTAATAACAAGAAAACCACAAATCAAAACAGCTGAGATTTTACTTCATATGTCACAAACTGGCAAAAAAAAAAAAAAAGAGAAAGGCTATGAAAAGACAAACACAGTAAGTACACTGCTGGTAGAGCTCTGAATTGATTCAGTCATTCTGGAAAGCAATTTGAAGTTAAGTTAAATGTTCATACCCTTTGGCCCAGAGATCACACTGATAAGGTACAAGACAGAGAGAAAAGGTCTCATACACATCTAAAATATTCATGAGGGTTTTTTTTTTTGTACTGGCAAAAAAACTGGAGACAAAGTAGATAGCTATCAATTGGGGAATGGTTAAAAGTGCAGCAGGAGGTAGAAACTGGCCCTGTCACAAGTCCCAATTCAGGAACTAAATTTGAAAAGATCAGTAAATCAAAGAAAACACCGAATGATATAAAATATTATTGTAAATTCGAGATCCCTTAAAAGGAAAGTGATGCTGTAACAACTGAAAACAGTGACTCAAAAGAAAAAACACAAGTCTCCACAAGGACGACGTGAATACCTAAAAGAAATGAAGAGATAAATAATTAAAAGAGGTTCTTGAGAAAAGAATTGGGAGGAGAATGAATAGGTTAGAAGAGGAAAGTAGTTAACCTTGTCCAGGAAATGGGCTAAATGAAAACCAGAATAGAACAAAAATCAGTGACTTTGGGAGAGAACAAGAAATACTAGAACAAAATCAAAAGACTGAAAGAAATAGAAGAAAAGGTAAGATACCTAATATCAAAAACAACTGACTTCAAAATCAGGCCAGGAAGAAAATTTAAATATTCAGTTCCATGAAAAATCACTAATTGTTTTTTAAAAGCCCAGGGACACCATATTTCAGGATGTCATAAATGAAAACTCTCCTGATCTGTAAGGATCCTTGAGGATACACCAATTATCTCCAGAAAGGGAGTCCCTAGGAATGTCACTGCCCAAATCCAGAGTTTCTGCATCAAATAAACAATACTGGAAGTATTGAGAAAGTAGTTCAAGTACCAAGGGATCATAGTCACACAAGACCTGGCAGTTACTATGAAAAATGAAGGAAGTCCTTGGAGTGCAATATTTAAAACAGCAAAAAACACAAGCTTACAACCAAGAATAACAATCTGTAGGTCAAGTAAATTTAATAAAAATAGCAATAGTAACTAAATTAACATATTTATTCAGTACCATACCAATCAACCTACCAAAGGACTGAGCTAGAAAAAATAATAACAAAACGATCTGAAGGAATAAAAAAGGTCAAGGGAGTCAAAGGAAAAAAATGGGAAAGAAGAGGGCCTAGCAGTACCTGATCCCATACTATACCATCAAGCTGTAATTGTTAAAACAATTTGGTACTGAGGAATAAATGGAGAGGTTGATTAATGGAATATATTAGGTACACAATATACAGAAGCAAATAAACATAGCAACCTACTGTTTGATTAAGCCAATGCTCAGCTATTGGGCAAGATCTTATTATCTGACAAAAACTAATGGGAAAAAATAGACTGGCAGAAATTAAGTACAGACCAATATCTCAAACCATACAAAGATAAGCTCCAAATAGGTTCATAACATAGACATAAAGTGTGACATCACAAGCAAATTAAAAGAACATGGAAGAAGCTACCTATCAGATCTATCTATGGACAGGAGAAGAGTTCAATGAAATGAGAGATATAGAGGTTTACAGAAAGTAAAGTTCTGATTCATAAAATTAAAAAGTTTTTGCACAACACCAATGGAACGTGCTATTTTTCACAAGTGTGGTACAGGAGAGAAGAAAGGTGTACAAACACGGGTGAAGTGGGGTGGGCAGCTGGCATCAAATGAGCCTCACTTTTATCTGAAACAGACAAGGTTGACAACATGCCCACACCCACACACAGAATGTGTTGTGGAAATATAGAATTATATCTAATCCACAGAGAAATAAGTGGGAATGGCGGTTGGAGAAAGGGTAGGTTAGGAGGAAGGCAACAGTTACAATCAAAACAAATTTCTTAATTCTGAGAAGTGTGCATGAGGAAAAAAAGAGAAAAGAGCTAGAATCTAAGAAGGTGCCTTATATTATCTATTAAACAATTGGGGATTAGACAGACAAACTATGTTATGTTAATATAATGGAATAACACTGCACCATAAGATATAACAGAGAGTTAATTTCAGAGAATCCTGGTTATTATAAAACAGCATGAAATGAACAGAACCAGGACACTTCATACAAGGATAACAACACTACAAATTAAAACATCTTTGAAAGACTTACAAACTCAGACTAATGTATTCTCCTAATTCAAAGGTTTAACTCAAACGAAACTCCAGGGAGCCTTCCCTGATAAACTCCTCTCCCTCCTAATTACCTTTTCCCTTAGGCCTCACATAATATTTTGTTTTGCAATTTGAAGAATGTAATTGTATACTTAAGACTGTAATATCGTATATTACGGCAATCTACATTGTCTTCTACTTGATGATGGTTCCTCAAAGGCAGGGACCAACATATTTTTTGTGCTTTAGTCTACGTTTGTTGTTCATGTAGCAATACATTAGACATTCAAAGGTTAATGGAAAGGATCAATAGCTAAGACATATGGCTCTGGGAATTAATTTCCTCATCTGTAAGGAGGGAGTTGACCTAGATCTCTAAGGTTCCCTCCAGTTCTAACATTCTATAATTCTAAAATTTAATTAATACATTAAAAGAAAGAGCTCTATAGCAATCATTACCTCTTTCAGTGCCCAACTGAGTTTTCGAAGCATGGCATTCTTGAATATCTTCATTTATAAACCCTTCAGAAATGGAATCATCGTCAAGGCAAATCACAGGACTACTTAGCTCTTCTGATTCAGGCAACTCTTTTTTAGTCAGTTCTGCTGGTCTGCTTTCACCAGATGGAAAACTCAAAAGCTCTGGATCAACCTTCTTCCCATTTGATTTATGTGTCCGTGTTTTTGATAAGTTGCTTTTATCCCCTTTTGGTTTCTGAGTATTACTTAGTTTTGTAAAACGAGTCCTAGAGGGTGTAGTAAAAGTTTTTGAATTCGCAGAAGTATCAAAGTCATCTATGTCATCCCAGTCACTGACAAGCACGGCAGAGTCAAATGAAGAATTCAAATCTAATTTCTTAGAATCTTTACACAATTCCTTGTTGACAGAGTTTTCTTCTGTAGAAGGTTGTAAACTACATGAAGTTTTGTGGGGGTTCTTTGAAGAATCTGATAATATCTGGTTTGAACAAAACTTCTGGATTTGTTGTCCTTTTGAAGGTCTCTCTAAGAAGGCACTGATATTTGTCTGCTGGTTCTTGGTATCGGAGAAAGGCTTACTGAGAGTAAAAGTCTCAGTAACATTAACATCCTTATCATTTAACACTTGAGTTACACTGTTGCTAGAAGGTATTTTCTTTTTAAAAGTGAAACCTCTGAAAAGGTATATGAAAAACTGATATATTATTTTAACATCTCCATAAAATACAATGCATTTTATTTTTAAAAGAAGACTTTCTTAGTTAAACTAATTTATTTGTAAGGAGTTAAGTTTTTAGCATATTCTGGTTTTTACCAATTTACTTTCATCCTCCCTGATTTGTAGGTTGTGTTTTTAAAATCTGCTTAATGACTTAGAGAATACATCAGACATCCAAATTCTAACTTCCAAAAAAAAAAAAAAAAATTTTTCCCCCTGGAACCTGTGATTCTATCTGTGTGGTGAATCCTTGGTATCTGAGCAGGAACTTTCCTGCCCAGAGAAGGAATGTAGACCAAGCAACAGATCTCTAACTTAAGGTCTTAGAAAGGCTAGCTGCTCAGGACACTCAGAGAAGGTAATCTGCATGAGGTCACAAAACTAGCAGGTTTTCTATCCACTATGTCAAACAGCCTAGCCTCTGTGACTGCGTAGGAGCTGATCACTTATCATACAAACCTTCTGACTCTCTACTTTTCTCTCTCAGACTGCTTGTCTTTTGGCTATTTTATACTCATTAATTAATACCTCCTTCAGAAGGTGGGCAGGACAGAATAAAAGAAAAATAAGTCATTTTCCCCTAGTTGTGAACAGCCCTGGTACAGAGTTTTGTAGAGGAGTCTGAAATTATTGGTTAAAATGAGACTGTTGGATTATCCTTGGATTTCAGTTAATAGTGCTATTCTGATAGTTCATTAGTACTTTTACTCTGCTATATTTATAAAGTTTTAGTCGTTAAAAATAAACTCTACTCAAATAACAGAGACTTAAGTTTTATGCAAGAATCCTAGGAAACAGACATATTACCATAAAGTCACACTTTAACTACCAAAGAAAGAAAATGAAAAAAACAAATAAACAAAACCAAACCATAGAGTTAAATGTCTGTGTCTTAGATCTAAAAGAGATCTCCAAGGTCATCTAGTCCAAACTTTTCACTTTTATAAGAGGAGAAAATCCAGGCCCAGAGAGTGGTAGGTTCAAGGTGATGGAAGTGTTAGGTAGCAGAGCTAGTCAAGATTTAAACGTAGGCCTTCTGACTCCAAATTCAGGACTCGTTTTATTATAACATTAAAGAATAACTGAAGGTACTTGTGAACAACTAATGGCTCAACAAGTAATTTGTCTTATCAACTGCCCTAATATGGAATGCTACAATATGAAACAAAACCTTTAATCTGTTAAAAAAATTCAGTGTTCTAGATTTGAACTGATATTTGGAAATAGATAGGGGCAAAACATTTGCAAACACCAGAGCCAATTATAGTAAGTTTGGCCTGCTAATATTTCAGAGGTTGGATGGGTACTAGATAAAGCCTCTGCACTTACATTATTAACAACATTAACTTGACTCTCTTTCAAATGAATAGGAATCAGGAAAGAGATGGAGGATTAGGGAAGGTCACTGGTGATTCCAGGGGAAGGGATTTCTAACTTGCTGCAGAGCCTCAGATGAGTCAAGTAAATGAGAAACAAAGCCCTCCAAGAGAACTGCCCCAAGTTAGTCCTTACTCGTCTCAGTAGTGTTTAACTTGCTGCAAGTGGTTCTGTGCCGATCAGCTAAAACATTGTCAGGGTCAAAATTGTGCCCTTTTAACCACAGAGAAAGGGTGAGATAGATAAGGACAAAATGCTAACGAAACTGCTGAGGGCCAACTCTCAGTTAGGCAGGTAGAGGCAGCCAGCTCCTTGCAGCTGCTCTCAGGCCAACAGGATGTTGGCTCACCATTCTCCATGATGTGCAATGAACAGAGTGCTCTGAATTCTTGCTCATCCTGTATGGGAGCACTAGATAAAGCAAGAACACGATAGCCTTCAAGGTCTGCCTGACATTATGGGAATATAATGACTGAGAGTTAACTTCTTTGTCTCTTTGCTCTATAAAAATCTTGTTCAGAGAATCAATAAACAGAATTCTATCCTGAATTACCTGCCTGGTCCAGTTCATCTCACGTTTCCACTCACATGTGATGCTGGCATCAAGTGGCCCCCGGCAAGAAATGAATGGAGACCAAAGACTGAGATACAGAATCTTTAAAGAACAATGGAATCCTAAGTTTCTAGATCTGCACTGAGCAGGTAACATGATATTGGGCAAATTGTTTGACTTTTCTGGACCTTCATTTCTTCATGTATAAAATGTGAGGTTATACTAAAAGACTTCTAAAATTCTATGTTTTCATGCATTTGTACCATTTTGTCTCTCATATTGGAATAGGGACTAGCATTGTGATCTCACTGGTAAAGGCAACTTCCAGATGAGCAGTCATGCTACCAAAGCAGGTTAGCACCTTCTCTGCAGCTTAGAGTTTTAAGGAGTTGCCTTTAGCACTGAAAATTTAAGTGAATTGCCCAGGATGTTGTGTGTCAGAGAGCAGGACTTGAACTCTGGCCTTTCTGGCTCCAAGGCTAGTTTTAGCTCTGTCCACTTCACCACATTGCTTCTCATTGTAATGGCATAAAGACCAAAATACTTACGTAGATTTGGGCTTCAGAACACTTAATTTATTTTGAATTTCTTTTGCTGAGTGACGCTCTAGCTGCTGCTGCAGATTATTCTGAGGAATAACAGCCATAATTCTAGGTGGAGAGAAAAAAGTGGTATCAGGTACTCGACATTTATCACAATATTTATAAGAAGGAGGGAACAAACACAGGAACTACTGACCCTCAAAACCCAATGTTTCAAAAAGTGTTCAGGGTGATAATATACTTGGGTTGTTTTTTTAGTGTCACAGAATTAAAATATGGTAACATCTGTACATAAAATACACTGTAAACTTGAAGATGTCATATCATTCACTCACTAATGTCCTATTCTAATGCTTCATTATGGCATGTAGCAAATCCTAGGCTCTAGTTTATGCCAAGAGAGTAGCATTCTATGCTCTAGAAAAAGGATCAGCAAACTGTAAGCCCAGCTGGCCACCCTCTGAGTTAAGAATGGTTTTTACATTTTAAAAATATAAAAAGCATTCTTAGTTCACTGACTGTACCAAAACAGGCCACGGACAGCATTTGGCCCACTGGAAATTTGCTATTCCCTGCTTTACAAGCCCCTATTCAGGCCAGAAAGATTTCAAGTTATGGACCTGGTAATACAGTTGATATTTTTCAGCTTGGCCCCAGTTTGGTTAAATTTGGAGAGGCTTTTCTCGCCACTGTAGAAGACAACATACTAGGGCAGGGGAGAGTGAAGACCTATTTGGGCAGGAGTACCTCCACTGGCAAAATCAAAGATCCCAGAATCATTGTTAGGATACAAATAAGCAGAGAGTAGGAGGGGGTAAAACTCAAAGAGGAATCGGAAAGCCTAATTAAAAATCACAAGAGAGTATATGTTTCCTGAGAAGTAAAATCAAGGAACAAAGAAGAAATCACAGTGTTAACAATGGTTTATTATAGAAAGATTTACGCTACTTTACTTACTTATTTGGTGCCATACCAATCAAATTACCAAAAAAATTTTAGAGAACTAGAAAAAATAATAACAATTCATGTAGAAGAACAAAAGGTCCAGAATGTCAAGGGAATTAATTAAAAGAAATGCAAGGGAAGGTGGTCTAGCCATACTAGATCTAACACTGTATATTATAAAAGCAGCAATCATCAAAACTGCTTGATACTAGCTAAGAAATATAGTGGTAGATCAGTGAAATAGGTTAGGTACACAGGACACAGTAGTCAATGATTATAGTAATCTACTATTTGATAAACCCAAAGACTCTAGCTTCTGGGATAAGAACTCACTATTTGACAATAAAAATAATATGGCAGAAACTAGGTGTGGGCAAACATTTTACAGTGAATAGCAGGACAAGGTCAAAATGGGTACATAATTTAGATATGTAGGGTGCTACTATAAGCAAATTAGGAGAGCAAGGAATAGTTTACCTCTCAAATCTATGGAGAATGGAAGAATTTATGATCAAATAAGAGATAGAAAACATTATAAAATGAAAAATTGACAATTTTGATTAAATTAAATTAAAAGGTTTTTGCATAAAGCCAAAGCAACCAAGATTAGAAGTAAAGAAGAAAGCTGGGAAATAATTTTTACACACAGAATCTCTAATAAAAGTCCCATTTCAAACATATATAGAGAACTGAGTTAAATTTCTAAGAATACAAGTCATTCCCCAAATTGATATATAGTCAAAAGGCAGTTTTCAGATGAAGAAATTAAAGGTATCTGTAGACATATAAAAAACCGCCCCAAATCACTATTTTTTTTTTGTTTTTGGAGGGCAATTGGGGGTTAAGTGACTTGCCCAAGGTCACATGGCTAGTTTTTGTGTTAAGTGTCTGAGGCCGAATTTGAACTCAGGTCCTCCTGACTTCAGGGCCAGTGCTGTATTCACTGCGCCACCTAGCCCTCCCCCCCCCAAATCACTATTGATTAGAAAAATGCAAATCAAAACAATTCTGAGGTACCACCTCATGCCTATCAAAGTGGCTAACATTAAACAAGAAAATGATAAATGCTAGCGAAGATATGAGAAAACTGGAACACTAATGCATTTGCTGGTGGAGTTGTGAAATGATCTAACCATTCTGGAGAGGAATTTGGAACTATGCCCAAAGGGCTATAAAACTGTGCATATCCTTTGATCCAGCAATACCGCTACTAGGTCTGTATCCCCAAGAGATGATAAAAAAAGGGAAAAGGACCCATGTGTACAAAAATATTTATAGCAGCTCTTTTTGTGGTGGCAAATTATTGGAAACTGAGGGGATGCTCATCAAATTGGGAAATAGCTAAACAAGCAATGGTATATGAATGTAATGGAATACTACTGTTTCTTAAGAAATGATGGACAGGCAGATTTCAGAAAAACTGGGAAAGACTTACATGAACTGATGCTGAGTGAAGTGAACAGAACCAGGAGAACAGTGTACATAGTAACAGCAACATTATTCAATGATCATTTCTGATGGGCTCAGCTCTTCTCAGTAATGCAATGATCTAAGATTATTCCAAAAGACTCACAATGGAAAATGCTACTCACCATCCAGAGAAAAAACCATGGAGTCTGAATGCAGGTAAAGCATACTAATTTTTTTTCCTTTCTCATGGTTTTCCCCTTTTGTTCTGATTCTTATTTTACATGACTAATGTAGAAATATGTTTAATATGACTGTACATGTTGTACATGTATAGCCTATATCAGATTGCATGTTGTCTTGGGGACGTAGGAGGGGAGGGAATGGGGAAAAATCTAGACCTTAAAATCTTATAAAAGCAAATGCTGGAAACTAAAAACAAAAATAAATAAATTTACAAAAGAAAAAAAATTTATGGAGCATAACCCAACAGGCCTCAACACACAGAAAGATTGCACAGAACATATTTATTTATTTATTTGTGCATACCAAATGCTTTACTGCTTAGCTTATTGCTGGAGTTTAGTGTCAACTGAAAATCATGCTAACAGGAAATGGTTTTGAAAAATTTAAGAGATTTAATCCTCAATTAATAGATTTCAATCACCTAATAGAATGGAAGCTCTTTGAGGATGAGGACTTTTGTCTTCATACTCCTAAGCATAGTGCCTTGACTACACATGCCAGTTGAATTAAACAAAAGTCTCATTTTAACTAATAATGTTAATTATTCCAATATTCTCACAATACTTTTATTGGCAACTAACTTGAATTTCCTCTTCTTGTATTTTGTCCTGACCCTCCTCTGGAGGAGGTACTAATGAGGCCTGCAGAACTATTCTAGGAAAGACCTAACGTAGTTAAATCTCTGGTGTCTGTGATATCCTAGTTCCTCAAATCACTTCCTGATTTTGCATCCACTATGACAATTCTGGTCCTGCCCACCTGTGTTATTCCTCAGAGCCTCTCCTTTGTAAAAGTCTTTTACATTATAAATCATGCTGGGAAAAACCTAATTCAGCAATTTAATTTAAATATATTAAATCAGACTGTAGTTCCTCAAGAGTATTGTTTCATACTTTGTATTTATTTATATCTCTGGTGTCTAACACAGTGTTTGGCACAAAGATGGAATTTAATAAATACTTGTGGATATTGCTACTGGAATTGGGACAGAAGTACATGGGCTTTCAGTCATAAAGGAAAGAAATGGTGCAAGGTGACCTATGACAGTAATTACTGCATTTCCCAAATCTTAAAAACTTCCATTGTTCTCTTCTGAACTCTTCCTAAATTCTCCATTATTTTGATTGCTCCATTAAGAGTTTAGGCCTTTGATAACCTTAATAATGAAGTAACTAAAGCCAAATGCTGACATGATTTAACTGTTGCTTTAAACTTGAATCTTTATGAATTCTAAGAGTTGTTTGTCTATAATTCTTTCTGAAGGCAGCAAAGATGGTGGCAAATTAGGCAAGACTTAGGTGAACCCAGATCTCCTGTAAGTGGTACAGAAAAGCTTAAAAATACAGCAAGAGGAAAAATGATACTGAAGAGCAAAGAGAAATAGCTCTAACTCTAAGCTTTTCCATCCAGTCTAGGACTGTAAAAATGGAGAGCCAGAATACTGTGGAAGATCTGAGAAAAGAAAAGGCCAGGCAGGCAGAAGTCAAAAGTATAAGGTTTTTCTAAATCACAACACAAGGCCAGAGCAAGAAGTGTAGCCATGCCTGAGGTACAGCAGGATAGTGGTATCCAAGTAGCACCCCTCAAGACACAGGAAAAGACCAGTACCCAATGAATGCCATGTAAGGCACAGCAGGGAATAGATACAGGTCATCTCTGAGGTGTCTTCTATGCCCAGACCCAGGCAGCCCATCCACGCCTAAGCCACAGCAGGACAGAGAACCAGGGCAGCATTTGGAAAGCACAGTCCCTTTCCAGGACTCTTGTTATTAGCACCATCAACAACTTCAAGAAGGGTCCTTGTCAGGTTCACAACAAGAGTCAGAGTCAAATCTGGCTTTGGAATTGTACAAGAAAGAGGAGACAGAAAAACCTAAGGGTAAAACTTGAGTCATGCTATAAGGAAACTGGGCCAAATACCAGTAATTTCTACAGAAGGCAGAGTCTACTTCAGCCCCATCCAGAACCAAGCAAAGCCAGTAAATCAAAAAACATTTATTAAGCACCTATTATGTTCCAAGCACTATATTATCTGCCCATACTACCCAACAGAAAGTCTTGATCCAAAAACTGAGAACTAAGATATGAGTAAATGAAAGAAAATGCTGAATACAACAAAGAAACACTTTGAACTGAAAGAATCCCAAGAGGTAAACCCAGAAAAAAGTATAATTCCACAATTACAAACAACCTCTCAGAGAAAAGAATGTCCTGGCTATAAGAACTACAAGAGTTCCTGGAAGAAATGAAAAAGTATACAAAATGCAATGCAGAAAGAAATGGCAGATATAGTGATGCCTCATAGAAGAACTGAACTCTCAAACTCAGAAACTGTTCTTCCAAACAGAAAGAAATGATTCTAAGACAACAAAAAACATTAGAGCAAAATCAAAAGATTGAAAAAATGAAGAAACTCTAGGGTACATTCTATCAAAAAAAACTGATCTGGATAACAGGTCAAGGAGAGATGATTGCAGAATCATTTGACTAAGAGAAAATCATGACAAAGGAAAAAAAGGCAAAAAATTATAAATAAAATTGTCCAGATCTATTAGAACCAGAGGGCAAAGTAGAAATAGAAAAAAAATACACTAGTCATTTCCAGAATGAAACTCTAAAATGAAAACTCCCAGGATTATCATGACCAAAATCCAGAGTTTCCAAATCAGAATAAATACTGCAAGCAACCAAAAAGAAAGAGTTCAATTTCTAAGAAGTCATAATTAAGATCACACAAACTTGGTACCTGTCCCTATAAAGGAGAGAAGAGATTGGAATAATATAACATCTTTAAAGCCAAAAAGATAAAGGCTTGCAAGCAAAAAAAAAAAAAAAATTTTACCAGACAAAACTAAGTATACTTCTAAAGGATTAAAAAAAAAAAAGATTTTTAGTAGGGGGCTTTTAAGTATTCCTAATGAAATTTCTCTGTCAAAATTGAGCAGAATCTTTGAATTTGAATATAAACTTGAGAATCAAGAGAAACAGCAAAATATAGTGTACTGATAGAAAAGACTATATGATGTTGAACCGTTTACAATTTAATTGGGGTAGAAAAAATAAGCGTCTTCTTGGAAACCTAGTCTTTGGGGCTCATAAAGAAAGTTAAGACAGGCAGATGGCCTGTTCTGCTTTAGTAGTCTTAGGAGAAGATGAAAAAGTAAAGGATAGGGGAATACACTGGGAAAGAAAAGATGAAGAATGGGAAGGAAATGACTCTCTCCCATAAAAGGAGTGCATGTGATAAAAAGTGTATAAATATGAAGAGGTGGAAGGCACAGACATCCCATGAACCTCATTTTCATCTGAACTGGAAAAACAAAGGTTTCCAAATTCTAACAATTTCACCCATATTGTATTTTTCCAATACGCCCCCTTTTCTCCTCCGTTATTACTATACTGCTATCACCCTGGTCCTGGTCCCCATCACCTCATGCCTGGACTGCTGCAATAGCCTGCTGATCTGCCTAAAACAAGTCTCTCCCTATTCCAGTCCATCTTTCATTCAGCCACCAAAGTGACTTTCCTAAAAAGTAGGTCCCACCACAGCACCTGCCTACTCAATAACTCCAGGGGCACCCTATCTTATAGCCAGGAAGAGATACAAAATCCTTGGACACTCAAAGCCCTTCACAACATTAACCCTCCCCGCCCCTCATGGTAATTTGAAAATCTTCCCTGCCCCTTAATAGGGCAAATGTAATTACACAGAGTCTGTGGTGGAAGTAATTTGCTGAACAAGTGGAGCAGGAAAGGGTAGAACAGGAAATGAGTCAGAGCAGTTAAAGCTGAGAGAGACACAGGCAAGCAGATAGCTAGGATTGCTGTCTGCTTGAGTGTCTGTGGGAAGGCCTGAGCAGAGGGAAAGCTTTGGGAAGGTGTTACTTCCTGTAGCAAGAAGGTATACTAACTTCTTTGTTGCTATGATGGACTTGGTTTTCTGGTGCTGAGATTGGGCTTTCTGGTGTATGAATACATGTTTTGCTTCTGTCTTCTATATGGAGAGTCTGTTATATTTTGCCATTCAGAACTATGCCAGCATATTCACAGTAAACTTACTGTGAATGTAGCCTTGGTGATACACTCCTCTGCCTCTCTCTTCAAGGCTTCTTACAACTTCACCCTCCCTTCGCCATGTACTCCCGGATTCAGTGACAGTGGCCTTATTACTGTTCCTCAAACAAGACACTTCATCTCCAGATTCTGGGTTTTTTCTGGCTGTTCTTCATGCATGGAATGCTCTCCTACCTTATCTTCACCTCTCAGCTTCCTTCAAGATGCAGCTAAAATTCTACTCTCTACAGGAAGTCTTTCCCACTCCCTTTTTTTTATTTATCCTGTGTAAAATTTATTTGTACATAGTTGCTTGCATGTTGTCTCCCCCATTAGATTATGAGCTCCTCAAAGGCAGTCTCTTCTGTCTTTCTTTGTATTCTCAGAACTTAGCACACAGTCTGACACAACTACTGACTGACATCTTAAAATCAAGATGTCTATGGGACATCCAGTTTGAGATATCCAATAGGCACCTGGAGGTAGGAGATTAGTGGCTGGGAGAGAAATTAGGGGTAGTCCAAGTAAGATTTGAGAGTCATTTGCATAGAGATGATCATTGAAACCATGGGAGCTGATGAGATCACTGAGTGAAATAGTATACTGGGGTAACAGGGCCCAACTTGGGCGGGGGACCCCTTTGGCTGGCAGGAGTGACATGGAGGAGAACTAGGACAGACTAATGTCATAAAAACCTAGAGAAGATACCAAGGAAAAGAAGGTGACTGATAGTGTCAAAGGCAGCAGGGACTCCAAAAGGTTGAAGATTGAGAAAAGGCCATTAGGTTTGGCAATTAGAAATCATTAATAACATTCATTTACTGTTTCAATTTATAATTTTAAAAAATATAGCAAAAAAGACTTCTGGGGCGAAGCCAAGATGGCGGCATAGATGCAGCAAGGTCCCACAGCTCCCACGCAGCCACCCTGAAAACCCATAAAATATGACTCTGGACAAAGTCTAGGACTCTCAGACTCACAAAAATACAGAAAACACATCTCTCACTGAAGGCAGTTCAGCAGCAGGGGCTCACCGCAGCAGACTGGGAGCTGAGACCAGGCTCCAGGACTTTTGGGAGGGGCCCAGCCTCCCAAGCCACAGCTGAGTCTACCTCAGAGAAGATCTAAAGCACCTTGAGCAATCTTCACATCTACTAAGCCAGGATTAGAGGTTAGTGAGAGTCAAGTTTTCAAGCTAAATTTGGGGGAGGAAAAGCAGCTCGGCCAATCTACCCCCAGGGCAAGGAAGCAGTGGGGGAAGGGCAGGAACTGCTGTAACCAGCGCTGCCCCCACTGGGATGCTTCAGAGCCCCTGGCCTGTGGACCCCACAGGGGGGCTGAGACAACTGATCAGGGCCAAGTGCTCTTGCACTGAGCGGCCTGGATTTGGATCATGGTCTTGGGTGGTGGTCCTGGGGAGCGCTTTCAGCAAGCCAAAGCTGGGGGGGAGCTGCAACACCCCACTAATAGCTCCAGCAGCTGGGAAAACCCCAGCGACTTGGGACAGAGCTTTCCCCCCTGGAAGCAGAGTTTCACAAAGCTAAAAAAAACCCAACCAATTAATTGACTGGCCAACATGAGGAAAAGGAAGCAAAATAAGAACAGCAATAAAACTCTAGAATCCTTTTTTGGGGACAAAAAGGATCAAAGCAGTGTCATGGTATTCAATTTGTTTGATGAGATACTTAGAGCTAAGTATAGAACTCTGTCCATTGGTGAGAAGGTGTGAGCTCTGTATGGAAGGTGTGAGCCTTGTCTGGAAGGTGTGAATTCCCCTGTTGACGTGGAAGAATGCCATTGGCTGAGACACTCCCCTGTTCACTTAGGAGAAGGCCAGTGTTTATAAGCAGGAGAATTTTGGAGAAACAGACAGATTTTGGATTTGGCTCCTCAGTGGCTGACTGAAGACATGAACAGGA
>CM053598.1:97746595-97774355 GCA_028646575.1 Pseudocheirus occidentalis | reverse complement strand
TGTTTTGGGTCTTGAGCACCCCTAAACCTTAAACCTCAACACATGTCACTCCTCCTACTCAATAAATTCCAGAGGCTCCCTATTACCTGCAGGATCAAATACAAAATCCTCTGCTTGGAGTTTAAAGTCCTTTACAGCCCGGTTCTCCCCTGTTTTTCCAGTCTTTTTACACCTTACTTCCCGACACACTTTGATCCAGTGACACCTGCTCCATCTCTCAGCTTTGAGAGATACTTGAGAAAGATGGTACTTTCTCTGGATGCCCTCCATGAGTAGAACATTCTCTTCCTTCTGTCTTCCCTATTTTCCTTCAAGTCTCAACTAAAACCCCATCTTTTACAGGAAGTCTTTCCAGCTCCTTTTAATTTTAGTGCCTTTGCTCTGTTATTATCTATTTACCCTCTAGATAGCTTGTTTATATATATATATTTGTTTCTTGTCTCCTCCATTAGATGTTGAGTCCCTTGAGGGCAGAGACTATCTTATGCCTCTTTTCATATACCCTGTATTCAGCACTGTGCCTACCACATAGAAGATGCTTAATAAATGCTTATCAGTCGATTGATTGATAACAGTCACCCCCTCTGGAGACCCAATCTGTCAGCCTGTGTAGGGATTAGATGAATGAGCCTACGGAGAGGTATTACACTTGGATGAAAACATAAAATGAATAGGCTTATCCAATTTAAAAAAGACATAAATCTAGGAAGAATAGGAAACATAATGGATAACAGATGCAAGATTCCAGAAAATCTTAAGAGTCTAGTCTAAACTATTGGACCAAATCTTATAAAGTGAAATTCACTGGAGGCACATATTAAATCCTATGCTTGGGTTTTTTAAAAAATCAAGTCTTCAGGAAAGTATAGGGAAGAGGCATTACTAGATCTTTAAAAGGTTTGGAGATTTTAATGGAATATAAGGCCAACATGACTCAATTGTTAGACATGGCAGTCAAAAATACTAATGTGATCTTAATCTTCATTGAGATATAGTGACCAGAACACACACACACACACACACACACACACACACACACACACACACACGATAATAGTCTTACTGAACTCTTTTCAGGTTAGACCACATCCAAAGTTCTGAGTTCTGAGTGTCACACTTCAGGAAAAACATTAACAAGTAGGGGAGGGGGGGGTCAAGTAAAGATGGCAGCATAGAAGCAGAACTCTGTGAGCTCCCCCCATAACCACCTCAAATACCTATAAAATATGACTCTAAACAAATTTTACAGCTCCAGCACCCACAAAATGCCAGAGAAACAAAGTTCCCACTGAAGGCAGCTCAGCAGGTGTACAGGAAGGGCTCATCTCAGCACACTGGGAGTCAAGCCCACCCCAGCCTGAAACCAGTTAGCCCCAGGGTGGCCAGGACAAGCCGCAGCTAGAGCATGCAGGAGAGTGGATCACTGGCAGCTGTGGCAGTTTCCAAAATTATGAACCCATAAGAACCAAGGACAAAGTGAATGGTCAGTGGAACTCAGCTAAATTTGGGGGAAAGGAGTGGGTCTAGCCATCTGCCCCCAGGGCAAGAAAGCAGCAGAAGGAGCGGTCCTGCAGCCAACTCCACATGACTGCTTCAGATCTCCTAACCTGCAGATTGCAGGGGGGGCCAAGCAATCATTCAGAGGCTAAGTGCTCTTGCCTTAACCTGCCTGGATCAGGATTGTAGTCTTGGGTGGTGGTCCTGAGATGCGTGTCCAGTGAGCCAAAGCTGGAGGGAGCTGCAGAGATGGCAGCCCCCTAATAGCTCTAGCAGATGTGAAAACCCCAGCAATTTGGGACAAACTCTCCCCTCTGAGTTCTACAGAGCCCAAAAGTCAAGTAATTGACTGACAACATGAGCAGGCAAAGAAAGCACAGCAATCCAACTTTAGATTCCTTTTTTGGGGACAAAAAGGATCAAAGAGTGGAATAGGAGGAAGACAACACCATTAGAACTCCTGCACCAAAAGCTTCCAAGAAAAATATAAATTGGTTACAAGCCATAAAGGGACTTAAGAAGGATTTTGAAAACCAAATAAGAGAAGTGGAGGAAAAATTGAAAAGAGAAATGAGAATGATGCAAGAAAATCATGAAAAGAGAGCCAACAACCTGACTGAAAAAAATAACACTTTAAAAAAATAAATTAACTCAAATGGCAAAAGAGGCCCAAAAAGCCAATGAGGAGAAGAATGCCTTAAAAAAGCCAAATTTGCCAGATGGAAAAACAATCTCAAAAACTCATTGAAGAAAATAATTCCTTCAGAATTAGAGTGAAGCAAATGGAAGCAAATGACTTTATGAGAAATCAAGATACTATTAAACAAATCCAAACATATGAAAAAATAGAAGGCAATGTGAAACATCTCATTGAAAAAACCATGGACCTGGAAAATAGATCCAGGAGAGACAATTTAAAAATTATTGGATTACCTCAAAGCCATAATCAGAAAAAGAACTTAGAAAGCATCCTTCAGGAAATTCTCAAGGAAAATTGCCCTGATATTTTAGAATCAGAGGGCAAAATAGATCACCGATCACCTCTTGAAACAGATCCCAAAAAGAAAACTGATAGGAATGTCATAGCCAGGTTCTGGAGTTCCCAGATCAAGGAGAAAATACTACAAACTGCCAAGAAGAAACAATTTGAATACTATGTAAACCCAATCAGGATAACGCAGGATCTGGCAGCTTCTACATTAAGGGATCAAAGGGCCTAGAATATAATATTCCAGAGATCAAGGGAGCTAGGATTAAAACCAAGAATCACTTACCCAGCAAAATTGAGTATAATGTTCCAGGGCAAAATATGGTCAATGAGGTGGAGGACTTTCAAGCATTCTTGAGGAAAAAATAAAGAACCAAAGAGGCGAGGGAAAGAACAGGAAAGCAAAAGGGAATGGGTCAACCTTACTCTCATTGAATTTGGCTTAGGGAAGGAATGAATTGGGTATCTTGCCCTACAAGAGAGTAGGGGGGAAGAGGATGACAGAGGGGTCAATGGAAGGGAGGGCAGATTGGGTGGGGGGAAGGTTGTTAGAAGCACACACTTCTGTAAAGGGCCAGGAACAAAGTAGAGAATAGAACAAGTGGAGGGCAGGATAGGAAGGAGGGAAATATAGTCAGTCTTTCACAATATGTCCATTGTGGAAATGTTCTATGTAACTACACATATACAGCCTGTATTGAATTGCTTGCCTTTCCAGTGGGGGTGGGTGACAAGGGAGGAAGGGAAAGAATCTAGAACTTAAAATTCTAAAATCAAATGTTAAAAATATATATGTATGTATGTATATCAGTAGTAGTAGTAGTAGTAGTAGTAGTAGTAGTAGTAGTAGTAGTAGTAGTAGTAGTAGTAGTAGTATCTACATGCAACTGAGAATTAAGATATACAGGCCCTGGGTTAGGGAGATCCATTTTGCCCTACTGGAAAGTCAGAGGGGTGATCAGGTAGGACATAGGAGAGAGCAGATTTGGGGTGGGGCTTTACAGTGGGGTCACTGTTTTGGAGTGTTGGGTAGAGGAAAGACAGGGAGAAAATTTGTAACTCAAAATCTCATGGAAATGAATGATGTAAACTAAAAATAAACGAAAGTTAATTTAAAAAAAAAACAAGCAGGGGCACACAATAACAATAGCTAATATTTACATAGTACTTACCATGTGCTAAGTATTATCTGCTTTGATCCTTGCAACAACCGTGGGAGGTAGGTGCTATTAATATCCCCATTTTACAAATAAGGAAGCTGAGGCAAACAGAGGTTAAGTGACTTGACCAGAGTCACAAAGCTCATAAGTGTCCAAAATCAGATTTGAAGTCAGGTTTTCCTAACTCTAGGCCCAGTGCCCTACACCACCTTCTGTCTAGCCCAGGATTGGGGAACCTGTGACCTCAAGGCCACATGTGGCCCTCTAGGTCCTCAAGGGCAGCCCTTTGACTGAATCCAAACTTGTAAAGTTTCCCTACCCCTAGTGTAGCCCTATGGTACAGAAGTAGGAGCAAGAGTTAGAACGTCCAGGGAGACAAATTTAGACTAGATATGAGGGGAAATTTTTGTGAACAATCAGAACTGCCCAAACTGGAATTGTCTACCTCTTATCTCTCTCACTAAAGGTCTTCAAGCAAAGGCTAAATAGAAATGCTATACAAAGGACTCTTGGTTAGGGATGGGTTGAACTAGACGGCTGCACTGAAGCCCCTTCCAACTTTTGAGTTTCTGTGTCTGTGAGTCATAGTTTTGTCCGTGACAAGAAATGAAAAGAGCAAAGTTCAGAAGGGGGCCTGTTTGCTTAATGTCTCTGAGCTGATCACGGCATAAAGTTGAATCACTAAATGTTAGGTTTGCATGGGACTTCTGGGACCAGATACCTGATGGAGAATTCCTTTTACAACTTTGCTGTTAAATGGGTCTCCTGACTTTCCTCTCAGGCCTCAAAAGAAAAGGGACCCACTTCACCCTAAAGCATGTGTGGAGTATAAGGACCCCAAAAATCCCCTACCCAGAAAAATTAAAAGTCAGAGGTATCTTGAGGAAGGAACAGAAGTTTTATCCTCTTCCCCTTCAAGAAGAGGGCAGTCCTTTCTGTGGTGGATCAGGGAGAGGAAGCATGTTACAGAAGACAAAACAAGAATTTGTACCCTAAGGTAGTCAAGCCCCCTCCTTGCTGCGGCCCTTCTCCCACTAGCCGGGAGGTAGGCTTACAGTCTGAGCAGGAATTCTCCTCCAAGGATAAGGAACAAAGAAGCCCACCACTCTCTTCTGTGGCTGGGAGGTGGGCTTACAAAAAACAAAGAAATAGGGGTTAGCCAATTCAAATGTACCTATCCTTATTTGGCAAAAGCCAAAGTGAAGAAGGGAGGGGCTAAGAGCTTAATGCTGATTGACAGCAAGGGAAAGGGGCTACGCTGGAGGCTGAAAACTCCTAAAGGGCCTAATGCTGATAAGGGTGTGGCATACAAAGGTGGGAGTCAAAAGACTCCTGAAGAGGCTTAATACTGATATAGCAGCAGTAAAAGGGGAAAGGGGGATTGTGAAATCGAAACTCCAGCTTGCTCCCACAAAACTTATGGGCTGAGAAGTTTCACTTTTCCCATTCAAGAACCTAAATCAATGCCTCCTTGGCTACTAAAGGCTTACAGTCTACAAGAAGCCACAACTATTTTACCTGGCTAGGCTTCACTTCCTTATTACTAAAATGATGTTGGGTTAAATTATCTCAAAGGTCCTTTCCAGCTCCAGAATCCAATAATACTATAATACAGACCAGAAAGTTAAAATCACAACTTTGAAATAGGAGGGGTCAAAATTATTGCCCTCAAGTCTAAGCTTTTCAACCCACACTTGAAGAATAAGACTGAGAGGTGAGAAGAATAGAGAAGGAAAAAAAAGAGAAGTGGTTATTTTTTAAATTGCAGAAAGGAAGTTAATTTGAATTGAGAGTAGACACTGACAGGAGGAAAAACTAAATACATCTTGCAAGTCAGGTTTGGCCTGCCAGGCCAATGTTACCCCCAGCTATGAACATCATAGCAAAAGAGATAGTGTCCCACTGTGTCTGGACAGTAACACTGTCCAGCCTGCAGCTAACACTGACTAATAACAATGACGCAGAGCAGCCTGGTGAGAGGGCAGTGCTGTTACTCCAGTATTAGCCTAGTATTAATGGCACCTTCAGGTCAGGGTTGTAGCACCTGGCCTATGCAGCCTGGGTCTCTTTCCCTACCAACCAGTCTGGGGAGAGAAGGAGGAAAACGAGGGATCCCTGCCTGCTTCAGTAAACATTCACCCAACATATATTGATATTGATTGCATCTGCTCCTAGCAAAGTACTATAGGTACCATGGAGTACTGTAGAGCTCTGCAGGGCACTCTACTAAGCACCACAGGGTATTGTGAACAGAAGCACACAGCCCAGCAGAAATCTAAGCTAACCCCTGCAGCCGTGCAGATGAGATGGAACAGGGTGGAGGAGAGGTGCCAATTCCAAACAGCCGTACTTTTCACCTAAGCCATCCCCATTTCCATTTTGACTACCAGCTTTGGTAAAAGGATAAAGGGTGAAGAATTTCTGCTCTGACCCGAGTGTGGAGGCTAGGGAAACCGAGGGCAATAAAAGGATGTAGGTTCATGCAGCCAGGAGAAGGCGCTACCAGGAAGCCGGTAGAAGGAAATGAGGACACACAACCTGGCCTCCTTCCACTCAGGACAAAGGGGCTCTAGACTTTGCTACTGAGAAGCTATAGGAGGATTAAGCAGGGTCAAATGCTAAACAACACTATTAAGTAGGTACATAAAAGGAAGGAGAACCAAAGAAGGTGTGTGCCCAAGCTCAGCAGGGGAACGGACATCCTGGGCAGGTTGGAGTACCCCAGCAGCCTGAGGTACTGCCAGGGATGCCTGGGTATTGATTTGGTAATATCTGGAACTTTTGGTAGCTCATTCCACTCCTCTGCCTTCTGCTAGACTGTGTGTCTGGGCAGCATTGACTTTTAGCCCCCTCTCGTCATTGACCTTGCCTGATCAGATACTGAAGAGCTACAAAATCCATTTCTTTTGATGAGAGCTTCCTCTAATTTAGAGTGAAAAGAGTATTGGACTTGGAATCAAAAGAACCCCATCTGCCATTTATAATCTGTGTAACTCTGGCTAAGACAGTTCATCTCTTTGAATGACACTTAAAAGACCCAGGTTTGAGATAGCTCCATCACTTGCTAACTGTGGGCCTATGGGCAGGTCACTTAGTCTCTAAGCCTCGGTTTCCCCATCTGTAAAGTGAGAGCAATAAAACTAGAGGCAACAGGGATATTGTGAAGACAATGCGTTTTCATAATAATAACACATTATGTAGTGGGAAGGAAAGGGAAGGAAAGCATTTCTTAGGCACCTGCTGTATGTCAGGCACTATAAAGCTAAGCACTTTGTAAATATTATCTTAGACACTGTTGTTATCCCCCATTTTACCAGAGGAAACTGAGCCAAATAAAGGTCAAAAAACCTGCCCAAAGTCACATAGCTAGTAAGTGTCTGAGGCTAGATAGGAGCTCCAAGCCTTGAGTTCTTCCACTTAGCTGCCTTGTTATAGAGTGTGATTTAATTCATACTTTAATGTTTTAAAAATCCTTTATATTCATTGTCTTTGATCCTAGGTGTGATAAAATACCACTTACCAATAATAGCTCGTATTTCTATTGCAAGGTTGGCAATGGTGTGTATAAGGTTTACAAAGTGTTTTGCCTATAGTATTTCATTTGATCCTTTATATAATAAAGGTCAAGGGCAGGATTCAAATTCAGGTCTTACTGACTCCCAGAAAAGGACTCTATCCTAGCCCACCTAAATGCCTCTACATAAAAGCTGCTATTATTTATTATCATCAGGAAGGCTGTGGATTATCAAGTTACCAGGTCAACATCATAAGCATAGAGAGCAAGAGACAAGAATAACAAAGGAGGAGGGAAATGAGGCATCAAGGTTCAACATAGCTGGAGCAGGAAAGTTATTATTCCATGAGAAACAGCGTGCATTGACTTCAACCCATCAGCTCATCACTCTCATTCAGGGGGGATAAATTTCCCAAATAGACTGATGTCCTGTGTTTATGCACAGAATGTTACCCAAGATATGCTACAACTCATGCATGTCCACCCAGCACATACAACATTGGTCAAGGTTTGTAGACAACCAGAAGATGCTGGGGGACTAAAACTTTCTGGAGGATTGGAATTCCATCTTAGTGCAAGGGAGGGTTAGAGATCAGTTCCAGGAGATACAATATGTCAGGGTGAAGATTAGCACTTAAAGCCTGGAGGAGACAGAAACTTTGTAAGTTACAGGAATGAAAGCCTCACGGGTGTCTGCCTTGGGGTAAAGAACTCTGGGACCTTATTTGCTTCTGCACTAAAAGAGAAGTAAGAAATTAGGGCAATGGTGGAGGAAAGGGAAGGAGGAGAGAATGCGGAAAAGCCCAAGAAGACCAGGAAAGAGACAACAGGAAGACTATGGTGGACTTTATGGAAACTTTTCACCTTTTCTCTGTTCAGAGAAAAGACCAGAGCCCAGTAGAGTGACCTAGCTTCAGGGAGAGGGAAATGTCCCCAGGAACCATTAATTCTGCTTTGAGGCAGAAACAACTGGGAGCTCCATATGCTCACCTACACCTTTTTTTCCCCACTCTACTAAAAAGAGAATTCCTGATAGTGGTCTTTCCCAATCAAAGAAACTGTGAGAACTGGAGGGGTATGGGTGTGTGTGTGTGTGTGTGTGTGTGTGTGTGTGTGTGTGTGTGTGTGTGTGAAAATGTATCAAGAGTTCCTACAAAAGCATGTGGCAAGAAAGGGGATGTAGGGGAAAATCTGGGCAAAGTGAAAACAAAATACATCAATAAAAATCTATTTTTTTAAAAGCACATGGCAAAAACAGACCAGCTCTTGGGAGTTCATGCACATTATGCTTGAGTTCCAACATCCTGTGCAGAAAGTGAAAATGCAAATTTCCCAAATAGACTGATCTCACAATCTGTCCTTTGCTTGGACAGAACCAGCATGGGAGGTTGCCTCTGGGTCTAAGGTTCCTATCCTGGGATCCATGATTTTTTTTTTTATATTTTGATAATAATTTCTAATATAGTTTGTTTCCTTCATAATCCTATAAATTTTGTCTTGTTTATAAAAACACCGAGAGAAATCTATAGGTTTCATTAGATTGCCAGAGGGTAAGAACCCTTGTTCTAGTCTAGAGTAACACACAAATTCAAGAGTTAAAAACTGACCTTTTCGAAAGAGTAGGATAGTTCCTGAGTTGAATGTCTACTGGAGAAATAAAAGGTTCCTCTATGTGACCCCTGCAGCTGGAGAAGTCAAAGCAAAGGGAACACCATGAAACCTATACTCTACCATCTTCCTTGTACCCCTCCTACCAAAACCTTGGACTCTACCCTTGGGATCTGATAAGTGAATTTTTGCCTGGGACAGGCTGTCCCTATCACTTCCCATCCACTTCCACAATGTCACCATGCCCACCCCCTCCATTCCCCCTTTCTAGCCCTCCTTGCCACAATGTGTTATGTTCCCTCTTAGAAGGTGATCTCCCTGAGAGAAAGGTCTGCCTAACTTGCTTCTATTTGTAACCCCCCCATGCTTTGTGGAGTATCAGGCACAGAAGTGCTTCCCAAACTGTTTCTCTACATGGAGCAGCAAGATAACATTGCCACTATCCCACCCCCACCCCCATATTAGAGTGATTCAGACAGTGCAGGTTTGAAGGAAGGGGTCTTCTGAGTCAATGGTCCTTGATTACAGAAGTCTCTTCTGTAAGGCTCCAAGGCCAGAAGATAAAGAGAGATAAATGTAGGGGAAGAAAGAAAAGCAACAGCACATCCAGACTTTGTAGGAGTTAATAAGGGCCCAGGACTTAATAAAGAATAAAATGTCAAACGATAGTTTTAGGAGACACACCAGAAAAATGAACAAGATATGAGAAGTAGGCAGGCTTCTGTGCAGAACACAAGCTGTTCCTCAAGAAGAAATGGAGACATGGGGACAAAGAGGAACAATGGCATCACTGCAGAAATAACCCAGCCACTAAGAGAGGCTAAGCTGCTGATGTCAGTGGTAATCCTGGTCCTATGAATCATATCCTTAAACCTACGCTTAAGCTTTTCCAAAGCCCCTAACAGTTCCAACTGTCAGAATTAGACAAGAGTAAGAGAGAACAGATTCTGGTCAAATATGCTCCAAGCTTCCCCTTCCTGCCCTGTGTCCTCACAGACAGTTCAGAAGCAAGTCAACCCAACTGTGGTATTGGGAAAAATAGAATGTCAGACATGATTATCTACTCTAACCCATTTTATTCATAGCTCTGGTTTCATAAGTTCCTTGAAACCTGAACAGCATTGTAATGGAAATGGGAGACTCAACTCTCTCCTAGAGCTCACCAGTTGGTGATGTGTTTAGAACTTGAATTTCTAGGGCAATTTTTGGAGGCTTCTGGGAAAGAGAAATTGGAAACCAGAACAAGCAGCCATTTGCAAGCTCTAGCAGGGTATCTAATCTATCTCAGCTTCCCTCATCGTTCCTCCATGACTCAACAAGCTCCAAGTGCAGACCATGGAACTAGAAGCAGCCTTCCTGCCTAGACTGTAAGAACTGGTGAGGCTAGCATGGTGAGACTACTGCAGATAGAAGGAACTTTGCATTTCCCTTCAGTTGCCTGTTAAAGAAGGATTAACTCAAAGCTCATATCTCTGTTAGGGTGATCTCCTTTGGGAGAGGGCTGAGCTCAGGAGGAGAAATTGATTCTGCCTTGAAAATTAGCAGTGAGCCACTGTCTTCTTGCCCAAGGGAAGTGTGTTCCCCTTTCCCCCTTTCAACTATCACTTTGTCGGGGCGGCTAGGTGGCGCAGTGAATAGAGCACCAGCCCTGGAGTCAGGAGTACCTGAGTTCAAATCCGGCCTCAGACACTTAACACAAAAAACTAGCTGTGTGACCTTGGGCAAGTCACTTAACCCCAACTGCCCTCCAAAAAGCAAAAAAAAAAAAAACAAACCCAAAAAACAACTATCACTTTGTTCCTTCCTTTATAAAGAAAATTTGTTGGATGCTAAAGTCTTTGTCTGGTTTGGTTAATACTAGCTGAGGTAAAAATCTGGGGAAAGGGTGGATCTCTATAAAGGGAATTAAGGTACAAACCTCCTTCAGCAAAGCTCAACATGAGGGGAGAGGAACAACAGATAATGCTTCCATTTGGAGTCCCAAATGTATTACAGCCATATTGAAATCATACCCTCCTTAGAGTTAAGTTTTCATAAACAAGAGAGAGAAACACAAGCAAAGAGAAAACAATTATGAATATTGTAATATCATTCTCTCTGTATGTATTATCTTCTCTATAGTTGTACATATATAAAATATATGTATATATACATTCTTTCTGAACACATACCATATATGCATATGCATATACATATTTTTTATTTATGTGTGTGTATGTGTATTCCCAGAGAAGATAATCCTCTCCCCTTGAGGGGAAATTGAGCTAACCCTGGGAAAGGGCTAATCTTGACAATTGTAAAAAATCTCCTGTTCTTCAAGGAAAATATCCCTTAAATTCCTGACTGATCTTGCCTGAAGGGGAGCCTATGCCTAGGCTCCAGCATCCAGCCCTGCTCCTGCCTTCCACCCACCTCATCTACATTATCAATGAGATACCACTTAAAGGAAAATATCCACCCACCCATGGATTTTTATATGGGAGCTTCCCCACTCAATGTTATGTACAGGTAAGGAAATTGAAAAACAGAGAGGCAAATTAACTTGTCCAGTATCACAGAGCTAGTTAGTAATAAGGCTGGGGCTCATTTCCAAGAACTTTGATTGCAGTGACAGTTTTCTTTTTCTCTACACCATGCTCCTTTACTCCCTTTCTAACCTGCTAGACTAAGATAACCTCTTCTACCCTCCTACAGGCCAAGTAAATGAGTCCCTCAAAATTCAGACTAATTCTGACTTCAGTGTGAAAAATAGGGGCCAAGAGAGTATGCAGGATCCAGCTTGAACCAGCTCAAAGAACTGATTGTTAAATTTTCCTTGTGAGCATTTACACCATGGAAATCAGCAAATACAACAATTCTGGATCTGAATTATTGTGTTACTTGTCTAGATTTAAGAAAGTAATGGAGAAAATGCCAATATTGCAAATTAAACTTAAAAGTATGTCATATGTCCCTTGGTTGGGGGTGGGGGGTGGGAAGTGGTTGTTAAACATTTACTAGCGAACCATGGAGTATTGAAGTCTCACCCAGGAGGGGGATATTAATAATAATTGTTGTTGTTCAGTCATTTCAGTTATGTCCAACTCTTCATGACCTCATTTGGGATTTTCTTGGTAAAGATACTGGAGTGGTTAGCCATTTCCTTCTCCAGTTCATTTTATAAATGAGGTAACTAAGGCAAACAGAGTTATGTGACTTGCCCAGGGTCACACAGCTAGTAAGTGTTTGAAGCCTTATTTGAACTCTGGTACTCCTGACTCTGGCAGGCACTCTACCACTGGACTACCTAGCTGCCCATCAATAATAATAGCTAGTATTTACAAAGGAAGGAAACGAACATTTATTAAGTACCTACTATGTATCAGGAGCTTCACAAATATGATCATATTTCATGTTCCCCATTTTATAACTGAAGAAACTGAAGCAAACAGAGGTTAAGTTACTTGCCCAGTAAGTCTACACATCCAATAAATGTCTTAGGCCACATTTGAACTCAGGTCTTTCTGACTCCAGATCCAGTACTCTTTTCATAGAGTCATATATTGAATACCATAGTATAGTCACAGGATCACAGAGCCAGAGTTAAAAAGGACTTCAGAGACCATCCAGTCCAACTCCCTAATGTTATGGATGAGGACCAAAGGGACAGAAATGTCTTGCCCAAGGATACACAGGTAGTAAATGGCAGAGCTAGAAATTCAAACCCAATCTTGATTCCAAATCTAGACTTTTTGTGCACCCTACATTCTTTAGCCCTGGGGAGCTATTAGAGTGATTCTCAGGTGTCCAGCCAGCTTCTCTCTTGTTCTATTCCCTAGCCTCTTACCATCTCTGTTTCCTTCTTCCTATTCTGGGACACCCTGCAGTCTTGGGCCATTACCATGAGCTTCCTTCAGTTTGGCAAGAGCCATGTTTTCTCAGCCCGTTGCCTTGGAAGCGCAAGTGTACTTTCTTAACTCAGAAAAAGGTTCTTTGGTAAAGGGAAAGTCTGCTCTGCAACACCAACTGGGGAAAGCCAATTCAAGTGCTCTCAAAGTTAAGCTGAGCCAGGTTAATTGTCATGTAAATTTTATGCAAATAAAGGGAAGGGAAAAGCCATGGGGGAGGAAGTCCTTTGAGTACATCCAAGCTGCAGCCTTAACTTAAAGGGGCAAGAACCTTCCTATGATTTTCCCTTCAGTGCACTCAGGAACAGAGGGGGAATGAGGGAAAAGGGAGAGCTTCTGTGTAAACCTCAGAAGCAAGCTTCTCAACAATCTAGCAGGGAGAAGCAGGTCAGAGAAGCAGGGACAAGGGAATTTTGTGTGTGTATGTGGAGAAAGGAAACCCCATTTTCTTCCCCAAACTTATTTCCCATGACTACGTAACAGGTAATCTGCTCTCCCCAAAGTGGTACTACTCATCCTCATACTGTAAATTCACCCTGGGCATTTCCACCTCCCTATGTTGGCTCACTTTCCCCTACCTAAATGTCCTTTTCTTCCTCTTTGCTTCCTGAAGTCCTTCCTTTTTTCTATGCCCATCTTAAGTTCACCATCCTCTGTAAAGCAGTGGATTGATATATCTCCCTTTTCTGATCTGCAATTGTCTCTCCCACTCATTTGAACTTAGCTTATGCTACCTTATGTTAATTTGTTTTTATGTAAATGTTCTCACTTGAGAACAATTTACACAGTGACAATGATCATGTAAAGAAAAATATCACTGACTTCTAAACTCTGAGCTGAGCGATGCAACAACCACAATTTCAGAAAACTGATGGAAAAGTATGCCTCCAGCCTCTTAACTGAGAGACAGTACACTAGAAGTGAATAATAAAACATGGCCATTGTGTGGATTTGTTTTTCTTTACTATATTGATTTGTTACAAGGGAGATGAGAGGGAAAGAGGGAGTAAGTGGGAAATAATAGTGATGTAAAAAATAAATGAAAAGAATATCAATAAAGTATAAATAATGAATGAATAAACGTCCTGTCTCTTCAACCTGATTATTAGTCCTTCAAGGGCAAGGACTATACTGTCTATTTTGTACTCCCAGGCCTGCCTTCACCCAATAGGCACTCAATTTGTTGACAATAATAATCACTCACATTTGTGAAGTGTTTTATGCTTTACAAATCTCTTTCCTCACAACCATAACCTAAGGCCTAACCCCTACTCTCTCCTCCCCTCCCTCTCTCAACTCTGAGTTCATAGGGGCTGGATCAGTTTTTAGGTACTGACATAAGAAGATCTTTCCTATTTGGGGCCTTTTATCCCCATCCATATTTTATTCTGGGATAATCTCTAATCATTGTTCGTGTCTGAGTTTCTATAAATATGAGTACAAAGACTTCCCAGATCCTGTATAAGTGTTCAAGGTAACAAATAAATATAAAGTACAAGATGGTCTTTATTTTACCACATAGAAAGACAAAAGAAAGGATTCACAAGAATCCATAAATAGATATGTGGATAAGACATAAAGTACTCATAGTACTACAGTAGCAACCACACTGGCATACACAGGATGGCTGCTACCACAGGTTCTTAGATCTGCCTTACTAGGAAAGATAGCTGTTTAAGGGGCAACAATCTTTTTAATTTCATTCATTAGTTCAAGGGAAAAGTCAGCACTCTGAACTTCAAAGAAAATCCAAGACCAATAGACAGGGCTTCTGTCTGAGAAATTAGGATAGATCAATAGACAGATCCAACTGTCTGCCCAAGGCAATACATACATAGTTACACAGTTACCAGAGAGAGAAGCACCAACATCTCAGTTTTTCAAATTGTGTGTAGTGGTGGGAGGCTCCTCATTGGCTACTGAGAGTCTTATCTGGTCAAATCACAAAAAACAAAAAAACAAAAAAACCACTCTTCCAATGAGTGAGTCCCAAAGCAAAATGGTAACCTCAGACTGAATACACACACACACACACACACACACACACACTTTTTAGAGCCGGAGGGTATCACAACCCTCATGACTCAGTGCCTAATGAAAAATTAATAAAAGGTGTGAAAGCCTTCCTACAAGTAACCCTCCCCTAAGCAAGCTTCCCTTAATGGACTCCACAGCCTATATTAATGGCTGGAAGATCTTTTATATTCCATTAACATTACAAGTATTCAGAAAGAACTGAACTTGGCTATCAGGATAATATCTGACATTTCAGGGAATTTTTAGCTCTCCTACAGGATCCTATACAGTTCTTCTCAGACTACTAGTGTCCCCTGTCTTTGGTCTACTCTTGGGAGGCAAATAACTTTTTGGACAAGTGAATAAACAGACTTGGATTCATTTATAAGGGAAATATACTTAAGGATTGCTAGGCAGGTAGCCCCTTTCCCATCTGACCAGCACTGTCCTAATCATTTACTGTAATATTAGGGATAGCAAAGACTTGATGTCTTATTCCTTCCCATGATATAGCTTTAACTCTTATTGGTTCTACAGGTCTAGAGAATACCCTTCCTCTTGAATTCTCTCTTGAATTTGAGGTTACTTTTGAGACAATCCTCAAAGCTGGCACTGCCCAAGAAATCTCAATTTTCTGATTAGAAAGTTAGATTCTGGAGTAACATTAGAAAATTGCCCTTCTCTGGCTAAAAGGACATATTCTGAAACTCTCCAATTCATAGTTTCAAGGGATGAAGGGAAAGGCAACAAGTATTTACTAAACATCTACTATGTACCAGGCACACTGTTCAGCATTTTAGAAATATTTTCTCGTTTGATCCTCACAACAACGCTGGGAGGTGGGGGTTATTATAAAACTCATTTTACATTGGGGAATCTGAAGCAGAGAAAGATTAAGTGACTTGCCTAAGACCACACAGAGAATAAGTACATGAGGTTGGATTTTAACTCAAATCAACCTGATTCCAGATGGAGGACCCTATCCACTGTGCTACCAGATGCCTTAAAAGAATATATCTTCCCCAAAGTCCTAGTAAATCATCTTGGGAACAGCTCCAGTCCCGGAAACCCAATCAGGAGTTGTCCCCATTGTCTCGACAGGACATGAATGGCATGCCAGCACTCTCCATGTGGAGATGCCCATCAAAGGCTTAGAAGGATCACAACCCTGTAAACTCACCAAGTTGAGCAGGGAGCTCATTAAATTGATCAAGGAACGCCTTGCCAGCAAGGATAATGTTGATCTTTGCATTCCTACCACCCGACACAGTACACAAAGGAGGCTCTCAAATGTTTGTTGAATACAATTGATAAGAAATTGTGACTTGTCAATTGTCACATAATTGATAAGCAGTAGAGCAAAGACTAAAATCCAGGTCTTTTAAAAAATATCTATATTTTTAACATTTGTGGGTTTTTTTTTTTAAAGTTTTGAGTTCCAAATTCTATCCCTCTTACCTACCTTTCCTCATCTCCCCCACTCCCTGAGATGGTAAGCAAGTAGATACAAAAAAAAATGAAAGAAAGTGAAAAATAGCATGATTCAGTCTTTGTTCAAACAATATTAGCTCTTTCTCTGGAGGCAGATAGTGTACTTCATCATTAGTCCTTTGGGATTGTCTTGGATCATTGTGTTATTGAGAACAGCTAAGTCATTTACAATTTTTCATCATACAATATTGCTGTTACTTGTGTATAAAGTCCTCCTGGTTCAGTTCACTCTACTTTGCATCAGTTCACGTAAGACTTTCCAGGTTCTTCTGAAATCTACCTGCTCATCATTTCTTATAGCACAATATTACATTACATTCATATATTATACTTTGTTCAGCCATTCCCCAATTGATGTGCATCTCCTCGATTTCCAATTTTTTGCTACCACAAAAAGGAGCTGCTATAAATATGTTTGTACATGTGGGTCCTTTCCCTTTTTTTATGATCTCTTTGGAATACAGACTTAGTAGTGATCAAATCCAGGTCTTTTTGATGCCAGGTCCATCAGTGATAAAAAAAAAAACATCTTGAATCCTTGATGGCTATGCCCTTGGGTAAGCAGACCTCCCTTCCCAGTTCTTGGAGAGATAGTTACAGAGCCCCAAATAGTTCATCTATGGTATATCTTACTCATAACAGGTAGAGACAAAAAGGGATTAAAGATCATATCATGATATGATAGATACAGAATTAGAAGGGGCAAAGAGTGTCTGGTATGAAGGGAGGCTGAAATGGAATCCATTGGCACTCTCCTAGGATGAAGAAGAGAAGCTGGCTTACTTGTAAAAAGAAAAAAGCCATCTCTAGGCATCTGGCAAAGATCAAGGAACCCCGACCAGGAAGGCATCAAGAGGGGAAATTTGAGGTTAATAGGAAAAGGGAGTCTCTAAATACAGTGAGTGTGACAATCTCCTTTGAACAGGCCTAAGAAATGACCCTTATGCCAAATCCCAAGCCAGAGGCCCCAGAAAACTCAGGCCAGGCTGGCTCTAATAAAGCCTACAAAGTTGCCAAACAAAGAACCAATGGCTGATTGCCCTCGGGTAATCAGTCCAATGGGGTCTCAGCCAGAGAGAGTAGAATTGGCTAGATATTGTTAACTGATTTAAATAGATTCATTAAAGTTCAACAGCTGGTAGCTCTTCTGATTTAAAAAAAATTAAAACATTTAAAAGTAAATCCAATTAGCAAATTTATAATTAATTGCTGAATAAGCACAGTGAAGAGCCTTCCAGGTTTGAAGTCAGGAGGATTTGGATTCAAATTCTGCCTCTAACATTAACTGTGACCAAGCCTCAATTTCCTCATCTGTAAAACAGGATTAATGATACCGAAGGTACCTGTTAAATCCAATTTATTAAGCGCCTTTGATATGCTTTGCTGTGCTTTGATATTTTGCTAAGTTATAGGAGTAAAAGAAAGTAGGAGAATTGCAAGTCTTTATTAAGGGCCTAACATGAGACAGGCATTGTGCTAATCTCTTTACAAATCTTATTTTATTTGATCTTCATAAGAACCCTAGTGCTATGATTATCTCCACTTCACAGCTGAGAAAACTGAGGTAGAGAGAAATCAAGTGATTTGCCCAGGGTCATGGAGTTAGCAAGTGCCTTAGGCAAGACTTTTTGTTGTTGTTTTTGGTTTTTTGTTTTTGCTTTTTGGAGGGCAATCGGGGTTAAGTTATTGCTCAAGGTCACACGGCTAGGCTAGTTTTTTTGTGTGTGTCTGAGTTGGGATTTGAGCTCAGGTCCTCTTGACTCCAGGGCCCGTGCCCCCTCAGGCAAGATTTAAACCAGTCCTCTCCTGACTCCAGGCCTAGCACTCTACCCACTGCTCTACCTAGTTGCCTGTAAATGCCAAAAATGAAGACAGCTTACTCTGAAGGAGCTTCCAGTCTCCTGGAGGGAAACATGTAAAGATATATGTATGAATATAAAAGACATACCATACCGAGTAATTTCAAGAGGGATGGGGTACTAACAATTCTCAGGTCAGAGGCAACACTTGAACTGAGTCTTAGAATCTAAGGATTTGAACAGGTAAGGGTCAGGATACATGGCATTCTACATGGAGAACGGTCTATATACAAAGACACACAGGCAGGAGATGGAATGGTGTGTATGGAGAATAGTGCGTAGACACTTGATTTGGAATATCCAATTCTCCAGTGCTTGAGGGGGAGTAATGTGAGATTACTAGAGCTCACTAGAGTCGGGCTTAGGCTGTGGTGATACTCAGCTGAGATAATGCTTGCTTTTAATGGGAACTCTTAAACTCAACTTCAGCCACAATGATGAAGCAAGGATGCTGCTTGTTGTTCATTAGAAAAATCTCCAGGAAGTCAGGTTCTGTGGGGACTTGCAGATTGCATCATTTGACATGAATTTAGTAAAAGAGACAGGGAGTTGTAAAGAAAAAAGGCATCTTGGAGGTATTCCTGAGAAGCTGTGATTAGGGATGAATAAAGGAGATATGGAAGTTAAAAATGTATATGTGTGTGTGTGTGTGTGTGTGTGTGCGTATGTGTGTGTATAGGTGTTCACACAAAGAGGCAAACTCCAGGCTATGGTCTAAGTGAGGGGGCAGAAGAGAAAACACATGGATCAATATGCCATGGCATCTTCACACCCAAGAGTCCCAGTAGAACTGAATGTCCTAAAGCCCAAGACTTCAACAGATTCCAGCCTGTCCCCAGAGGTGCTTAGCAGGTGTCCTTGCTGCCTACTGAGAGGAAATGGGTGAACTTGGAGGGGTTTTTTGGTAGGTTTCTATCCTATCCACCACCTGGATTTGTAGGAAATTACACCTATTTCAGTATGGAAACAGAAAATGATTTCACTCCTTGATTCCCTCTTATTACTTATACTGTTTTCTATCCTAAAAGCTTTTTAGTATTGTTGAATATCAACAAAGTACTGTTTGATCCTTGAATGCTGCCATAATAGAGAGCTCGGTACTAAATGAGGGTTCAGCCTATGATTTACATAGTTATCTCCCAAAACAGCCACACAGACCCTAGGAAAAACAGCTCCGGGTATAGAGTCAGTATGTTCTTAGAGACTTCAGGTACAAATTGTAACCCAAGTAAAGCAACATGGTAACTTTAAGGTGCTATAAAAATAGCACATTACTTGATAATATTAATGTAGTATTACTTTATATATATCATTATTTTATACTTACACATGTATATTTCCTTATTACTTCACATATTAAATTTACAGTTAATAAACTCCACATTCCATAAATAAACCAAGTTATATGATAATACATTGTTATATTTATTTCTAAGTTGATAAAGGGATGCTAGGACTACAAAGAATGCTTTTAAGAAATATTATACCTAAATTAAAAATTCTCAAAATGTTCTTTTCCTAGAGGGAAAAGAAAAAAAAAAACAAGGAAAAAAAACCTTTTTCCCTAATCTCCCCCTTTCCCTTTCCCTTCTATAACTTCAACATTTGCAGAAACTGAACATCTCCTATTTTCTGCCTGAGGCAGAGCGGGTGATGTGAGGAGGGATCTAGACCTGGAACCATGAGGTACCTGGATTCCATTGCTGCTTCCCATGCTTTCTAGTGCTGTCATCATTGACAAATCATTTAGCCTCCTGAGTCTGAGCTTCAATTTCTCTATCTGGGAAATGAGAGATAATAACACCTAGTGAACCCACTGAACAAAGTTGTGAGGATCCTCTGCCTCTAAATAACTCTATAAAGTCCTAAACGGTTGTAGGTGAGACATTATTTCGCTGTGGTCTGTGGTGCTGTACCCTCTTCTTCCTCCTCCTTCTCCTTCTCTTCTTTCTTCCCTTCTAAATCCCATTAATCCTTCAGAACCCAGTTCAGGCCCTACCTCCTCTGACCACTCCAGTCTTCCTCTTTTCCCTTTTTAAAATTCCTAGAATTCTCACTCTGGCATTTGATTACCTACGTATGTTTGAATTATTACTTAACTGTTCCACACACTTAAGTCTCATTTGCCCATTTAGACCAGAGGGTACTTGGAGGCAGGAATTATTTTTTACGTCTTTTTTGTATCTTTGTATATCTCCCAGTGCTTAGAACAGTGCTGGGCCATAAGAGCCTCTCAAAGAACAATTTTCAATTGAACTGAAATAATTTGATTTAAAATTGGAGAGACAGCAAAGAGTCCTCCCCTAGGCTCAAGAATGTCTTTCTTCCCAGTCCCCAGTCAACCACAGAATAAAGGCCTCCAGGGACAACCTTGCTAGGATAATATAGAATCCACAGGACAAAAATTCCTTAACCTTTTACTAGTTCAATTCACTTCAATTCAACAGGCTACTGTTGTGCAAGGCACTATGTTAGAGCTAGGGAACAAGGTACTTAACAACAACATGCACACAGAAGAATTTCATGTAAGACAGAATGTGAAAGGGACAAAAGAGAAAAATGCAAAGGGCCATAAGTAATTTTAAGGGAGGGGTATGAGGTAAGACTTAGTGACCTTGAAGTCACAAGCTGGGTCTTGAAGAAAGAATAGAACTACAATAGACAGAAATGCATTACATGAAACAGGGTGGAGAACAAGCTATGTAAACGAGAGAAAGCAGAGGGAGCAGGAGATAGGGACACCTGGCACACCAGTTTGGCTGGAACAAAGAATGCTTCAAAGGGAATACTGGCCTTACTCAAGCATATAGCCCACAGCCTCAGCAATGGGACTGGAGAGCTTTCTTTTCTGTTCTTTAGAAAAAAATTATTAATATTTTTTTTGTTTTTATTGCTACTAGGAGCATTCCCCAACTACCAGGGCAGTTCCTCCAGTAGATAGCTACCTCAGGTTCAATGTATTCTGTGGACTCACACTCCTAAACCAATAGTTGATGAGCTTCCATTGATGTGGAGTTTAATAGTCAGCCAGAGGACACAATTTGTTCAAAACAAAGGCATTTAATGAAATAGCATGATAAGAGAAGCAATAATAAAACATTTTCCCCATAAACAAAAAAACCCAGCATCAACAGGAAGAATGGACACACACAGAAAGAAGTTAACAGGAATACACTCAAGGAACATATATGTAAAGAAGCCCATTTAGGGAAAATGCCCCTTAGGCCAGGACCCACTTGTAACTCACACCTCTAACTCATCTGGGCTGACGGTGTCACCAAACTTTCTAAGGAAGGGAAAAATTTGAAGAAGTCTGACTGGGGAGAAGGGAGAGGGCAGACTGCTTACCTGAGACCTTAAGTCTTACTGTAGACCATCAGAGTCTGCCTATTCACCCATGAAGGAATGAATGAAAAAGGCTCTGTGCTAAGCAATGAGGGTATAAACACAAAACCAAAAACAGCTCCCATCTTCAGAGTTTTGTTTTTCCTAATGGGAAAGACAATACACATTAGGGAATGGTAACCAGGAAGGGCCAATTTCCATACCGGAATTTAGGGAATGGGGAGTGAGGTCATAGAAGAGGTTGATGAGGCCCATCCAGAAACAAGAGCGGAGTTGACTAAACGTGATTTCACAATTAAAGGAGGAGAGATTTGGAAAGGATAATCATACAGTTGCAAGGTAGTTAGCTAGACTATTGAGAAGATGACTGGGGAGGAGGTGTTGAGGTTTAGGGGTGCTCAAGACTTCAAAATACCCACATGCCAGGTCCTGCCAAATTAATTCAACTCATGTCCTCTCTCAGCCAAAGTAAAGCAAAGTTTATTAAAGACTTGCCATAATGGATAGATTCTTAAGGAGTCTAAGCATCTATGACACTTCTATTGGAAAAGCCAGCCAGAATAATCTTACACAGTGAAGTCTGTTAAATTAATCTCAGTCCCTTCATGGAGGCAAGATTGTAGGAGGGATCTAGAGGTGGTCTAGAGGAGGAGTTTGGGGACAGACAGTCTTGAGGAGTCTGAGGAGGTTCTTGAGGGGACTGAGGTCAGACTCTAGTAATAAGATTAAGGGTGGGAAATAGATGAAGGCCACCTGGAAATGACAGACAATGGAGGTTGGGTATAGATATTTTGATAGGATCAAGGGTAGGAAAAAGAGTTAGGCTGGTAGGAGTAAGTGATTTGGGCCTACCTATAATGAAAGGCTTATGGTCTCAGGCAAATAACTTATTAAATGGGAAGATTCAATCAGAATTCAAGGGGTTTCCCAGAGCCTGTACCCCATCAGAGGTAGTGAAAAGAAGCATGTTATGAATCCCCAGAAAAGAAGGGCAGGCATATGAAAAATAGGAATAGCCAAGATTGGGGCAGTTGTGGGAGAACAGGCATACTTATGCATAGTTGGTAAAGCTGTGGATTGGCAAAACCATTCTGAAAAGCAATTTAGAATTATGCAAATGAAGTGACTAAAATGTCCATACCTATTGACTGAGAGATTCCACTTCTAGGCATATACCTCAAGTTGGTTATTGACCAAAAAAGATCCAATAAACACCAAATAGCAGCATTTTTTGTGTTAGCAAAGGACAGGAAACGAAGTAGATGACCATTATTTAAGGAATGACTAAGCAAATTGTGGCACATGAATATAATAATTTACTGTGTTGTAAAAAAAAGGAACTCAATGAAGAGAAGCATGGAAAGAATGCAGAGCCAGGAAAACAACATACACAATAATTATAACAATGTAAGTGGAAAGAACAACTATAAAACAGTTGAAACTGAATGTTACAAAATTATAAAAAAAATAACTTTGGCCCCAAAGAAGAGGTAAGAGAAAACACTACCCTGGTTTCTTTGTAAAGGCTGGGGTCCACAGATATGAGACATTGCATAAATCATAGTTTTTTTAATGTGTTGATTAGTTTTGTTTAAGCTTTTTTTTTCTGTTTCCTATTTTTCTTTCTTAAAAAACTATTTGTTGAAAGGGAAGGATAAAGAAATCTAATCAATGTAAAAACAAAAAATGAAATAATTTTTTTTTAAAGACTGACAATTCTTCCTCACTCAGCCTGTAGAAGGTGACTTGAGTGAAAAGAGAGAAGGGAAAAATAAAAACCTGACCATAGAACTGATGACCCCATCAGTTGGGGTCCTGGACCCTGACCTTTCAGCAACCCAGTTCCTGGCATCTTGCTGGAGGTATCAGGCCCATCCCAGCCCACCAAGATACTCAACAGTCTTTTCAACAGTCCTTTCACTGTGGCTCTCTGACCCAGCCCAGACCACTTAACCCCTTTCATAATCTGTACCTGAGCCACCCCTTAACTCCATCAGCCTTTTCTTGTATATAAGTACCAATCTTACCCCCATTAAATTGCGCAGATTTGTTTAGAATCTAGCCTACTTCTATTGGGGGTCACAAATAAACCTCTTCACTTTGACTGAAAGGTTTGAGTGGTCAAATTTTTTCAAGGTAGGCCCCCCATGCCCTCACATTTTGGGGTTCCAAGCACCCCAAACTGCAACAGAGCCACTCCTAAAATCTATTTGTTGCCCTTCTAATCCTTGCTTCTCATTGTTTCCCATCTAGCCTACTCCTTCCGGTGCTATGTGGCCGTCCATTTGCCTCCAAGCACTAGCAGCTCCTTTGGAGGTAAGATTTAACACAATGTAGACCATAAGCCTAGTTTCTGTCCAAGAATGAAATTGGGCTACAGATCAAGGAAGGTTTAGCCTTTCCAGGAGCTGTCCTGGGCTTTACTCTCTAAACTACGAGGACTACTTTTCTGCAACATTAGTTCTGTGGAATATGGATTATAGGATTACCAGATTTGTAATTAGAAGGAACCTTAAAGATTGTCTAGTCCAACTGCCTCATTTCACAGAAGAGGCATTTAGGACCAAAGAGGAGTCTTCTTTCCAGACAATGATCGCCTTTATGCAGTTCTCACTGTGACCTGCTCTTGACCCCACTTAGAAATTCACCCCTCTCATTCTAAATCCTGGTCTTAGTTGCTCTGGTCTCAAATCTTCCCATGCCTAACCGGCTTCTGGTACAAAACAGGCAGCACTATATAGTGGATAGAACACTGGACTCAGAGTGAAGAAGACATGCTCAAATTCAGCCTCAGTAGTGTTTTAACTGTATGACCCTAGGTAAGTCACTTAACCACTCTAGGTTTCAGTTTCTTCATCTGAAAAATGAAGAGTTTGGACTTTATGGTCTCTAGGTTCCTTTCCAACTCTGACCCTATCTGGCCTCCCCACTACTGCCCAGTCCCCTCCCAACCCTTGACACATCAACTTTACAGAGGCCCCAAAAGACCAGTTATTTGGGCACTCTGGGAGTTCTCTTCTCCAGAACCCAGCTGGGCAGAACTCACTGTTCATTAATTTGTGCCTGCCAGGGAGCCCATCCATTGATTCCAAGGAACAGCACCATCCTACAGTTGGAGAAAACAGGCACTCATTGCTAGCTTGAAGGAGCAAAGCTGTTTACTTAGGGCAATGCTATTTACTCAGTGAATATCCATGACTCACACTAAGTTCCCAGACTCCTAATTTCCTAGTTTTATGAACTAAAGGTGTTTTCATAACAGACTCTAGTGATGAGCTAGCTAGCCCTGAGGTTCACAAACAGAATGATTATCTGGCTGAAAATGCCCCTGAAAAAAATTCTTGCCAGTAACTTGGGGGCCTCCAGTGCCATGAGTTTCCCTAGGGTAGTGAGTGTCCTCTTCATACCAATATAGGACCTTTGTGTGGTGTTGGCAAGAGTAAAACCAGTAAAATATAGTAGTACAGCTTAACACAGGGGAGGAGAGAAATTAGTCTGAGTCTAAAGAAAACCAGCCTTTGGGCAAGTTTAAAAAAACTGAATACTAATTTAAAATGGGTCTGCCAACACTGATACTGACAGCACCTCACATTTACTTGGAATTCCACAGTTGCAGAAGGACACACCCAATGCCTTCCCTCCCATATGTATGAGAGCAAAGAGACTGATAAGAAAAGATTTCAAAATGGTTCAGTCTTTGCCTTCAAGGAGTCCTAAATCTACTATGGAGGATTTGTAAGTACAACACTGGGTTGAGCCCACAGAACTCCATAGGAAAATCTGAGGAGGCAGAGTGGAGGGGTGGATACAGAAAGGTTCCATGGAGTAAGAGGCACCTAAGGTAAATCTGGAGAGAGGAGGATTCCCACAGGCTAAGACCAGAAGGCAGTGCATGACAGGCATAGATGGCTTGGCTGAACTCACAAAGGCAGGAGGAGACAGTAAAATGAGATGAAACACAGCCAGTGATCTAGTTTTGCTGGGAAAAAAAAAAGTATGCATGGAGGTGAGTGATATGAAATGAGGCTGGGAATGTAGACTGAAGCCAAATTCTGAAGGAGCCTTAAATGTTCAATTCAAATCAACTAAATAGTATTTACTGAGTATTTACTATATATAAGGATCAAATGGGATAATACCTAATTTTAAAAAACACTTAGTATAGTGCTTGACATGTAATTGTATTATATAAATACTTATTCCCTTCTCTCTTCCCTATGTCTAAGATGACCTTATCCTCAAATGATAACCTAGTGAGGTGGGAGAGGATTAAACAAATATATAAATAGCTAAAAGATTTCAGGTGTGCAAAATGTTTCACATGTGCTATTATTAGACCCCATTTTATAGATAAAGAAACAGAATGAAAGAGATCAAGGGACTTGGTCAGAATCACACAGCTAGTTAAGTGTGTCTGATGCAGAATTTGAACTCAGATCTTTCTAAGCTGGACAAAGCAGCCTATGACAAGTGTGATAAGAGAGGTTCCTGTAAGGTACTCTAGTGTCCAGAGGGAGAGAGGACTTCTGGCTGAAGGAATCAAGGAGGTCCCTTTATGGAAGAGGTGGTCTTAAGAGATAATATGGCTTCCAAGACACAGAGATAACATCTGGGTCTGGCTGGAAGTGTGGCAAAAGCATTCTAAGCTGAGGGAGCAACATGAGGAAAGTCACAGAGGAAAAAGAAATGGAAGCTGTGTTTAGGAATGTGAGGAGAGTGGTTTGGTTGTAGCGTAGGTAGTGGGAAATGATGGGAAGGTTGAAAAGGACTAAATGGTGGAAGGTCTTGAATGCCATATTAAGGAATTTGGACTCTTTGGTAGGCATGGGGGAGTATATTAGTAATATTTACTTAAATATTATGTCTTCTTTAGAAAGATGAATTTGACAGTACTATATAAGACAGATAACACTATAAAGACCCCAAGTATGAGTTTAATGAAAGCCTGAACTACAGTTGTAACAAGGAGGAACATGTGGAGCTGACATTAGAGAAGCATTACGGAAAAGAATGAATTAAGATTTGGTGACTAATTAGCTGTGGAGGATAAGCTCTTGTTTCTTTGTCATGTTTTTGTTTTTGTCTTTCTTCCAATTTCTAGTCTTGTCTTTAAAGTGTCTCCCAGGCAAATCATCCAGGTTCTTCTCCAACCAGTTCATGTAGATAAACAGTATCCTTCATGCTGTCACCCTTTTCTAGCTAGCAGCCAGACTTTCTGATTCAGCAGCAACAGATGCTACAGGGAAAGTCCCTTCACCGTCATTCTCTTCTCAGTCCCCATGGCCTGATTTCTGGCATATCTACCACCCAGACGGATGTGGGAGAAAGCCACAGTTCCTGCTAAGATCATCCTCTCTGGGGCTAGGAGCTCTTCTCCCCAGTTGCTATAGCTACCCTTGGCTAGGGTAGCATGCAAAAGAAACCATGGCCCTAGATCTCTGAGACCAGAAAGGGAAGGAGGAAAACCACAGAAAGCTCTGAAGGTGTTCCTTTCTAGGGAAAGGGAATAGAACCCTGACTTTCCCCTCATTGGGCGGGGAGAAAATTCACCAAGGACTAGAACATAGGGACAAGGGTTGAGAGTCAACTTACACCCACCCTGTCATTAGAGTTTGTTCTCCATGAACAGGACCCACCCATACATAGAGCTTAAAATATAGGCTATGTTGGGGTTTTTTCTTAGCATTTAAAAACCACTAAAATCCAGCCAAATTCAGTCCCCCTCAACTGTAGGCCTTCCCTCACCTCCATTTCACCAGTGCCTCCAAGTTATAAGAGCTCAGACGAAGTGTGAGCCACAATAGAGATTAATATCCAAAATCTGATGCAATGTCCTTCCTAAAAACTGCTTTCAGAGATGCACAGATCTGCTCTGATCGGCCTTCCTTTTGCTGATTTCAGTACTCATATGCAAGGGGAGGAGAGCAGGGACTCTTGTGTGCAACTAAAAGAACCCCAGAAAAGGCCAGCATTTTGGTAGTCCTGAGGCTGACTCCCAGGAAGAATGCTTTGTGGTTTTGAACACCGCCTCGCCCATGTCTCAGGAAAACTTTGAGGGGTTTCAGTAAGAGTTGCTCAAATTTAAGATGAACAGGAATTGAAAGACCCAGTACAAATGAGGGCCTTAGAAGAAGAGAAAGACTTGGGTTTGTCCGATTCCTTCCATGTATAGAATATAGAATCAAAGAATGTTAAAGTTGGAAGGAAGCTTTGAGATCATTTGGTCTAAATCTCTCATTTGATAGGTGAGGAAACTGATGCCCAGAGAGGTTAAATTAAATTCTGGGGGTCACAGTTAGCCATGTCTACCTGACCCCCATCCCAGTGTTCCTTCCCCTGATAAAAATGGATATATTACTGGGGGCCGGGTCAATGAAGTGAAGAGGGAGCCTAAA